>JAOUQZ010000044.1:3177884-3225384 GCA_028564935.1 Neosilurus hyrtlii | reverse complement strand
CTGAATTAGTGAGCATTAGCGCTTGAGCATCGTTTTCTTTTACTGCTTTAAACAGGCAGTGATTTAGCATATGGGGACGTAGCTGTCAGGAAATAAACAAATAGAATTTGTTGATTAGCATGTAGTGCTCCGAGGCGATGCCGTCTCTCTCTCTCTCTCTCTCTCTCTCTCTCTTTCTCTCTCTCTCTCTCCCTCCCTCTCTCTTTTTTGACTTCATCTTTTACCCTGCCAGAATGTCTTATTGCTTATTTTTTGCACTTAATTGCAAACAGGGAGGTCAATTAATTTCGCTTTCCCTCTCTATCTTTTTTCCCCGCTCAGCTAAATAAAAACGTCGTTTGTCGTTCCCGCTTTGTCTTTTTTTTTTTGTATTCAAATTCCATGTCACTTCAAACGGATTAATTGAGCGCCTTTGTTGTTAATCTCTGCGGCACAGAGAGGAGGGAGAGCGAGACTCGTCTATCTCTCTCTCTCTCTCTCTCTCTCTCTCGATGACACAAGACGCGGCTCCGAAATTGCTCATTAACAGGAGAAGACGCTTTCTGTAGCCTTTGTCAAGCAACCAATAGATCTTGTTCTCTGAATAAAGTAGCTTTAACACATCACAAAGTCCATAACTATTCCGATAAGGCATATCATTTTACTTATTTAAATTTTTTCCCCTGAACGCCCCCTCCCCCACCCCTTCCCCCGAGCCAGCTGAACAAATTCATGCACAATAAAATCGTAAATTAATCTTCCATCGAACAAGAAAAATAAAATAAAAAAAAGAACGAGAAGAAATGTCTTTGCTTGTCATCATCTGGTGCTGGAGGAGATGATATTTCTTGGACATCTGTTCCTGTAAGCAAATGCCCGTCAGTGCCAACGTCCCAGTGGACGAAAAGTGAAAGATTTGCACTGAGCCGGTTAATGGAAATTACGCGAGGCGTCTCATGGGGGCCCCTATTGAAAAACCTGGAGCGAGACTGAGCTTCTTCGGGTAAATAAATGAACAGGTACCTCTACAGATGGCAGAAACATGGCCCATTATTAAAGGTGCAGTCTGCAAGATGCAGTTGAAAATACGATGTATAAAATTTCCATGCAGTGGGATTTTCTAGCTTTTGCGATTTAAAGCATCTGTCTGCAGTTTTCTGGTCGAGAAAAGTTCAGGTTCAACTACAGCACAGATTCTCAGTTGATAGGCACACAGAGCCACACCTTGTTGACTAAGATTCCCAAAGCCAAGCCTTCTTTCAAAGGAAAGAACGGCATACCAACAAGAAATACCTTCCTAAAAGGCAGATAGGCCACACCCACATCAGTGGGACTTGGGGGCAAAAGCCACAAGACACAGACCATGCCTCCTTTACTGGGACTCATGGACACAGGCCACGCCTCCTTCCCTGAGACTGATAACCTGAGACCACGCCTCTTTCTCTGAGAAAGATAAACAGAGACCACTCCTCCTTCCCTGAGACTAATAAACATAGGCCACACCTCTTTTTCTGAGACAGATAAACAGAGACCACGCCCCCTTTCCTGAGACTAATAAACATAGGCCGCACCTCTTTTTCTGAGACAGATAAACAGAGACCACTCCCCCTTCCCTAAGACTAATAAACACAGGCCACACTCTCTCTAGGACTGATAAGCCCAGAGCACGTCTCCTTCCCTGAGACAAATAAAACAGAGACCAAGCCTCCTTTTTGATACTGACAAACAGAGACCACTCCCCCTTCCCTGAGAATAATGAACACAGGCCACACCTTTTTCTCTAAGACAGATAAACAGAGACCACTCCCCCATTTCTGAGACTAATAAACACAGGCCACGCCTCATTCTCTGAGATGGATAAACAGAGACCACTCCCCCTTCCCTAAGAATAATGAACACAGGCCACACCTTTTTTTCTAAGACAGATAAACAGAGACCACTCTCCTATTCCTGAGACTAATAAACACATGCCACGCCTTTTTCTCTGAGATGGATAAACGGAGACCCCCCCCCCCTTCCCTGAGACTAACAAACACAGGCCACGCCTCTTTCTCTGAGACAGATAAACAGAGAAACCCCCCCTTCCCTAAGACTAACAAACACAGGCCACGCCTCTTTCTCTGAGACAGATAAACAGAGAACACTCCCCTTTCATTGAGACTAACAAACACAGGCCACGCCTCTTTCTCTGAGATGGATAAACAGAGACCACTCCCCCTTCCCTGAGACTAACAAACACAGGCCATGCCTCTTTCTCTGAGACAGATAAACAGAGACCACTCCCCCTTCCTTGAGATCAATAAACACAGGCTGCACCTCCTTTATTGAGACGAATAAACAGAGACCACTCCTTCTTACTTGAGATTAATAAACACAGGCCACGCCTCTTTCTCTGAGACAGATAAACTAAGACCACTCCACCTTCCCTGAGACCAATAAACACAGGCCATGCCTCTTTCTCTGAGACAGATAAACTAAGACCACTCCCCCTTTCCTGAGACCAATAAACACAGGCCATGCCTCTTTCTCTGAGACAGATAAACTAAGACCACTCCCCCTTCCTTGAGATTAATGAACACAGGCCACACCTTTTTTTCTAAGACAGATAAACAGAGACCACTCCCCTATTCCTGAGACTAATAAACACATGCCACGCCTCTTTCTCTGAGATGGATAAACAGAGACCACTCCCCCTTTCCTGAGATTAATAATTACAGGCCACGCCTCTTTCTCTGAGACAGGTAAACAGAGACCACTCCCCCTTTCCTGAGATTAATGAACACAGGCCACGCCTCTTTCTCTGAGACAGGTAAACAGAGACCACTCCCCCTTTCCTGAGATTAATGAACACAGGCCATGCCTCTTTCAGGAATTAAAATCCTATAAGAATTAGCTTGGGTTTGTGATCAGAAATGTATTAAACACTCAGAGGATGGAAATCCTCTCATCGTGGGTTGCTTATATTCGCCAACTTCTAGCAAATTCTGAAATATATATATATATTTATATAAATGAAAGTAATACTTAAAATATGTTCAGCTGTAAAGACAGGGGTTTTGGAAATCCTGGTGGAAAGGAAGGTGTTTTCAGGGCGCTGGTTCGCGCATCTCAAGTGTGAGCGAACCTCACGCCAGCATCGGGTTACCGTTTTTAAACAATTACAGATGGCAGAGGTGCAACTGACGGCAATATCGTGGCGTCTGGAGGAATCCTGACAGGCTTCACAGAGCAATGATTAATTACTGCCGGGCTTCTCTGGGCATTTCAATTTCCTTCGGCTTTCAGTGCCGGGCTGCAGGTGATAGCAATACAGTAGCTTCTGTTACACCATGGCGAGGAGAAACAGCCCCCTCCGCTTTCTCCGTCTCTCCTTTTTTTCCTTTCTCTCTCTATCCTGTGGCTAATCAGAACAGAAGAGGTCAGCCAAACAAGGCCTAGCATGATACGCCTGCATAGCACCTCCACCTGCCGCCAATGCTAACACTAACCAGCGCTCAGACTGGAGATGATCTCATCCAGGGGAAAATAAAAAGCAAAAAAAAAAAACAAAATTACCATCCTCTTCTTCTTCTCTTCGCTATTTATTATTTGAAAGACTTTTATCGGGAAGTTTGCTATCCAAGCTATCCCGCTTTCATTAATCACGCCGGGCTTCCAGATAGTAGCTGCTCTCTGGCACTGATGCAAATATGGAGTCTGTTTATCATCAGTCAAAAGGATAATAAAGTTTTTTTTCTTTAGATTTACAGCTGGGAAGATAACTTCACCTCATTGTGGAGTGCGAAGGAAATGTTTATCAGGCCGACTGCGTTTTATTAAAAATGTAGAAGAAGAACTAGCTGGCACTTGACGTGTGGTTGACAAGAGGATCTGGGAAGTGTCGGGGCGCCACGAATTATCTATGAACACGCAAAAATACAGAAGTTATGAATAATGAGAGGAATACGATTATATTAGCCAAAGTGCTTCTACACAGAAATTCCAGTCATGTTTTTATTTGTTTATATATATTAAATTTTTCACATTAAAAACTTCTAGAATTTCTTTAGATTTCTTTATTTTATTTTATTATTCAATTATGATTATTTTTATTTTAATTATTCAAAATGATGTTTAATATTTTTTTAATTCAGAATTATTTATTATTTGCACTATAGATATTTCTACAGTTTTTTTTTTCAAATTTGTGATTTTTAAATAAAGGTTTTCATGTATTTAAATTCTTTAAAAATTCACAGATATTTTAATATTTTTAAATTAATAATTATTTACATTTTATTTTTAAGGCATTTAGTAGACGGCCTTATCCAGAGCGATTTACATTTTTATTTTATTTATTGAAGTGAGCAATTAAGCATTAAGGGCCTCACTCAAGGGCCCAACAGCTTGGTGGCACTGCGGCTTGAACCCCTGACCTTGTGATGAGTAACCCAGAGCCTTAACCCCTGAACCACCCCTGTCCTAGTTATTATTCACACTTAAGATATTTTTTAATGAATGTGTTCAATTTAAATAGTATTTTAAAATATTTTTGAATTCTTATAAAATTATTATTCATCTTAATATTTTAAATAAATATTAAACTAATTTTAGATTAAACATTTTTAAACTGTATTGAATGTGGTGTAGTGGTTAGAAGGTCCTGGGTTCGAGTCCCAGGCTCGGCGAGGGCTTTCTGTGTGGGGTTTGCAAGTTCTCTCCAGGCTTGCGTGGGTTTCCTCCGGGTGCTCTGATTTTCTGCTGGCGGTTTACTCTTGTCATATTCAAATCCAAACGTTGTGCCAGTAGAAACAGTGGTCGCTGATATTTCACAATCCGGTGGAAGAGAAGAAATCTAGGAACCCGAGTGTTTTCTTAGCAACATGTCTGAAATAAAATCCATTCATTTAATTAATGCAGTGACTGTATTTGCTTTATGGTTTTTATTTCATCCAGCTCGCCAGTCCATCACAGGACCAACATACACAAAAACACCATTCACATTCACACCTAGGGGTAATCAAAAATATCCAGATAGCTGACGTGCATGTCTTTGGACTGTAGGAGGAAACCGGAGTACCCAGAGGAAACCCATGCCAGCACAGGAAGAAGATAAAAACACAGAAACGCCCTCGCCGAGCCCAGGACTTGAACCCAGGACCTTTTTGTAGTGAAGTGGGCATGCTCATCACTATGCTAACCGCTACACCACCACGTGGGCCAGCTTTATTACTTTATTTTAAAATAACTAGCATTGGTGAGACAGCTAGTCATAGCATTATCAGTCTATAGCTTGGCAGCCATGTTTCCCAGTTGCTTAGCAACAGAGTTTAAGGTTGAAATTATTTATTAACAACAACAAAAAAAAAAAAACCCTCAAAGAAGGAAATTGTGAGAGTCGCTAGATGCTAGCTGCAATTTTTTTTTAGTTTTTTTGAGGCCATTTGAGTTTCCCGCTAGAATAGAAAATGTCCGGCTTTCTATTAAATATCGAACGACATCATATTATTACGATATTATGAGAGTACAAATAAATAAAATACAAATAAAACATTATAAATGTAAACAGCTAGCCTCTAACCTGTTAGCTAGTTTGTTTTTTAGTAAATACAATTCAAGATAAATGCTAGAACATAAACAGTTAGCCTACTAGCTAATCATCTTATGAAGGTAAACGTCGCAAGTACTATATGAGACTCTCTCTAGAACGTTAGATGGTATAAATTTGGTAAAACAGCACGTGTACAACCTGATAGTTAGTCATGTGATTAGCAGCTATCATCCGATGGAGTCAGAATAATAGAAAATATCAGAATTTAGGTGAGACAGCTAGCTAACAGTCTGGTGGCTAATCAGTTTATTAGCGTCTGAAATAGTGACCAGGAAAGAAAATATCAGTTGCCTCTAAAAATAGCTTTAAAGGTTTATACATGTATATTCGGCCAACAGCCTGTCCGGCCATCGACTCACTGTGATTAGTGTGTACTAAAGAACGCACCATGAATCAGCAAAAATCATATATCCTATCAGATCCAGTTTATACCTCAAAAGGAAATACACGCACAGAATACCACCATTCACGTGTTGGAGAATTTTCTTGATGAACTTCGCCGACCTTTTCCTCCGTACTCTTACCTCGTTCGCTTCATCCTTTGTGCTCCAGCAGAATGGAGTCATGTGCTTCATTGCTAATTGGCGGTTGGATGAACACCACAGCGTGGAGATGAGCAGCAGATGACGGAGGGTGTGAATATCCGCTGACCCGTGAGGAATTGGCAGCCATATTGGAGATCATCTTAAGGAGATAATCCGGTTTTGGTGCTCCCTTGCTGGGCCGCCACAGACGGCCTTCTCCAATTAGCGCCAATCGCCAAACCTGCGAGAAGCGTCCACATTTCAGCACTGATTAAACCATGATATCAACCAGAAGTACTGACATTTAATTTAACTAACGAATAGTTATTCTTTACAACTATAACTGAGTCCCGTCTGGGTGTCGAAGGTGTCGGCTGTTTGAAATTAATAACGTGCGGTGACTGAAATCGAATCTTTCTGCGTATATATATATACGCTGAACCAGCCAGCAGACAATTCCGCATAAGTTTACCTCAGTTTTTTTTTCAATAAAATTATTACTCATTACTTAATTATTTTCTCATATGATTCGTTTTTCACCCGATTTTCACGTGATTCACCTCATCAATCATTTTACATATGATTCTTTTACTCACACACACACACACACACACACACGATTATTCCATTATCATGTCACCCACCATGATTCATTTTACATATGATTCTTTGGTTCTCACACGTGAGGTGTCCTCATTTTACATGTGATTGTTTTATTCTCAAGTGATTCCCTCACGCTTCATTTAAAACGATTCTTTTATATTCATTCCCACCTTGTACGAATCATTTTTCACACTATTCTTTAAATCTCATTTAAAATTTTCCCCATAATTCATTCTATACATAATTCTTTAATTCTTACATGTAAAGTGTCCCAATGATTTATTCTGCACGTGATTCTCTTCTTATCGCATGTGATTCACCTCCCATGATTCCTTATTGCGCATTATTCCATTTTAATTCTTCTAGCGAAGGTGGGGTACACCCTAAACAGCTCGGCAACCCATCAGAGAGCCAACACACACAACCATTCACACTCACACTCACACCTAGGGGCAATTTAGAACAAGTCTTTGTACTGTGGGAGGAAACCGGAGACCCAGGAGAAAACCCACGCAAGCACAGAGGGAACATGCAAACTCCACACGGAAACTTCATCGCCGAGCCCAGGACTCGAACCAAGCACCATCTTGCTGTGAGGTCATGTGACTATGAAAATCATATATTTTTATACAATATGGTATAGGTTACAACTTTAGGCCCCTCCCACTATCCAGGTCCATGGAAACGTAACATCATAATGCCATTCTGTTATCGACTATTTTCATATTTGTGTAAACGTGAGTATCTTCAGGACGTCTTCGTGCACCGTGATAACCTGGGGCTATCAGCTTGTGCTACCTGTTAGCTACATTGGCGGCGTAGCTTCAGTAAACAAGCTGAAGGTTTGCATTGGCCTCATTGTCAACAAACAACAGCTCAATAAATAGTATGTGCACGTGGGTGGTTTTCTTTGCTTTTCTTAGCACTCATCCATCCCTCAGAGAGAGGGAGATGCAGATGATGAGAACGACTGGAGAGAATGATTAAAATAAATCATGCGAGAGAGAGAGAGGGAGAGAGAGAGGGCCAATGTGGAAAAGGCGATATATATTTCCAACGCCGTAATGCGACATGACAGGTTTATAAAACTTGCCACTTGCAGTTGAAGGGCTGGAAATTGACTCGGGCGGCGGTAAGCGATAACATATTCGACTTTAAACAATGGCCATAATGACGGGATTATTGCGTTACTGAGATGGAAATAAAACTTTAATTCCCCGGGCGCAGGACGATCTGCATGCTTCAGTGTGCACACGCTCCGATGGGGATTTCGTCTCGCTTTCCCATGGCCTCTCTACCATTTACAAACCCTGTCTCCCTCTCTCTCTCCCTCTCTCTCCTTCTCTCTCTCACTTTCGTTTTTTTTTGCAGAAGGTAATGAGAAGCTAATGAAGCTTGACTTGAATTTTTTCGGCAAGTCGCTCCGATCACGTTCCCAGAGGGACAGAGGGAGACGTCAGGTCTCTATAGAGGCCGCGCTGATGGATGGATGGATTCAGACTCCTTTTCAGCACATGTGGAGGGAATAAGGATACCGGGGAAAGGAAAGAAAGAGAACTTGAATAAAACAGTCTGCTCGGGATTACTTTCAGGCTGGTGGATAGTATTTTCAGTACTGAAACAGACCACGGGCCAAACCTGCTCTACAGCAAACAAGCTAGCTAGCAGTGAGGAAACCTGACAAACTAGCACTGTAGTCAACACAGTGTGTCAGTGAAAAGCTAACTGCTGAACTAGCAAAACAGGAAATAAGCTAGCATAAACATTTAGCATTAGTACTAAACAGCCAGCGCACAAACAGACAACGCACAAGCAGGCATTATAGGGAATTAGCTAACAGCAAATCAAGCTTTACTAGTACATACACTAACCCATAAACTAGGATTATAGGGAATTAGCTAACCTAGCATTATAACTATTATTTTAACAAACTGATTTACACACTAATACACACTATTAACATGACTAGTGAACATCCTAACCCATAAACCAGCATAATCGTAAACATGAGATTGAAAGGCTATCATTTATTAAGGAATTTAGCATTAAAGTGAACTAACCAACACCAAAATTATCATTTCTACTAAACATTAAAGTATTTTGCATTATTCAAAAGAAAATATATAGTAAACAGAATAACTAATAAACATCCTAATCTACAAACTAACAATATAGCACATGTGACATAAAATACATAGAGTGAACTAGCTAGCACCTATACATCTTTCTTCTTATACAGCCTAACCCACAAACTAGCATTATAGTTAGCACAATATCATAATCAGGTTAACTCAGGCAAACTAGTTAACAACATAACTAGGATTACTAATAAACAAACCAGCAATATAGTAAACATGTCATCTTATAAAAAGACTAATGCACACACTAGCATTACATTAAACGGAATAAAAAGACTAATCCTTCCAACAACAAAATAGTTAGCATATTAGCAACAGTTATTGGTATAATGCCCAGTAATTGTATCTCAAAAACAAGTGAATGCTCCAACTAGCAATACAGGAAACTAGCTAACATCATAACTAGCACAACTGATTACCAGGTGAACCCACAAACTCACCCAGAAGTAAACGTGTTGTCAAAATAAGGCTAATTTAAAAATATTTAAAAATAGCATTACAGTAAACAAACAAACTCCATAAACATCTTGACTAGAAATGATCTTAAACTAGCATTACAGTAAACATGGCATCTCATATACATATACAATGAAGTTATTATGAATTAGTTAACACCAAAACTAGCTTCACTAGTATACAGCATATTCCAAATTCTAGCACTAAAGTCTTATAAACATGCTAGTTCTCCACCTAGAGTTATGGCTAAATAGTTAACACAATAAATAGCATGACTGGTAAACATCCTAACCCATAAACAAGGATTATACAAAACACAATAACATATTATTGTAACACAATATAACACTGTTACAGTAAACTAGCTTACACAATAAATAGCACTAGTAAATACTGTAACCCATAAACTAGCATTATCATAAAATCACACTCATAAACAGGATAAAGATTTAATTGTCATTAAGTAAATTAGCAACATCAATACTTGCGTATTAATACTGTAGTATCATAGTAAACACAACATTGTGAAAACAGGCTAACCATCCAATAGGATTATAAAAAAGTAACATAAATTCTAACTTGCGAAAACAATCTAAAACAAGCAATCAAAAACTTGCAGTATATAAAAATAGTAAATCTGAGGACTAGCGTTAGAGTATATCAGCACTACAGTAGACAGGCTAATACGCTAAAACTAAAACACACCTTAAATTATTATTAGCCGTATTAACTAGCCAGGACTGTTTTTATTGTCTGTCTCACTGGGACTAGTGTCTCCTGTGACACAAAAACAAAGCTAAGCTTTATTTATTTATTTATTTATTTATTTATTTTGTTGGTTGGTTGGTTGGTTGGTATCAGCTGGAAACAGGTATTAACGTCAGATTGGATCATTAGCATCATTTAAGATGGGAAAAAGTTTTTCTTTCCCAGACAAGGGACCTCAGGATTTCTGGAAAGTGGTTTTATTTTTGAGCTTGTCAAAACCATTCGTTGTATGTGTGTGTGTGTGTGTGTGTGTGTGTGTGTGTGTTAAGCTGAAATTAATTTGCACATAAACCCGTCTTTCTTCCCATATCAATTTTGAAACCTGGTCATAATTACATGGCATGCATGAACCTAAGACGACGCGGTGATATGATATTTTAATCTTTCAGGGACGTTTTTCTCCCTGATCCTAATACATGAGGGCGTGAAGGTAAAAGTACAGTATCGCTTGTTTCTCTCGACTTTGTATTCACCAAAAACTGCCTAAGTTTAAATTTTCTGCTATTAGCGATGACAGTACAGGCTACTACTACTGACTGATGTTAGCGAATGCTGTTATTTCTGCTATTAGTGACAACATTACAGGCTAGTACCACTGAATGATGTAAGCAAACGCTGTTTTTCCTGGTACTAGCGCTGACAGTACCTGCTAGTACCACTGCCTGATGTTACCAAACACTGTTATTCCTGTTATTGGCGACGACAGTACTTGCTAGTACCACTGACTGACGTTAGCAAACAGTGTTATTTCTGTTAGCGAAGGCAGTACATGCTAGTACCTCTGACTGATGTCCTTAAATACTGCTATTTCTGTAATTAGCTATGACAGTACAGGTTAGTACCACTGACTGATGTTAGCAAACACTTATTTCTGTTAGCGAAGGCAGTACATGCTAGTACCTCTGACTGATGTCCTTAAATACTGCTATTTCTGTAATTAGCGATGACAGTAGAGGCCAGTACCACTGACTGATGTTAGCAAACACTGTTATTTCTGTTAGCGAAGGCAGTACATGCTAGTACCTCTGACTGATGTCCTTAAATACTGCTATTTCTATTATTAGAGATGACAGTACAGGTTAGTACCACTGACTGATGTTAGCAAACACTGTTATTTCTGTTAGCGAAGGCAGTACATGCTAGTACCTCTGACTGATGTCCTTAAATACTGCTATTTCTGTTATTAGCGACAACAGTACAGGCTAGTACCACTGACTGACGTTAGCAAACACTGTTATTTCTGTTATTAGCGATGATAACACATAATAGTACCACTGACTGCTGTTAGCAAACACTGTTATCACTGTTAGCAACAACAGTTCATGCCGGTATCACTGACTGATGTTAGCAAATGCTGTTAGCAAACGCTGCTTCAATCAATTTTTTGCTTCAAGGCAACGCTAATATTACAGATTTACCTCGACAGTCTGGCCAGCTGCTAGCATCAAATGAGATGCAAAATGAATATGAAATGTAGTGAAGACATTGACTAAATTACAAATAATAATTTTTACTTAAAATTATAATTTTGTCCTTCAAATGTTTCTTTCATCTAAAAATCCTCCATTTACACTGATTACAGCCCTGCAGACCTTTAGCGTTTGGTAAGATAAACAAAGTTCCCAACATGCTTCCTGAAGCACCTCCCATATTTTGGACTCCCTTGATGGCTAGCTACTTGTAGTGGGAAAAATTTTACATTTGTTAGTTGGAAACAATGATGAATTTAAAATATTAACATTTATACAGCAATGTTCAACCTTTAACCATCGACGCTAGTTCTCGTTTTAGTGGATTTCATGTGACATTAGCATTTCTACTGAAGCTCTTCCTCTGCCAACAGAAGAAAGAGCCGACTGCAAATCAACAGGACTTTTTCTGCCTCAGATCTCTGAGTCCTCAAAAAGCAGACGTCTCAGAAGATTTTTTTGGAAACAAACTGCACTTTTTTTAGCATCCTCGCACACTCAGCGATGTTGCCATTACGACTCTTGTGTACACTTTTTGTTACTGGTAATTTTTCATGATACATTATTCACTTTGTGCGCGTTTTGTTCCGCCGGTTCTCCCTGCCTGACTGCAGTGAATAATCACATCGGAATATGCAGATGATGTAAATAATTAACGACTCGGTGGGTTGGTTTTTTTGTCCCGCGCCAGGCGTCTGGAATGATTTGTTTGAATTTTGTACCAGTTTTGTTTTTGGTTGTTTATCTGCGCTGGTTCTTTTTCCCTTAACACAGAATTAGACTCTATTTTCAGTGAGACACTGTGTGTGTGTGTGTGTGTGTGTGTGTGTGTGTGTGTGTGTGTGTGTGTGTTTGTGTGTGTGTATAACCCATGATGCACTGCAACATTATTTACTTTACACTATTCCCCAATGTAGCAGCAGCTCTAATTTTAGGTAGATGATGTTCCTGTTAGAAAGTTTATTAAGGCAGTTCATTCATTCACTCATTTGCCAAAGCACGTAATCCTACTAGGGTCGCTGGGAGGCTGGAGCCTATCTCAGCCATCATTGGGCAAAGGCGGACACACCCTGAAGAGCTCACAAGTCCATCACAGGGTCAACACACACACACACACACACACACAACCATTCACAGTCACACCTAGAGGCAGTTTGGAACAGTCAATTAGCCTATTGTGCATGTCTTTGGACTGTGGGAGGAAACCGGTGTACCAGGAGGAAACCCATGCAAGCATGGAGACAGCATGCAAACTCCACACAAAATCTTGAATCCAGGATCTTCTTAATGAGAGATGGACGTGCTAACCACTACACCACCGTGCTGCCCCAGTTAATTACTATTTTGAGTATTGCATGACTAATTACCACAAAGCCATGCTAACAAATCTGCCATATGCTAACAACAAACATTTAGCTATTTAGTTCTTGTTGTATTATTCTACTGGCAGACAGACTGGTAGCTAGCTTAGCTGCCTGGTGAGGAACGTATTAACTCCCGAGCTAGCTAGCGAAGGTCATTGATTTATTATCAAATAACCAAAACAAGTCTAATTTTGCAGATACACCATTCTTGCTGGTTAACAAGCAAACCAGCCTTCAGCTTGCTAATGGAGCTCAGTGCATATTATTAGCATAACATATCCCTAGCTCGCCTGTGAAGCTAACTGACAACTAGCAAACAAACCTCTAGCTAAGATGGTAAGCCAACTTATTATTAGCTCAAAGCAATGACATCATCTTTCACATGGGTTATTATTAGTAGATTTTAAAAACATTTATTTTAAGTGTGTTTATGTATGAGGTAGTATTCAGGGTTCCGATAGGGTCCTATTTCGTATACTAATTGATAATTAGCCAATTAGCTGTAGGCCGTAATACGAATTTAGCTTGATAGCTCAGTTCAGGAGATGTGACACTACTGCGATTTGCGAGTTACGCTGAGTTAACTGGTGTGTTGGACGTTGTGTGGACGTGAGTTTTCATGCCGCTCTGGTTACTTTTATTCTATAAATGAATCTTTTATAGTTAATATGAATAACATTTAATTCTTTAGCGGAAACTTGTGATTTTTTGCTTGATATAATGATTTTTTTTTTAACTGATATTAGTATTTGGAACACGCCCCTTTATCTTGTCTCAGACAACAGGGGTCACCGCGGTGGTCATCTTGTCACCTTTCTGACCCGCCCAGGAAACGCAGATGTCTTAAAGACCAAGGTCAAATCATGGATTATCACTTACCGAAAATAGAAAGAAAGAAAACAAACCCACACATTTTGCCCAGTGATTGACACACGCCATAGCGGGAATTAGTGGCTAACATGAGGAGTGTGATGTTCCTGCCTGAACCATAAAAAGCAGAAACAGCAGACAGAGAGATGGGGACGGGGGAAGAAAGAGAGAGAAGGGGGGGTGGAGAAAAAGAGCGACATACTTAATCTTTCCTCTTATCTCGCCACCGGTGTGACTTCTTCCAGGCAATTCTCCATTCAGCCTATTGATTTTTATCACCTCGGCTAAACCCTCGGTGACAGATTATTTTTCAAAGAGCGAAGCTACACTTTTACTCGCCACGGCGACCCACATTTTCCTCCAAATGAATGATAAATAGCGAAATCAACTTAGCGCCTATTACGCACGGCGCCTCGGTTTCAGACTTCAGTTTACTTTAAGCTACAGTTTTCCTGTGTGGAGAGGACCAGGCAGAACGTGCACCGTTAAGCCGACTGTCTGTGACGTTGCACAGAGAAACGCGACATCAGAACCCTGGAGAATGGTACACTGCTACGTGATATCATTTTAGCTTGATATTTAGCAACAGATCATTTCATTATGAATGAATTCTCCCACATCTGACTCAGATCCAGCAAAATGTTCCTGGTTCGTAAATTGCTTTTTAACAGAGAATGAAGAATTTTAAATGATAAAAATTTTGTCTCTGTTAAAGTTCTTTGCTATCAAAATAGCAGAAAATTAGAAAACAATGATTTTACAGGGTTTTTTTAATGCTGGATTTAATGTAGCACAGATATGTTAGCCATCGTCACCTTGGTCATGTGATTGGCGTGATTTTTTTCCAGCTCTGCTGTCAGGATGAAATGATGGCTGTGTGGAAATAGAGCGTTTGTACAGACGATCTTTATTAGCCTCTTACACACACACACACACACACACACACACACACACACACACACACACACACACACACACACACACACAGGGAGAGCTTTACGAGGCGTCGTCTTCCCACTGAAATAGAAATGCAATTATTAATAAAGGCTCTTAATGCTCAGTCATGCAGATCTTATGGCCTCACGCTGTGTGTGTGTGTGATTCAAAGTCATGATGATGATGATGATGTAATATTGCAATGCTGCATTGTAGAACAACGTACATTACAGCGGCCGCTGCATGAGCGCACACGCAAAAGCACTTCTGTACACGCTTTATTTTTAATAAAATCTCCATTCAGAGTTCAGGAACACGATCTCACTCCGCCATGCAAGATTATCCACCTCCGTGACACCATAACCATAAATCCCTGCACCGTCCCGTCACGTCCCATCCTCCAGCAAGCGCTACTGAAAAACTGAGAACTGCTCTCACGCCATCAGCTAGCTAGCGCTAATCCAATTTCACTCGGCTAATGCTTATTGTTTAGCGAGGCTGTACGTTATTTACAGTCCACTGCATGAAGCTGAACACTACATTAGCTTCTGTTGTTAGTGTTTATATTTTAACTTTAGCATTTTACATAACAAAAGTTAGCATTTATGTTTAAAAGGTTAACGAGTTAGCGATTGTCCGTGTTGCAAGTTTTCTTTATTTCATTAAAGTTAGCATTCATGATTCATTCCTTAGCAAACAAAATGAATGTTTATGCTAGCGGTATTCTCTTTGTTTTATTCATTATTAGCGAAGTTAGCATTTGCAATGAAATATATGCCTTTAATTGAACTTTCAAGCTAGCATGTTGGCATTTTCACACTACTTTCACTCATTATTTAAAAAAAACTGTTATATCTATGTGCTACAAACTCCCTTGCATTTCATTCATTATAAGCGGTTTTAGCATTTATACATAGCGTATTTCTTTACTTTCATTAATATTTATAATGTCAGGTGTAACTAGTGGCAAATTTTCTTTGCGTCATTCATGATTAGCAAAAGCTAGCATATGCACATAGCATATTTATTACATTTGCTTCCTTATTAGCAAAATTGTGTTCATAAAAGGCTTTATATAATTCAGCATTAGCAAAGTTAGCAGTTACATGTTCTCATTTTCATTCATGTCATGTCATGTCATTTTCTAAACTGCATAATCCGAATTAAGGTCGCGGGGAGGCTGGCGCCCATCTCAGCCGACTTTGGGCGAGGGCAGAGTACACCCTGGACAGCTCGCCAGGCCATCACAGGGCATTTTCATTCATTATTAGCGTAACTAGCATTTACACACTGATTTTTTTTTTCCACATGACATTTTCATTATTTCATTTATTATTAGCATAGCTAGCATTCACAGAACGTATGTTTTGTTTATTTCATTTGTCGCTAGCACAGTTAATGTTCCCACATGATGTATTTTATTTCTTTTTTTCATTATTAGCGTGATTTATGTTTACACAGTGTATTTTATTTATTTGTTTGTTTTTAGCATAGTTAATGTTTACACATAAATACACATGTTTACATATCTTCTCTTTATTTAATTCATGATTCCCGTAGTTAGCATTTACGTATGGCGTATTCACTTTATTTCATTCATTATAAGCACAGGTAATGTTTACACCTGGCATATTTTTTTTATTTTGAGTCATTATTAGCGTGGTTAGCATTTACACATGGCATATTGTCCTAATATGAGTTTTCATTAGCATAGCTGCTGTTGCTTTAATTACAAAATTAAATACTGATTACTGAAGTTTATAAAATTTTGATGTGCTAAACAGGTTGAAGCATTAAGGTGTTTATCTGGAGCGTATTCTCAGACACTATATGGAATTCTGTTAGCGTGAACACTGTGTTTTCTGGACACAGTTCCTGGTTGTTTTCTCTCCAGCGGATGTTATCGGAACGATGTCATACACCGGCCGTGTGGTATTTTGCCCCGCTTTGGCCGAGAAGCCGCGGCCTGCAGCATAAGCAGTCGTGTTCCGGAGAATTCTCCTTAAACGGATTTGAGGAAAGGAACGCCGCTCAGGGCCAAAAGAGGGATTTAGACTATCTATCAATTTGCAAAAAGCCACCTCTACACAAGCCAGCAAAAAAAAAAAAAAAAACATGATCTGCTTACACTTCACACTCAGGATCTAATTTCAATCTCTCCGTGAGCTCTTTCTTCCAGCACATCATTCTCTCCATCGCTGAGAGAGTCCAACAGTGACTGGGAGGAGGGAGAGATGGGGGGTGGGGAGAGAGTTTACACTGCCCACTCGTCCTCCTGGGTAGAAATTTAAAAAAGCCTCTTGCTCATCTTTATCGTTCAGATTTCAGTATATATATAATGTTGAAAGCACTGCAGGACCGTCACGCTTTAAACCTACTAGAAGGAGGAGGAGGAGGAGGACGAGAAAAAAAATGAAAAAGAAAAAACATTTTTTAAGCTTCCACGTTGGCTAGCTGAGATACCGGCCATAAGCTGACAAGTAATTAAAGCGGCATATCTATAACAACTGTCATCTCTTATTTCTGCTCAGACTGGACTCCGACCAAAGGCAAGAAAAAAAAAAAACAAGGTGGAGAGGAAAATACAGGAAAGAGAGAGAGAGAGAGAGAGAGAGAGAGAGAGAGAATTCACATTCCTGAGAGAATCCATAAAAAAGGGTAAAAAAATGTCCTTCAGTAAAAAATAAATATAAATAAATGTAATAAATAAGAAACATTTTATTTAAAAAATCTAAATATCAAAGTACTTTATTTAGAATAGTTTTAAAATAAAAAATAATAGTACATTAATAAAAAAAACAAACTAATAAAATTTATGTAAAAATATCAATATAAGTATATGAGGTGAATAACAGTATTATTATCCTGTCTCTATACACTGGATATGAGTAATGACATGTTTTGATTGGCTAAGCTACTATACTAGGATCTCAGTTCATATACCATTAGAAGCTACGTAACTATAGGAAGAGGAAAAAACCCTGAAGTCGTCACAACTCGTGTTAAGCTAACTGCTAACACCGGTTCCATTCATTCTAGAATTATTTTATATGAATGAGTTGTAAGAAGGTATTTTTATATCCAGTTGTAAGAAGGTATATTTTTAACGTGATTTTATTCGTCCGTTGCAAGATAACAGGCCTCTGATCCTTGGGGTCGCCAGGTGCCAGTGGCCGGGGAAAAAAGAACTGAGACTGGTCTGACAAACGTAAAAGTGTGGTTCAGGTTCAGCATGCTAACAGTAGCCAGGCGGCTCTTCGTTCATTCTAAACCAATTTTAGGAAAAGTAACAAAATTTGGAATCTTTCACGCCTGGCAAGCTGTCAGTTCATAAAGGGATGAAAGGTCGTGGAAATATTAATGTCTCGTTCCAGCTGCGTCTGGCATGGAGTGTGTTGTTTAAGGTAGAAAGTAAACCATCAGGTCTTGAAGTTGATGTCTTGGAAGCAGGAAAAATGGGCAAGTGTAAGTATCAGAGTGACTTTGCCAGTGGTGATGGCTAAAAGACTGGGTCCGAGGAAGCACAGCCAGTGAACTGGTAAGACTGGTGCCCAAGGCTCAGCGAGGCGTGTGAGGAGTGAAGGCTGTGATCCCACATAAGAGCTGCTGTAGCACAAACTGCTGAAACTGTTCGTGGATCTGATAGAAAGGAGTCAGAGCACACAGTGTAGTACAGAGTGCTGTGGATAAGGCTGCGTCGCTGCAGAGCACTCAGGGAGCACGTTGGACCCACTGAAAATGTCCACACTGGACTCATGATCATTAAAACACGGAGCAAAGCAAGAAGGGGGACTGGTCTGATAGCCCACATTTTCTTTCACATCATATAGACAGCCGGGTGCATGTGCGTCACTTTCGTAGGGAAGACAAGTCACCAGAAACAGCCAGATGTTCTGGGTAATGTCCTCCTGGAAAACATCGGGTTGCAGAATTCATGTGGATGCTACTTTGACACATATTATCTACCAAATCATTGTTACAGACCACCTTGTTGCACACCACCTTATGGTAGCAGTGCTCCTGAATGACAGTGACCTCTTTCAGCGGGATATTACAAAAAAGGGAGTGGGTTGTGCTGGACAAACAAGTCTAAACCATGGAGGCTCCACCTTCTACTTACAGGAATTAAAGGATGTGCTGTGAACCGCATGATGCCACATACCATACTGATACTCACATAACACACTGTCAGCGGTCTTGTGGAGTCCACGACCGGATGGTTAATCCATTTATATTACACAAGTAGAACCTACACAATAATAGGCAGGCGGTTTTAATGTTATGGCTGATCAGTATATACGGCATGTATGTATTCATATTGCACTATGAAATATATAGAAGGAAAAATATAAAAAATTAATATCACAGAAGGTAATTAGGCAATATACAATAGTAAACAAATTAAAAAAGGAAATTTAAAAAAGTTTTAAAAATATGTATAAAGAAAAACACAATGTGCATGAGGACAAAAGAAACAATTAAATATATAAAGAAATTAAAAGTAACATAAGGAAGCAGTATAGAGCAGCATGTGAAAATTAATGAATGTAAAAAAAATTAAAGCAAAACAAAAAATTGCAATCAAGTTCAACAGTAAAAGCAAAGATACAGCTGTGTCGGTACAACAAACTATTTTTTGCTTTAAATGTATTTATTGATAATATTGTTTTCATTATTTATTTATTTTGATTGTTGCAGATGAATTCTCTTTATGGAAATGCAGTGTATCGATACAGAAATTATTTTCTATAGTGCATAGTATTTGTTTTTTAGATGACTTGGGGGCAGTTTTATAAAAATTTATTGCATCATAAATTATTTATCCATTTGTGTACAGTGTTAATGATTGCGTGGGTTTAAAGAAACCATGGTAACGCAGGTGCTAACAAATAACACATGGGAGAAAGAAGTGTACGGTGACAAAAGCCAAAGCATTCAACTGTAAAATATGGGATGGCGTCCATAAAGTTTAAAATAAGTATCAAAAATTAAATAATGCTCAGTACTTTAACATTAATATATATATATACATGTATATATATAAATTGATAATTAAACAATTTATACTTACTAGCAATGCTAGCATTTCTGTGCACAATATATTCATCTATTGGAATATTTTTTGGCCATATATGGGATGTGTACTTTATATATGCTACATTCCTATAATATTTATCATCAAGGCTAGCATGAATAAAATGATTAGCATGTGAAATATTTTCAGATCTTTCTTGTAAGAGTTAGAATTTCGTTGTTGGAAATTGTATGTTTAAAGATTATTACTTAATTCTGAACTACTGTGAAAAAAATGATTTTCTATGTTTCTAATCAAAGTGTAATACGTAATATCTCCATCTAATGGCCATCTTGCCATTGTATTTTGCTCCTGAGGCGTGTAGCATGATTTGATTTGATATGACGTTCCCAACTAGGCTCCGTTTATGACCTCATAGTCCCTACTAACGTCCTTTAAAAGACGTCTCTCAAAGAAAGATGTGAGAACGGGAGGAGGAACCTGAGTAGATAAAGCGGTAAGTGACACCGGCGTGCCGAGATGACGAGACAACTTCAGAGAGCATAAACAGAAATCCACGGCACTGTACATAAAAGACGGTTAATTAGAAAAGAGACGACGGAGAGGAGACGGGAGAGTCGCAGCATGAATAACAACCAGGCCTTCAGGGCTTTCACCTGCTCACCCGCAGGCCAAACACACACACACACACACACACACACACACACACACAACAGCCTACAGGATTATAAAAGACTCTTACAGAGAGAAAGAGAGAGAGACAGAGAGAGTGAGAGAGACATAAGTAAAAATTTTCAGAACTTTTTGTTTTACATATTTAAGTACATTTTATAATCATTTTCATAAAATCTAGTTTTCTATATATTTTTAAAAATAATCTTTATGGGTAATTTTTAATAATTTACTCTCAGAGATTATTACTATATATAAATTGTAATGTTCACATTTATTACTGTATTTATGGTAAATTTTACTTTTATTTACAGCAATATGCATATTTATGGTAAATGTACATGTTGATTGACTGCAATGCACACATTTTAAGGTATTTATGGTAAATTTGACTTTTATTATACTGTAATGTGCATGGTTATTACTGTATTTACAGTAAATTTCACTTTGTTTTTACAGTAATGTGCAGGTTTGTGGGGTATTTATGGTTAATTATATTTTGTCCGGTTAAAATGTGCATGATGATTAGGGTACTCATGGTAAGTTTTTCTTTCATTTGATTGTAGAACTTTATTTAGCTATTTACGGTAAACTTCCCATTACATTTGACTGCAATATACACAGCTGTTAGAAAATTTTAATTCTGTCTGATCTATTTTACTTTAATTTGACTATAATATGCACATTTCTTAGGGTATTTACAGTACCTATTACCTATGTTCCCCAGACCCTATGTTTCCCACTTCCTATGTTCCCCAGAATCTATGTTCCCCAGAACCTATGTTCCCCAGAATCTATGTTCTCCAGAGCCTATGTTCTTCAGACCCTATGTTCCCCAGAACCTGTGTTCCCCAGACCCAGTGTTCCCCAGAATCTATGTTCCCCAGACCCTATGTTCTCCAGAGCCTATATTCCCCAGACCCTATGTTCTCCAGACCCTATGTTCCCCAGACCCAGTGTTCCCCAGACCCTATGTTCTCCAGACCCTATGTTCCCCATTACCTGTGTTCTCCAGACCCTATGTTCCCTATTGTCTGTGTTCTACAGACCCCATGTTTCCCACTCCCTATGTTTCCCAGACCCTATGTTCACCAGAGCCTATGTTCCCCAGACCTTGTTCTCCAGACCCTATGTTCTCCAGACCCTATGATCTTTAGACCCTATGTTCCCCATTACCTCTGATCTCCAGACCCTATGTTTCCTACTCCCTATGTTCCCCAGACCTATGTTTCCCACTCCCTATGTTCCCCAGAATCCATGTTTCCCAGAACCTATGTTCCCCAGACCCAATGTTCCCCAGAATCTATGTTCCCCAGACCCTGTTTTCTTCAGACCCTATGTTCCCCATTACCTCTGTTCTTCAGACCCTATGTTCCCCATTACCTCTGTTCTCCAGACCCTATGTTCCCCATCACCTATGTTCTCCAGACCCTATGCTTCCCACTCCCTATGTTCCCCAAAATCTATGTTCCCCAGAATCTATGTTCCCCAGAACCTATGTTCCCCAGACCCAGTGTTCCCCAGAATCTATGTTTCCCAGACCCTATGTTCTCCAGAGCCTATATTCCCCAGACCCTATGTTCTCCAGAGCCTATATTCCCCAGACCCTATGTTCTCCAGACCCTATGTTCCCCAGACCTGATGTTCCCTAGACCCTTCATCAGTCCTTATTAAATTAATGGATCTTCAAAGTAACAATTTATGGAAAACTCGTGATTTTACATTTTCATTGTTAATAGGGTTACCTTTAGGGTTAAGGAACATGGATACTGGGGAGCATAGGTACTGGGGAACAGGTACTGGGGAGCATAGGTACTGGGGAGTATAGGTACTGGGGACCATAGGACTGAGGAGTATAGGTACTGGGGAACATAGGTACTGGGGAGCATAGGTACTGGGGCGCATAGGTACTGGGGCACATAGGTACTGGGGAACATAGGTAGTGGGGAGCATAGGTACTGAGGAACATAGGTACTAGGGAGCATAGGCACTGGGTAGCATAGGTACTTTGGAGCATAGGTAGTGGGAACACAGACATTTACCCGTTCTACTCCTTAGTATTAAGTTAGTAAGTAGCAGGTTTTAAGTAGTGAGTTCAAGCCACATTATCTTTTCCATTATCTCTAAAGTTCATGACTGTTTAATGATAATTTGCACATCTGCCTGGAGATTTACAGTAGGATAGACTACTCTAGGAGTTATATAGAATTTGTGGTAAGGTATTTTGCTGCTAAAGTGCAACTCGCTGAATCTGTTGTCATTAACATTTTAGCATGTATGCAGTTATGGTTCTCTACAAAGAGCTTGGCCTTATCCATAAATTTTGCTTTAGTTTATCTGTAAATTGCACAGTTGTTAGGGTATTTAGTGTGGTTGTTAGGGTAGGTGTGCTGTTCCAGAAGCTACATTATGGTAAATCCCACTGTTGTTAATTTAAAAGGAACTTTTTACTGTGGTGTATTTATAGTTTGTCAGGTGTGCTACTACAAGAGTTATGGTAAGTGTCTTCACTAGGCTGAATATGAGTGAATATGTTAATTCATGAACACTAAAACTCCTCGGAGAAAAGTAAAACTTCACAAACAGCAACCAGACCAACACCAAACCACCAGAGCCTTCAGTCATCAGAATCCGCGTTTCTGTGTTCGAGCCGAGGCCGAAGCTATCGGTTCGCTCCACGACTGATGCACGCCGTTCTAAGAAAAGTATTCTCTCGCTTCGAACACCTTCACTGGGACAAGAAATTATCGTTTCTAATAATTCATAGGAGCCATCCCAGCTCATTTAGGTGCTCCGAGGGGCTGAGGGAAGGAGACAAAGAGCTCATTATTCACGTTTTAAAACAATTTGCAATTCAAAGACAGAGATGACCTTGTGACCCATTTCTGGGGTCAGGACCCTGACCAAGACTGTCGAGACCCAATTAAGAGAAATTTGAAAACAATCCAACAGCTTCTACAGCACAGGCCTAAGACATCACACCACAGGGGTCTGTCTATGAGTGTGTGTGTGTGTGTGTGTGTGTGTGTGTGTGTGTGTGTGTGTGTGTGTGTGTGTGTGTGTGTGTGTGTGTGCATAGAGAGAAGTGTTCATATTCAGACACTGAGAAATGCATTCCAAGAATTAGCACTAGCTTAAGGTCTGGTGTTTGTCTTGGTAAAGTTATGTTAAAGTACACTGTTACGTTTATATAATCTATAATTTTTATGTTAATCTAGTTAGCATTTCTTGCTAGTGACATACCTCCTGTGGTGGATCTAACTAGCGAACAGCTCTCTCTGGTGATCTTAGCTAGATTCATGTAATCTGTGGTCATCTTACCAAGCTAATAATAACTAATAATTATGTGGAAATGTTAACTAGACCGTATTAAATATTTTTCAAACGCTTTCTATGGTGGATTTAACAAGCTACAACTTTTTTTAATGTTAAAGTTAGCATTTGTTTGGTAACTTTACCTAGATTATATGAACCATTTAGTAAATTTAGCACGCTAGGCAATACATTTTGTGGTGAATTTAAACAGCTACAACATTTTTATGCTAATGATAGCTAAGCTGATATCACCTCCTCTGGTAATTTTAACAAGCTAGTAATAGTTTATCTTTGGCAACATTAACTACATAATTTTACTATGTAGTAAACTTAGCCTCCAATTACTTCCTGTGGAAGATTTATCTAGGTACAAATTTCTATGGCAATGTTAGCTAACATTTTTGTTTGTTTATACTTTTGTTTGAAAACTAGCTAGATTATATTAGGTAGAAGAGGCTCATTCATTGAGAAAGCAGAGGAATATACTCCCTTTGAATATATTTTTTAGCTAGTTAGCGCGTACATTCTGTGGTTGATTTATTACTTTATAGCTACAACCTTATGTAATAGTTTTAGTTAGCTTGAAATAACTTGTTCTACAGCAACATCTACATAATAGCGTTAACGTTTGCCATTAACTTGAACAAATTGAATGAAAACTTTGCAGCAATTTTGCCTTTCTGCAAATATCACTAGCTTTCTGAGATAAATGTAACTAGCCGTAAGATTTCTGTGGTAACTTTAACTGATAGTATTAACTTTTTAGCACCTCTCACCCAAATAATGGCATTTTCTTTTGTTATTGTAAACTTCATGTTATTCCTAGGAATGTGTGTCTATTCTATTTTTACTTAACTAGCTGGTTTAGGACTTGGTAGTTTTCTTAATTTCACTTTGAACATTAACCTGATGTGTATTGTAAGCTTTGCTAACATTCACATGAAGCCCATTCATGCTAATCTTTTTTTATGTGAAATGACATTTGAAATGACTTCAGACTTGTTATCTTAGCTTCTGTGCGTCCCCTTGCTTTTTAAAAGTTGCTGATGTTCCACGAACTAGCTGTGAACCCCAGTGTGCGATATTTAAACATTTCCCGGAGATGCTGTGGGAACCTCAGGCCTCTGTGGCCGCGGCCAACTCAAAACCAGTCTGTGAAAAATCGCTAATTGCTAGCTGTTGTCGTCGCCGTGCTCGCTTCATCCTCTCCAGTCTGCAGCATGTGGTGTTCCTCCGGAGTGGTGATGTGGCCTGCGGAGTCCCGACGTTTTATTTATAAAATCAAACACCGTGTGTGAATTCTCCACGGTCGAAAGGTTAGGCTTTTGATCTCAGCAAACAGACGGAAAATAATATATATCCAATGTGTGTTTCGGGTTATTTTATTTCAGTCACACACTCAGGCTTTGAATTTACTTTGGTTAAACCTAATCCGCGAAACATGGACAGGAATGCTAACCAGATTAGCAAAAAAACAAATCAGTGGTTTATTCGCTAAATAAAATATAAATAAAGACTGTTACATAAAGTAAAGTGATGAATTAAATAAGAAAATTCCATACTACATGATAGATAAATACATTTAATATATTAATCTGAGTTTATAAATATTATGATATATAATTCTGCACTAGTTTTAGTTTTCTTTCTTTGGATTTGCTAATTTTTTTATAAACATTTTCTAATTTTTTATTGTCTTATGTATTCCCTCTTTTGCTTTTTTACAAATATGTGCATTGTTTGGGTTTTGTTTAAGTGTCTGTGCATGCTAATCCTATAATTTTTAGACTTTACTTTTCTACTATTTTCTTCTTATTTTAATTTTTTTAAATTGTTTTATCCCCTTTTCAACCTCTAATTATTCTTAAATAAATAAATAAATAAATAAAATCGAGTCATCCTTAAAAATGGGACTAGGTATATTTTAAAGAGTATATTGCTAGCAAACTTCTTAAAATCCACAAATTATTTTATATCATAACAAGCCTGTAGGACGCAAAAACAAAAGTTCCGAAATAACAAAGAAAAAACACTATAATTAACTTTATTTAAAAAAATAGGATAAAAACAACTATATTTTATGGAGTTTATTATTAATTTCTTTTTTCTTATGTTGCATTTTGAACATAAATAATTCCAAATATTTATTTCTGAAAAAAAAATATTACAATTTATTAATAGACACCTGATTTTGTGTCAAAAATGAGTATGCAGCATTCATGCAAAATACAAAACTGCCACATAAATCAAAACCTCCCATATAATCTATACTTCCTATACAGTAAGTAGCTTTTTTGCAAAACAAACAAACAAATAAAGAATGAAAGAAAGAAACCATCTATAAACTACCACGTATTACTGTCACCAGTTCAGTAGCTAGCTATTAGCCTTGTAGCTATCTGATTCATTTGCGGTTGTTGTCCAAGATAAGCGCCTGACCTCTTGCTTTATGTTGCAGATAAGTGCTAAATGCTACGTGCTACAGGACCTCAGTGTAGGAGAAAAGGTCCCGCTCCAGGTGAAGAAAAGGAAAAAAAGAGAAACGTTTCTTTTTCTCCAGGAGGAGAACGAATGCAGATGATCCCTCCATCTTCATCGAGTATGTGTGTGTGTGTGTGTGTGTGAGAGAGAGAGAGAGAGAGAGAGAGGGAGAGAGAGAGAGAGACGGCCCGGTGATAAATGAGGCGGCTCTGTTTGCTTAAACCTCTCGTTTCTGACATCGTCCTGCTCTGATTCGTCCCGGGATTCGCTGTTAAAACATGTCCACTATTAAAACATAACCCGAACTGACAACTCTCCCTCTCTCTCGCTCTCTCTTTCTCTCTCGCTCTCTCTCTCGGGAGACAGATCCGGCTTTCCAGTACATTAGGCCGCTATGAAGGAGCCAAAGGCAGCACACATGTTAAAGCACTTGTTCTCTACCTGCAGAACCTCCACTTTTATTTATCCAAGCAGCTCAAAATAAATAAGGAAAAATAACAACTTCCTGGAATTCCTGGAACTCTGGGTTGCTGTGCTGAAAAATCATCAGCGTCGTGGCAGAGTGACACCTCAACCATCACGTCCTGAAGTACGCTAATTCTTTTTTTCTTTCAGTGACACTTGAAAGCTTTATATATACAAACATCACAATCTGAATGGTGAACTATAACAGGATAGTAGACATTATTATTCATTCAAAATATTTTCTCATTTCTGATTGGTGGAAGGTCATGAGATAGGCCTGGAATGAATAATAATAACAACAATAGAACTCTGCTTTTGTATGATACAGAAAATTATTCATAACCTGGACGGTGTTACCGGCCCTCAGCCTCAATAGAGGAACCCCCATCCACACACACACACACACACACACACACACACACACACACACACACACACACACACGCACACACACATCTGAATAATTCTTCATATCATACATCACCTCATTCAATAATTGCGTATTATACACCTTGGGATAATTCCTAAAGCAGTTCAAAATATAAAAATTACCTTAAAAATAATGTTATACTTTTTTACATTACTGTGTAGTAAACACTAAAACAATTATTCATCTCCTGCTCACCGGATATCATAGAATTGTGTATTCTGATCGGCTAACTACGACATCACCCCATACTATTAGTAGCTACTGTAAGTCACGACAAAAATAAATAAATAAATAAATCCCTGTATGTGGTGAGGACCTTTGCTATGCAAGAAGCTAAACCTAGCTGGCTGTAACTTTTGTTCGTTCAATATTTATTCCATGAAAGCAAAAAGTTTGAAATGAAGTTTTGCAAGCCTAACTGCAAACTATATTGGCGTCCTGTGAGGAGCAAGCCTCCTGTCTTCAGTGTTTCCAGGAAAATAACAACTCAAATATCATAGAAATCGCGCATTCTGATTGGCTAATCCACTACTAGGACATCACCCCAAATAATCGTACAAAAAATTTTTTTAATTAATTAATTCCTGTAAGTGGTTAAGCTAAGCTAAAAGCTAACCCCAGCTAAAATGTCTCCACTATATCGTGGCTTTGAATTGATTTGTTTATTTATTTTTTTTATTATACACCAGTCAGATTATAGATTTCCTGGATTCTAACTTTTTTTTTTAATGAATTAAAAAAAAAAAAACACTTTCAAAAAAAAATATCCTTCTTGTTAACACTCAGGCTTTCCTCACGACCTGTTTTTGTTTACTCCGGGTGTCACGGAACTTCTGGACAAACGTGCCATCAAAAGCTAATCGGAAAAGTTTACTGGGGAGACACTTATTATTCCGGCGAACATTGTTTTCAGCTTGTAAAACATCTCTGAGATCCTGAGGAAGCCAGGGACGTGAGGAGGATGAGACGGGGTTTTTTTGTTGTTTTTCAGTAGATGGGGATTCAGCAGTTGTTCTGCACACTTGATTGCTTTGATCCAGAAAGCGGAACGGAGAGAAAATCCCGCGCCGGTGGGACGTCTGCGTAACCTGAGATGCTTCTCAGCCCGTTTTATGTTTTTACACGTGTTCAGAGAGATGATGCCATCAGAGATAAAGCGCCTGCAGAGGAGGAGAACGCGAGAACGTGACGGGGGAAAAAAAACGACCAGTCCATAATTCTGAGAGTCCAAACATCTGTTCTCTGATCCGCTTTTAAACTCTTACATTTCAGTCAACACAAGCTCAATGCTGATTGGCTGTAATAAGTTTGTTTGTAGTTTATTTACAGATTAAATTAGTGCACTTTTTCCTGATATGTCGTTTCTATGGAAAAAAATTGTGCACACTGCATTAAAATCAGCAAGTTTTGTGATAAATTGAACTTTTATGGAATGAGTCTCCAGTTTCACCAATTTATAACAATTGTCATCCAATACAACGTTTACCGCGTTTGTGGTTCGTCACGAAAAAAGGGAAATGAATACATTGGTATCAACTACAGAATGTGAAGATGTGAAGAACACATTGAAGAAACAATGGAGGAATAGAAAACAAAGAAAAGTGTGACAAGGAGGAAGGAGAGATGATGATACAACAGAGGAGGACAGAAGAATGGTGATTCAAAAATCAATAAATGAAAAGAAGTGAGAACTGGTTACAAACCAAAGGGAACTAAAGATGAAAAGAAGGTGGGGGGGGGCATAAATGTAGAAGAAAGAAAGGAAAGAAGACGGAGGCGAAGAGGAGAAGAGAGAGCCGGCCCGGGCAGATGGAGCTGTCACTTTGACTCCTCACACATCTGGCGCCCGTGACACTCTCATGTATTATCGATGGGGCTAAAACATCTGTAAACATGGCAGATCTTACCGTCAGGACAGGAAATGATGTCACCTGACAGCCAGCAAGGGAGGAGGAGGGGTTACTCTTTCATGAACGACTTGATGGCTCAAGATGTGATCGCTGCGAAAGAGAGAGAGAGAGACAGAAGAGGAGACAGGAAGAGAGACACGAACTGAAAAACTGACAGATGAAAAGAAAATGAGACATAAAGAGAAAGTGGGAACACAGAGAGACCGACATGGCAAGAATTTCACATTAGGCTTTAGATAGACAAAAAATAAATAGAACAAGAGAAGGAAGACGGTGTTGTGATGACCCCCTTTGACTCACCTCCATCCTTTTCTATTTGGAGAAGGAGATGTTTGGTTGAGGACATTTTGGGTTAAGGGAGACACAGTGTACAGTAAGAAGACTCGGAGCAGTTTGGCCTGAGAATGAAATGTTTTACGGATGTTTCAGTTTGAGGACATGGTTACATGTGCTAATTTAAATATGCTCGTTTATAAAAAGGTCTGAGGACACTGATTTGAAGATGTCCTGTTTGGAGGACAGATTGGTTTGAGGACGTCCTGGTTTGAGGACAGATTGGTTTGAGGATGTTTTGGTTTAAGGACAGATTGGTTTGAGGATGTACTGGTTTGAGGACAGATTGGTTTGAGGACGTCCTGGTTTGAGGACAGATTGGTTTGAGGATGTACTGGTTTGAGGACAGATTGGTTTGAGGATGTACTAGCATAACTACAGATTGGTTTGAGGATGTTATGGTTTAAGGACCGATTGGTTTGGGGATTTACTGGTTTAAGGACAGTTTGGTTTGAGGACACGCTACTTTGAGGACACTTTGGTTTGAGCATGCTCTACTTAGAAGATACTTTGGATTGTGGACACTTTGGTTTAAGGATGTACTGGTTTAAGGACACTTTGGATTGAGGATGCTCTATTTGGGAGACACTGGTTTGAAAATACTTTGGTTTGAGGACTCTCTATTTTGAGGACACTTTGGTTTTAGGATGCTTTACTTTGAGGATGCTCTATTTTGAGAATGCTTCGATTTGAGAATGCTCTACTTTGAGGATGCTCTGCTTTGAGGACACGTTGGTTTGAGAATACTTTAGTTGGAAGACACTGGTTTGAGCACACTTTGGTTTGAGGATGCTGGTGTGAAGATGCTCTGCTTTAAGGACACTTTGGTTTGAGAACTCTCTATTTTGAGGACACTTCGGTTTGGGATGCTCTATTTTGAGGACACTTTGGTTTGAGGATGCTCTATTTTGAGGACACTTTGGTTTTAAGATGCTCTATTTTGAGGACACTTTGGTTTGAGGATGCTCTATTTTGAGGACACTTTGGTTTTAAGATGCTCTATTTTGAGGACACTTTGGTTTGAAGATGCTCTATTTTGAGGACACTGGTTTGGGATGCTCTATTTTGAGGACACTTTGGTTTGAAGATGCTCTATTTTGAGGACACTTTGGTTTGAGGATGCTCTGCTTCAAGGATACTTTTTGGGAGACACTTAGAGGATGTGCTGGTTTCAAGATGCTTAGGTTTGAGGATGTGGTCTGTGGACATTCTGGTTTGAGGATGTGCTTTGAGGGCAGTCTGATTTGAGGACATGATAGGTTGATTTGAATGTGCTGCTCTGAAATGAGGACCCTTTGGATTGAAAATATTCCACTTACAGGGTCAGCTGAATTTAGCTTAATGTTCCTTCATGACCATGATAGATAAGTGGTATGTAATAATGGATGTATGTGCTAATTTTTAAATTTAGGTTAATTGTAAAACAGCATTGGTAACGCTCACATTTTAGACATGCTGTTTAGCTTGTTAGCACAGCGGCTAACAGAGGGCTAAATAAAGATGACGGTAATGGAGCAGTCAATGGGTGCATTAGGGGCTGGAGACGTATCGATCAGGTGTGTCAATAATTCAAGACAGGACACAGTGTTCAGCTTGTGTTTGTGCGTGTGTGTGTGTGTCTGTGTGCACATTTCATTTCATTTAAGTCCCGGAACACACCCCACGTCATAAAACATTGTCCCCTCATCATGTCCATTTCCCAGAATCCTCTCTCATTTCTCATTAGTGTGTTTATTTTCGCACGCGCCTGATAAACGACTCAGGGGTTATTTTTAAAAGGAAGTGACAGCTGTTGTGTCACAAAAGTTATTTCCAGCGTGAAAGGGAATGTGGAGCGTCCCGAATGCGGACAAGCAGGCCAAGACCTCAAACTGAGAAAGACGGAGAGAAAGAGGAAGAGAAGGGGGGAGAAAGGTTTGGCCTAATAAAGTGCCCCCTCCCTTGGCTGTGTAGTGTGTAGGGAGCATCATTCATTATTCATGCTCATTAAAGCGGAGGCCTCCTGCCAAAGGCAGCTCTGTTTGGGACGTGCCCACTCGAGACCATGAGGAGGATTTCAATCCACCAAAATCCGGGGCGCTGCATGTGCATAACGAACCCAAACACACAAACACACACAAATCTAAAAATTCTCCACATACACACATGCATACTGTATATCGCCTCCGCATTCTGCAAAAAAAAAAAACCTTGAAACATCCACAATGTCCCCTTTCCTCCGAAACACATTTGATCAGCCAGGACATGTTCGCTGTCTGAATTCTTTAGTTTTGCTCAAACAGACTCGCTGATGTGCTTTCTGACATCATGACATGCTGTTGTCACAGAGCTAAAAAGAGGTAGGGGGCGTGGCCTGAAGTTTTTTAAGTGGCACTGTATGTTAGATGTGATTCATATGGAAGGCCGTTTCCCTGAAAAAGGTACACTTCAAAAACAAAGCATATAAAAAAAAAAATCAATATTAAAAAAAATCAAGTAATTCAACCTTTTTTAGTCAATTAAACAATTTAAGCTTGCACACATGCCTTTCTTCAGCGCAGACACTACAGGCTGTAAAACTCAAAGGACGTCACTCCGAGACTTGCTTCAGCCTCGGGGCAATTTGAAATATCCAGTTAGCCTAACGAGCATGACTGTTGGAGGAAACCGGAGTACCTGGAGAAAACCCACACAAGCACAGGGAGAACAAAGGGCTCGAACCCAATCAGCCGAACTTCAACCCAGGCAGTTGAAGTTGTTGCAGTTGCACGTGTAATTATACAATTCAGTATTTTCACTTGATGTCACTTATCGCATTAAATCATTTTTGCTGAAATAATTTATGAGATAATTATTAAAAAATTATAAGAAGTTTATATTGAAATGATTCATAATTGAGATAATTATTAGGAATTGTGAGAAGTTTATACTGTGAGATAACTTATAATTACGAGATACGTTAGATTTATGAGAATAAATTTTATTTAAAAATATATTTTTTAATCAAATTAGAATTTTGGCATGCATCCAGAAATATTTTTTACTAATTATCTCATAATTGTAAATTATCTCACAATTTAAACTTCTCATAATTCTTACTAATTATCTTATAATTATAAATTATCTCACAAACAAAACTAGTCATTTTTAAACTAATTATCCCATAATTATGAATCATCTCCCAATAAGACTCTTTCATACTTCTTACTATCTCAATAACGAAATATTTTAATAAACACTACTCATAATTTTACTAATTATCTCATAATTATCTCACTATATAAACTTCTCATAATTATAAATTCTCAAAATTATGAATTATTTTACAATATAGAGTTATCTCCTAATTTTTACAAGTTATCTCATAATCATGACTGATATTTTATGATACTTATAATGGATGCTTGTGTGGATGGTTACGTGCGTTGGCCCTGTGATAGACTGGTGTCGGCTGAGATAGGCTCCAGCCTTTCAGTGACACAGGTAGGATTAAACAGTTCATGAGATGAAAGAATGAATAATGAATATTTATTTATTTATTTATTATACACTTATAGATATAAAAATAAATATAAATATTATACTTAAGAAACATTTGACACTTTTGATTAAAATTACTGTTTACCATCAATTAAGTCTCATCTATAATATAACATCTAAAAATGTAATAATTATTATTAATGAATTGTTTATAAATACAGTATTCTGGGTAATAAATATGTCGATAATATACACATACAGGTAAAAGCTAGTTTATTGTGACTGGCATAAATAATCTTAGTAAAAAAATGTAAATATTATGACACTTTTTTGCTAATTGTCACCAGTGTGTGCTTATCCTGGCCTCATCTCAAAAATCTAATAAATAAACAAACAAACGAATAAATAAATAAAGGTGGAATTAGAAGGAGAAGGAATAAGAAATGTGGAGGGGAAAAAAACAAACAAACCTGTGAAAGGAAGGAAAAAAGAAAGAATGGCCCGCAGCGGTGTGTTTAACCTCTCCACCAGATCAATGTCAGTGCCGCGGCTGTGCTATGAAACATGCACACGCTAATGGGATGAGATGCAAAAAAAACCAAAGAAAGAAAATATTATGCTGACAGTAAATCATATTACATTCCTAATAAGCATTAACTGGATAACTGGGTCAAAGCAAAAGCGGGATCGCTTTAATTGATTCTCTCTCTCTCGCTCTCGCTCTCGCTCACTCTCGCTCTCTGACAGCAAAATGTCAATGCTTGAATATTTCTTCATGCATCATTAAAACGAGATTGGCTCTTAACAAAAAGCGACGGGATCCCCGTGCCGAATCGATTCTCGCTCCGGGCCGCCTGCGACTAAAGTGTATTACATCCAGATCTATACGGGATATTAAAACCACCACGCTCTTTCAGACAGCTACAATTAAAACCTGACACTCAGCGTTCTTCTTCTTCTCCTCGGCTTCAGTCACCAATCGGGCTAATCGAGGACTTCGGTGTTTCACATTGACGTTATATAGTTTCCTATGTGTGACTTCAAAACTGCTCCTTTTATAGGAAATTATATATATATATACACACACACACACACACACACACACCACCATAAACGTACCGTTTAATTATCCTCTTTTTAGCGTAGCGAGGCTAATACTTTGTGCACAACAATGCATCTGCGTGCGTATACAGTGTGTGATGTACATTTTTTATAGATATCTTTATTTATAGCGATTAATGTGACATATTTACAGAGTGACTATTTTATTGTTTGTTTATACTTTCTATCTACATTCTAGTAACTCTGAGGACGAGAACGCTGCCAGAGATGAGTGTGACGATGAATCCAAAATGGTTTACGCAGCTAACGTTTTGCCGACTCGGCTTTCCTGTCGTCAGTCAGTTTAGGAACAAAAATAAATGTTTTCCGCGATTTCTGCGCTTGCAGTTTGTGCAGGTCAGCACTGGACCATAATGTGTTATGATGCACGTGGTCACGTAGTGATGTAGCCCAGCCAACACAACGAGTTCACGTCATTACCAGGCTGAAACAGCCAATCAGAAAGGCGACATGTCTCTGAGCATGCCTAGAGTCGTAACACTCATGCGAACTTTTAAATCGGCAAGGCATTTCAGTGTGGAGTTTGCATGTTCTCCCCTGGGTACTCTAGTTTCCTCCCACAGTCTGAAATGCACTGTAGGCTGTTTGGCTGTTCCAATTCGCTCCTAGGTGTGAGAGCTAGTGTGAATGGTTGTGTGTGTGTTGGTCCTGCGATGGCCTGGAGTCCAGAGTCGGCTGAGGCTGAGATTCGACCCTAATTAGGATCAAGCGGCTTAGAAAATGAATGAATGAACTTGGAAGCAGCTTCCTGTTCCTGATGTCATGTCCTGTTTCAGCTTCACCTCTGACTCTGTTCCAAAGCACTCGCACTGGAGACTCCTTCCTTAAACGTTCAGTAGAAACAGAATGTTTCTCCAAATCATAATTTTTTTATTGAAATTTATTTTAAGTTTGTGACTCAGTTGAGCATCTGTCGTACAGTTAGAGCATTCCAGAACCTTCTAGGAAACACTCTCTGACCAATCAGAATGAAGAATCCAGCAGGGGTGTTGGATAAACCTGAAATGTAGGACATGACATTCATTTTTCAACAGAAGCTCAAGTGCAATATAAAAAGTAAAAATTAGGAAAATTTGATAAACACTATTCACCCCAGTGCGTCAGGAGTACAAACGTTCCCTGTCCCACCAGCTGAAGAATCCCTGCTGCCTTTCATAATAGGGCAACTTTTAACCCCTTTTTACGCCTTTAAATCCTGTGACAGCCTTTTTGTTTTATTCCTAATTGTCTTGTCTGAATGTGAAGAGTCAGCCGAGACGGCGTGAAGCTCTTCTCTCTCGCTCTCTCACTCACTCTCCCTCTGCCTCGTTCGCCTGGTGACATTTGATGCTGACGGCGCTGTCTTTACAGGAGGGGGGGGGAACGTGGCAGGTTTCTTCTGCTCAACACGAAGACAGGTGGCAAGGTGAACACGCAGAGTTGCGCTCGGCCTTGTGCGTTTTTCTCGGCTGAAAATTGTCAGGTTTCGTGGTGGAGGGGAAAAAAAACACTCAACCGTCCATCCAGGGACAAAAAAATAAACTTTCAAACGTTTGGTATGGGTTTTCTGCGCGTCCAGAGTGTTTACACACATCAATAATTATCAATGGGGTGATGTAATGTGCAGTGGTTAGCACATCTGCCTCACAGCAAGGAGGTCCTGGGTTTGAGGCCCGGGCTCGGAGAGGGTGTTTCTGTGTGGAGTTTACATGTTCTCCCAGGGCTTGTGTGGGTTCCCTCCGGGTTCTCCGGTTTCCTCCCACAGTCCAAAGACATGCACCGTAGGCTGATTGGCTCTTAGGTGTGAGAGTGAGTGTGAATCGTTGTGTGTGTGTTGGCCCTGCAATGATTTGGTGAGCTGTTCAGGCTGAGATAGGCTTCAGCCTCCCCACAAAGTTAATAGGATTTAGCGGCTTGGCAAATAAGTGAGTGATATATTGACATGAAAGATTACTGTGATATATAGACTTCAGCACTGCCTAAACACGGAGCCCCCCATGGGTCCAAGTCTGGGTTTGCTTTGTAGTCTCTTCCTGATTTGTATTACCTGTCTTTTTAGTTCAGTTATCCGTTTGTCAAGTTCATGTTCTGTCAAGCTTCTGATTTTGGCCTTTGTAAGTTTGTAAGTTTTTCTGTCTACCTGATTAGACTGTGTGATGTTTATTCTATGCAAGTCTTAGTGGTGGTGTATGAGCCTCAAGTTTTGGGTTTCAGTTTCATAATTAATAATAATTTAGTTTATTTATTGCTGCGCATTGTATGCAATTCAGTAATACATAACAGCCAATTAGCATCAACTCTGTGATGTAGTAGCCTTATCGGGTTTCCTGTGGTGGGCAGGAATGGGACATTCATCCCAACCATGTTCCAGAACTATGGTGCAGGACTATGGTGATACACTACATAACAGCCAATCGGCATCAACCTAATGACGTAGTATCCTTATTGGTTTTCCTGTGGTAGGCACATGCAGACAATGGACAGGTCACGGGAAAACCATCCCAGCCATGTTCCAGGACTAAAATTCTCCACGCAAGAGCTAATAATAATATCAGAAATAGAGTTGAGGTTGTGGCATCACAAATTTCCCACTGAATTCAAACAGAAAACAATTTCTATGAGCTACAGTCCTGCAGAAATGTTTATGGTGGAGGGTTTAGAGGACAAGCCAAGAGCTATGAGATGAACCAGTGGGATACACTTTTCTAGAAGCTTTCGTGAGTGTAGGGTTTTGAGTTTAATGGATTTACCACGGGCTTCAAGACCGCTCCAAAACTACCACTCCATTAAAAGGACTTAGGATTTAGGGACTCACCAGGAACCGTGGGACTGGTAGCTTATGGTAAGTTTTTTTTAAAAAAAAGAGTGATCACCAACTTTCTTATCTCCAGGTGATTATGATGGAGGGCTGGAGCAAAAGTCTTCAGGGAAATAGATCTCTAAGAACACCACAGGTGACCACTGCTCATTATTAGACCGAGAGCAGTACTGCAGAAGGGTTTCAGGTGTTAGGTATGAGGACTCGTGATAATATAAGATCGTTAACAATTGCACATGCTTCCAGCAGAGGTGTTCAGGTTGCGGTTTCGAGGGCACAGGGGGCTTACCTTCATTTTCAGGAGAGGTAAACCCTTGGTGATGCAAACCTCTGTTAAGGGTGTACCCTGTCCTTGTCCAAGTCGGCTGAGATTGACACCAGCTTCCCCCAACCCAAGTCTTAGCTTAGACATTAAGCAGTTTGGCAAAAGCATAGATGCAGGGATGGTTGAAAGGACACACTCAGAGGTACAGGATTGGTAAAGTTATATATTCATGTAGAAGGGTTTAGGGGTGTGTTCAGGGATAATAATGATATATACTCATGTCCAGTGGCTTATGATACAGGGTTTAATGGACAAAATAAGCAGGTACAGGATTGGTAAACAATAGTACATGCTTCTGTAAAAGGGTTTAGGGTCAGCTGACCAGGGGACCACTAGGGGACCAACTAGGAGGTACCCAGCTGGTAAACAATGGCATGCACATTTGTAGAAGGGTTTTGAGGGTTTGCCATTAGCTGTGAGAATGATGTTACTCCTGTGGTAGGGTATCGGGGTTCAGAAAGTGTACAACAATGGTATACACTCCGTTACTCACAATGCTAGGAATACGGGTGTACTTAATATAAGCTAACGGATAATCATTTATCATGGTTTGTCTTGCTAATTTAACACAAACTAGCATCAAATCATTCCTTTTCCGTGTGTGTGTGTGTGTGTGTGTGTGTGTGTGTGTGTGTGTCTTGTCACCTAATCTTTAAACCTCTCTGATTTGACGTTATCTCCAGTGTTGTATCCTGAGCTTCCTGTGCACCTGGAGGGCAAGATGGCCGTACCGAAGAGATAACCGCGCCTGCGTCTCGGCTTTCAGGAGGGTCAAAGGTCAAGCTGTGAGGAACCCGAGCCTGCTGAGATGTTGAGTAACATATTGAGTGAGATGATGGCTCATCTGGGAGCTTTAAACTTCAGTCCAGGAGGCTGTCAGGGTTTTACGACTGTTGTTACTAATATTATAAATATCTCAGATATTAGGATCTGCGGTTCTCAGGGATAAATGATATAAAAATGTACCATAAAATCAATATTGAAGCATTAAAATTTATTAACACAATATAAAAATCAATTGAATAAAATGACTGACATGGAAATTAATGTCAGGAGGGTAATTTAAGCTAATCTATGATCGCTAATCACATCTTTACGAATATCATCTAAAAACAATTTATTTATTTATGTTTACTATACTTATTTTTTATAAAAATTAAATAAAAATTAGTTTAAAATAATTTTCTTTATTGGATAATCAGATATCAACAAGATAAAACCATTTCAATTAAATAATTTAATGCTAGCGTATGTTAGTTATTTATATGGAGGCTAATTTTTTGAATATAAAAGTAATTAAATAAAGTTTTTTTTTTTTTACTCTGCTAGTTAAACAGAAATCCCCCCCTCTTTCTTTAAAATTATTTATTCTGATTGATTTATTTTTACATGTCTTGGCTAGCTTTGCTAATCAGATATCCGCGTCAACCTTTTGTCAGTCAAACCCTTGATTCATGTTCGATTTATATATTTTTTTAAATAAATCTGTATTCTTTTACTGTCTGAACCGTTTTTATTTCTCGTTCAGCACCACACAAAAGTGGCCTCCACACTTCCAGCACAGTGGCCATTTTGGATCTCAGTGGGATCCATAGTCCATCTGTTGTGCAGCGGGAGTTCAGAGGCCTCTGAGCCCCGCCAGGATTTGCATTTGCACCCCCCAACCCTCGAAAGCTGCCCCACAGTGCACATCTAAGATTCATTGTAGGTGCAGGAGACAACCTTTGTATTCCCTCAAGTACTTAACGTGCACACACCATATTGCTAACATTGCTAGCATAAAAGGATGCCTGTGTTTCCACCTATAGCGCTGAAAATATGTTTCCCAGCAGCTTGGAAAGTGTTTGATATTTAACACGCCAGAAAAATCATTAATCAATATTTATTAGCTTTTTAAAAGCTTATTATCATAAAAGTAGAGGTTAAACGCTCGTTAAAGTGTCGCGCTGCTGTAGAAAAATAATCAACATTATAGCAGAGTCATGGAGCGGCGATACTCTTCCCACGCTGTCGCTGATTATTTTTCTGTAATGGGACATTTTATTCCTCTGCTACCACACCGACACCCAAACAATTAAAATCATTCATCTTTCTTGTAGCTTCTTGGTTGATTTAGAACAAGCTAGCGCTGATGTAGCATAGGTTTAGCATGCAGATCATCAGCGGCTTCACCGTTTTTATATTTTGACCCAGGCTGTTTTTGTTTTGTACTCAAACTAACTTGATATTAAACCTTTAGAGAAACAGTGCAGGTGAGCATGTCGTCTTGCACTAATATCAGTTGCTAGGTGTTAATTAAGCCGCTGCCGTGCGTGCGCGCGTGTACAACTGTATGTCACCCAGAAACCCGCTAAGGCAAGACTACCCTACCTAATTAAAGCGAGTGAGCTATTCATACACACTTCACACCTAATCTTTGGCTTGCGCATTATTATTTTAGCGCGCGACCGCGGTTATTCGGTGTCATCCGTCTTCGTCGATATACGCCACCGAGGGTTTGACAGGCAGGAATTAATTCTCTAACGCGTAATTATGGAGGCAAAATGTTGACTGGCTTTGCAGAAAGTGCGGCGTGACACTTTTTTTTTTCTTGTGTCTCCGGAGTTCCTGGGAGACATGGCAGCGACATTAGCATCGGTCATTAGCGGCAGGCGGCTAGTGACTCATTGCATGGACCTATTTGGTTCGCCTGCGTTGACAGGCTTGTTCAGGACAGCAGAAACAGCTGTCTTGGCCTGTGTGAGCCGAAATAATTAGGCCTGTCATCTTTCCCCAGCTCTGATTCCCTACGCCGCCCCCCCACTCGCCCACCCAAACACCCACCCGCCCCTTTCAGCCTCGCTCTTCAGGCGGGGAGTGAAAAAAAATGCAAATATTTTGCTTTCATTGTCACGTTCACCTTGACACGGATATTGCCTGGGCGCCTAACTGGATGAGATGACTTCCAAATTTGCATTGTTGGTTCTAATAAATTTGCTCGGTTTCCCTGAGCGGCCGGCCGTGGCAGGGACCCGTCCGATAAAGTCGCGGCGAGTGTCATCAATCACGCCGAAGCCTGACGGACGGCTTTCGGGCCTTCGTTTGTAGCACGCGCCGACGCTCGGTTAATTATTTGTACTGTAATTAGTTGGGAAAATGTCAGGAAATGTCAGCTCTGGGTTGAAAAGGAGGGGACGCTGGGAAGTGGTGCGGTGGGGAGGGGAGGGGGTGGGGAGGGTAAAGCCTGAAAAGTGACTGAAGTGTCATTAATGCCAGCGAACAAGATGAGGATCAGCTGGCGAGGACTGAGGGCTTCTTACAGCGTAATCATGGCAAAGAGAGAGAGACAGAGAGCGGCAACAGTCGAGCTAGCATGATGGGCGTCTTATTAGCGAGCTGCAACATTTCCCCTCCATGTCCTCTCTCTCTATTTTCCTCTCTCTCTTTCTCTCTCGTGCTCATCCGAGAGAAATAAAGGAGAAATAAAGTCGGGTAAACAACCGCGGCTGCCCCCGCTGTCACACCGGCCGCGGTTTTACCACGTTTTTCCGCACCCGCCTGTCACAAACAGACATTATGCATAAAGAAAATAGAAATGGGGGGAAGACACTCTGTCAGAATTTCTAAACTTGGGCTGTTTTCTAAAAGTAAACTGCATTAAATCCGTGGCAGCGAGCAGAAAAAGTTGAACGATGACATCCGTAAGACCTATAGCACAGGAATCTGAGCGGATTAGAGAGGCCTGCATTGCTAATTAGGGACTGGCAGCGGTCAGAGAGAGAGAGAGAAAGAGAGAGAGAGAGAGAGAGAGAGAGATAAAGAAGGAAAGAAAGAGTGGGAGAGAGAGTGCTTAAAATCTGTCCAAAGAGCCTGATTGTGTGGATAAACTCAGTAGGAATGCTTTTTGTGAGCGAGTAGGATGAATTAGTGGCTCTCCGGAGGGGGTTCTGTGTTGCCGCGCGGCTTCCAAAACTCAACACTCAGCTCCTTGCCACTGATGGTCATCCAACATCTCCTTAATTAGGCAAAAATCTGGCAGGCATGTCCGTTCAAGGCAAGTGCTGCCCCAGATGCACTCCAGCCTCCACTATTTATTTATTTATTTATTTATTTATTCAAGGCGAGACGACAGACGCAGATTCACCTTTGACCGCCTCGACCTTCGAGAGTTGTTTTTCCGTTTATAAAGTCTACACGAGGCATCAGAGTGTGTATGTCATGAATGACACGTCACAGGGTCGGAGTCAGAGAGACAGCTACACCACTGACACTGGAGACTCCTTCCATTAATGTAGGGTGAACATGAACTTGTGCAGAAAACTTCACCAGAACAACAATTACATTCATCTATGCGGTGTGTCTGCCATACAAATCCCTCTGAATGACTCGTAGAAGAAAATAAATTAATCACCCCCTTCTTACCAATCAGAATTCGGAATTCAGCAGGTGACTTGTCGCATTAGAAGTCCGACCTGTTGAAATGTCGATCACTCCACCGCTACAGTAATGCTGATAACGCTGATAAATAAACAGGCCTGCAATCTGTCAGCTGGCGGACTTTTCCGCCATTTTCCTACCGTTTCTCTCAGCAGACAGTCTGTCGAAATGTCACGCGTGTTGTTATGCGACTGTTCAGGATGGTGGTTCATTAGGCGCGGAGGAGACGTCAGCCATCTTGGCAGAGTCCAATAAGACTATTATGACAAGGATTTTTTTTTATTCCAGATGAAAAATACCTTCGACAGTAACGGACTGCTTGATAGCGGGTGCTAATCGAGTCTTTGATGTGATACGTGTGGATGAAATATATAAACGAAGATGCGTTTTGGGTCATATTTGATCAGATTTCAGGACAAATCCTCACAAACACAACAGTAATGGAGAAGTGATGGTGTCAGAACCTGACAGGCGAATAAACTTGCGCAATATGAACACATCATCACCTCTCACCAGCTCAAAATCTCCCACAGTGCACTGCTCTGACCCAGTAGCAAACATTATTCTCACGTAAGTGGGAGATCAAGTGCTGTAAATGAATGAAATGTATTTTACTTTCAACAGTAAAGTTGTCTCACCAACATGGCTGCCGCACCGCTTCAAAATTTGATCGAACCAGGTGGAAGGCGTGGCGGCTGCTTGGTTGAAAACTGCACCCACAACAAAAAAAAAACAATTCCCACAATGCACTGCACTGAACATTTCTTTGTACTTGGTCATTATCCTGCCATTAATTTTACAATCCTAACTTTTATCCATAACTCTGAGCGAACTGATTCACTTAAATGATTCACGTGTCAGCGTCAGAGTCTGTTGTGGATTTCTCCTGGAATATGATACACTTTGAAATCCTGATTCAGTTTATAATGTGCTGATTCCTATAAACTTTTTAAAAAGGGGGGCAGGGGGGGGTACGTGGTGAAGGACAGTGTGTTTGTAGCTGCTATAACGGAAGTGAGAACGGGAACTAGCTTACTAGCATTAAAGGTAATGATGAGCGGATAAGAAGTGCAGAACAATGGAGGCCTTCTCCCTTTATAGTGACGGAAAAATGTCAGAAATAAATAATAAAAATTAGCCATCAATAATGAAGGCTTTGAAACAGTAATAGCTTTTGAGCAGAGGGATGAATTTCACGCATTAGAGCTAAAGTTGGAAAAGATGCTTACGTGTGTGTGTGTGCGCGTGTGTGTGTGTGTGAGACAAAGGAGATAATCTAATAAACGTTCGAAAGGCAGAAATAAACAAAAGGAGGAGGCGAAATCAAACGTAAATTGTTTGAATAAAGCGCCGAAAGCCTCTTAGAGACGTCGCGCGCCTTTCTTCACTCTTATCACGCGGCGGAGATTAGCACGGGCGAATTTGCGACGTCGCATTGTGGGTGTCTTTATAATTACACCTTTAAGCCAGTACTCTTTTTTTTTTTTTTTTTTACGACATATTCATAAAAAAAAAGGCGAGTTGTAATTTGATAAAAGGCAGCTTGGCCTTTTGAGGAGAGGTGTGTGTGTGTGTGCGCGCACGTGTTAGCATGCATTCTGGGACAGCATTAATCTGCACGCGGCTGGTGTGACGTGCAGCCTGGAGATAAGTCTTTTAAACGGTGTGTGAGGGGGAAAAAAAGCAAACCAGACAACTCTATTATTGCGTTCATAATTGCTTAATTAAACTTTTGTCACTAATCATTATGAGGCGCGTGCGGCGCCGGGAAGGGGCTGAGCGCTGTTATGTACACGGGGGAGAGAGGAAAAAAAAAGAAAAATCAATAAATGGAGTTAATTTCAGTGGCTTGCCGTTTTTTTTTTTTCTCACAAATGAAATGCATTGATGTGCGCAGGCTGAGCCGAGCTGATATGGCGCGCGCCATCGCCATCTGAATTACCGCTTTATTCATCCGCGCGTGAATATGAACAAATGGCAAACATAAATCTTGTGCATGAAGTACACCTTCTCTCTCTCTCTCTCTCTTTATTAAGGAACAATTGACCCATCTGAAATGAATTCTAACACCATTTAGATTTAAATTACACTGACCTGAAGTATGACGCCATAAAAAAGATTAATATGCTAATTATTTACCCCCACGCCCCTCCCCTCGACCCGTCCTCCTCGCCGTATTCCTCTTTTTGACATTTGCCCCGGGTTATTTTGCGGCGTGTAAATAATAAGGCGACTGCGAGGTGGTGTTCTGTTTTGTTTAGGATCTTTTTTCTCCTCCTCCCTGGTCTCTGAGCGATGAATCGGCGCGCTGACGTTATCTTCCTTCTTTATTATGTTTTTATTGGTGGCTTTCAGGAAAGCACTCCATAAAGGACTGCGGTGCCGTTATAGGAGCACCATTCTTCAAAAATATTGATGTTGAATGAAGTTTTTATTCCTGGATCAGAGCTCGTACTCACCGCCGAACAGATTCACAACAAAATCAAACTTTAACTGTAGTCATATTATTATTATTATTTAATTACATGGTTATTATAATTAGATTGAGAATTTTATTATTGCTCCACTAAAAACATGCCGAAGCTGTAAAATATATTTTTATATAATAATAATTATAATAATAATGATAATAAAAGTGATCTTAACTGTAGTTATGTGCACGAATGCTGAATTAATTATGTGCTGTGTCCCCGACACTGATGTCACTACTTCAGCATCAGTTCTCTGGTTATTAAATTTAATTTGTCCAGATTGTTCTGATATAAAAGTACCTTCATGTGTTGACAGTTTAAGCTGTATATGTACAAGGACAGAAAATTAATCCATTCTGGCGTTTCGAGCGTATGAAGTTATGTCTCCAAGAACTTTGTCAACTCTGTGACGTCAACCCTGTTAAAATCTCATATTAATATTGTTGTAATTTATGATTCAAGAAAGCTGAAACCAGAAATATACTCTGTACTCTGGTGTTTATTTGTAGATATTTTGCAAGTTTTTCTGTGAAAATGATTTCTTTGGAAGGTGCAATTTGAAATTATACACTTTCATGGGAATGACTAGTATATAAACATATATATATATATATAGTTTTATTCCAGAAAACATTTCTTTGGGTGTATAATTCTTAAACAATAATAAACATAAATTTAAATTTGAATTTAAAAAACCCAGATTTTATGCAAATGACAAAAGAGATGAAGGATCTGAAATTCTCCGACTGGAAAGCAAAGCAAGGGAAGTAAAATCTATTCTCACAGAGACCCTGGTTTAAGGAACTGGGGCTTTTGTGTGTAATGAATTTAAACACTGATGTTATCTTCACTCTTTATTACCTTTTTATTTTTATTGGCTTTTAGTGAAACACTTCATAAAGAAGCACGCCGTGACGATGGAGGTATAGTTCTGCTCTCACCCTTACTGAAAGAGAGAGAGAGAGAGAAAGAGAGAGAGAGATACAGTGTGTTTTTGTGTGTGTGGGAGAGAGAGAGATACAGTGTGTTTGTGTGTGTGTGTGTGTGTGTGGGAGAGAGTGTGTCTGTGTATGTGTGCGTGTGTGTGTGAGAGAGAGAGAGAGAGAGAGAGCGATAGAGTGTGTGTGTGAGAGAGAGAGAGAGAGATACAGTGTATGTGTGTGTGTGGGAGAGAGAGATACTGTGTGTGTGTTTGTGTGTGTGTGAGAAAGAGAGAGAGATATCGAGAGATACAGTGTACGTTTGTGTGTGAGAGAAAGAGCGAGAAAGATACAGTGTGTGTGTGTATGTGTATGTGAGAGAGAGATACAGTGTATGTGTGTGTGTGAGAGAAAGAGCGAGAAAGATACAGTATGTGTGTGTGTGTGTGTGTGTATGTGAGAGAGAGAGAGAGATACAGTGTGTGTGTGTGTGTATGTGGGAGAGAGAGAGAGATACAGTGTGTGTAAGAGACAGAGAGAGTGTCTGTGTATGTGTGTGTGTGTGTGTGTGTGTGTGTGTGTGTGAGAGAGAGAGAGAGAGAGAGAGAAAGAGAGATACACTGTGTGTGTGTGAGAGAGAGATACAGTGTGTGTGTGGGGGGGTACTGTGTTTGTGTGTGTGTGTGTGTGTGTGTGTGTAAGAGAGAGAGAGAGATACAGTGTGTGAGAGAGAGAGATGCAGGGTGTCTGTATGTGTGTGTGTGTGTGAGAGAGAGAGAGTGACAGAGAGATAGAGAGAGAGACAGTGTCTGTGTGTGTGTGTGTGTAAGAGAGAGAGAGAGATACAGTGTGTGTGAGAGAGAAAGAGAGAGAATGCGAGAGAAATACAGTGTGTGTGAGAGAGAAAGACAGATATATATATATATACACAGTGTGTGTGTGTGTGTGTGTGTGTGTGATAGAGAGAGAAAGAAAGGAAGAGAGCGAGTGATACAGAGGATGTGTAAGAGAGTGAGAGAGAGAATGAGCGAGTGAGTAAGGGGGAGAGAGAGATACAGAGATTAAAAGAGAGAGACAGTCTGTGTGTTTGTGTGTATCATAATTATCAGAATCAGAATGCTTTATTGATCCCGGAGGAAATTGCGTAAATTTGTTTATGTAAATTGTGTACATGCAAGTGTGTGTGTGCGCATGAGAGAAAGAAAAGAGAGGAAGAAAGAGCAAGAGTGTAAGAGAGAGAAGAAAAGAGAGAGTGAAAGAAAGAGAGTGTAAAAGAGAGTAATAATAAAAGTGTGAGAAAGAGAAAGAGAAAGAGAATGAAAGAGTGACAAGCGAGAGAGAGAGAGAAACAGAGTGAGAGTAAGAGAGAGTGTAAGAGAGTGAGAATAAAAGGGAGAGAATAACAGAGAGTGCATGAAAGAAAGAGAGTGTAAGAGAGTGAGAACAAAAGAGATAGAGGGTGTAAGAGAGAGAGAGAATAAAAGAGAGAGAGAGAATAAGAGTGAGAAAGATAGTGTGAGAGAGTAAAAACAAAAAAGAGAAAGTGAGAATAACAGGGAGAAAAAAGACAGCAAGAGAGTGTAAAAGGGTAAGAATAAAAAAGAAAGAGAGAGAGATAGGGTGTAAGGGAGAGTAAGAATAAATGAGAGAGTAAGAAGAAAAAAGAGAGAAAGCAAGAGTGTAAGAGAGAGAAAAAAAGAGCGAGAGTGAGAGAAAGAGAGTGTAATAATAAAAGAGAGAGAGAGAGTGAGAAAGAAAGACAATGAAAGAGAGTGACAAACGAGAGAGAATAACAGAGTGAAAGAGTAAGAGAGAGTGTAAGAGAGTGAGAATAGTAACGAGAGAAAATAAAAGAGAGAGCATGCAAGAAAGAGTAAGAGAGAGTGAGAATAAAAGAGAAAGACAGCAAGAGTGTAAAAGAGTAAAAGAGTGAAAGAGAGTGTAAGGGGAGAGAAAGAATAAAAGAGAGAGTGGGATTAAAAGAGAGGGTGTAAGAGAGGGGGAATAAAAGAGTGAAAGAGTGAGAGAAAGAATGTAAGAAAGTGAGAATAAAAGAGTGCAAAAGAGAGAAAGAGTATGTAACAGAGTGAGAATAAAAGAGTGTGAAAGAGAGATAAAGAGAATGTAAGAGTGAGTGAGAATAAAAGAAAGAATAACAGAGAGAGTGATTGAGAGAAACAGAATGTAAGAGAGTGAGTGAGTGAGAGAGAGAGAGTAAGAGAGAGAAAGAGTGAGAGTGTAAGAGAGAATAACAGAGTGAGAGGTAGTGAGAGAAAGAGAGTGTAAGAGTGTGAGAGAGGGAGAAAGAGTGTGAGAGAGTGTAAGAGAAAGTGTAAATAAGAGAGAGAGAGAAAGAGAATGTAAGAGAGAGTGATAATAAAACAGAGAATAACAGAGTGAGAGATAGTGACAGAAACAGCGTGTTAGTGAGAGAGAGAGAGAGAGTGTGTGTAAGAGAAAGTGCGAATAAGAGAGTGAGAGAGAGTGTAAGAGAGAGAGAGAAAGAAAATGTAAAAGAGAGTGATAAAAGAGAGAATAACAGAGTGAGAGATAGTGACAGAAAGAGCGTGTTAGTGAGAGAGAGAGAGAGTGTGTGTAAGAGAAAGTGCGAATAAGAGAGTGAGAGAGAGTGTAAGAGAGAGAGAGAAAGAA
>JAOUQZ010000044.1:3120367-3135369 GCA_028564935.1 Neosilurus hyrtlii | reverse complement strand
GTGTGTGTGTGTGTGTGTGTGTGTGTGTGTGTGTGTGTGTGTGTGTGAGAGAGAGAGAGAGAGAGAGAGAGAGAGCAGTGCCTGTAAATGATTTCGATCCTAAGCACAAGAGTTGCAAATCCTTTTTAGTTAATTGCTACGGGTTTCACTCCTCCTCCACCCCCCTCCTTTTCTTCTTTCTAGATTGTTCAATATCAATTTTCAGAGAGAGAGAGAGAGCGCTGCTCCCCAGAGCCCTGAATGACCCTCGATAAAAAACAGCACTTAGCACACTGTGTGTGTGTGTGTGAGAGAGAGAGTGTGAGTGTGTGTGTGTGTGTGTGTGTGTGTGTGTGTGTGTGTGTGAGAGAGAGAGAGTGTGAGTGTGTGAGTGTGTGTGTGTGTGTGTGTGTGTGCTGAGTTGAACTGTACATACCATTTTTGTTATTCACTTTAACAAACACTCTGTTAGTGTGACATTTCGACACACCCCTTCCTTAACACACACACACACACACACAGACACACACACACACCATTTTTCGGTCACTAATCCTTAGTAATGAGGCCGTAGAACCGAGCGATATTTCCACACAGTGCTATTTCAGATCGGTTCAACGCTAACAGCACAACCGTCCATTTAGCAAGTAGAATAAATAAATAAATAGTTAAACAAACAAACAAATAAATAAATATTTAAAGCAGGAGGTCACTGGGTTGCTACTGCTAATCTGCAACGCTAAAGTAAATACAGTGTGTTGGTTAGCATTGACTAGCCTCCATTTTAAGTCTCAGTCATCAACCTCGGACTTCATTAAACGCTAAGATCATCCCCATGTTTGCTAAATCTAACCAGAGTGTAAACACAAGCAGCAGGTGGTAGTTAGCCATGAGCTAAGTCATGATGCTAAGTGCTAATAACAACAACAACAACTTTTCTGTTCTTTTTTCCCACATGAAATGCTAATCACGTGAAAGAGATCAACTAAAATCACTTCATGAACATTAGCTAGCCGTTAACACATTGTAATGCTAGTTGGCTATTCAGCTTTACTGCAGATTTGTTTTAGAATTCCATGACGGCGAGTTTGATTATTTCTTCGTCATGTAGTGTTTATAAAATAGTGATAATTAGCAGGTTAGCTTGTGGTGTCTTTAAATACTTTATTGATCTGTATAGCTTTGCCAGCTAGCTTATTTAAAGCGGCGAATATATTTTACACACTTTTCAACTGGTTTCTAATAAGTAAATAAATAAAACTAAGGAAAAATAACAGGATGTAGCCTGTGTGTACAATGTTTCTTCTTGCTGTTAGCTAGAGCGCTGATCTACGAGGGCTGTTTGTTTAATAGGTGCTAAGGTGAAGTAAGGTGTGATAATGGAACGCAGAGCGATCATCGGGCTCCTGTACTTGAGATGTTCGATGAGACGAAAGAGACTTATGGGGAGGATGCTCTATCGGATGACTTAGTAAAAACCACAATCCACCACTGATGAAGACACCATCCAGGAACGGGATCTCAAAACCGTTTGCCAACTAGCCTAAGATGTCCAGGTTCAAATCATCAGTGAGCATTTTTGCACATGTGGAAGTTCTCTGCGTGATGGATTCGCTCGCACTTTTCTGCGAGCAGGAACGAATCACAAGCAGCAAATTGATCAGTCAATCACCGTTTAGCACAACATGCTATTTCAAATAAATGTTGCTGAAATGCTACACATGCTAATCAGGCTGAGCTAGCTCGGCGTTCTGTTATGCTAAAAGGCGGTGTGTGTTTTTTCTTCCAGACTTTTCTCCTTCTCGGTTTTTGGTTTAAGCCCCGAAAAGCTGAAAGAGGAGCAAGTTCAGACACCAGGCTTATAGCTCTTAGCTTAGCATATTAGCTTAGCTTAGCAGCGGATTGGGCACAGAGTGGCCTCATCCTCGGCTAATCTTATCTTTTTTTTCCCCTCAGCCATCTTTGATCTAGCGGCCCGAGCCCAGTGCAGATGGGGTAAATATGGAGATTAGCCGCTTCCTTTTCTCCGGCGGTGGAAGGACGGAGGTCAAGTCTGAAATGGACGGATGCTCGTTTTAGCCTCTCCAAGCTCAGGAGATTAGGATGCGGGTGTCATATTAGGCGTGATCTCAGGGTCTGGGTGGATTTTGTGGCTTAAGTACACGCGCAGCTCGGGTCGAGTCGTGACAGTGATAACACGCGGCATTACAAAGTAGCACAGGAATGCTGCGGTGATGAAGTGGAGCGATTAAACCTCCAACTCATGACACCAAATCCTCGTTTACGAATGTCCTCGTTTCATTTTTACACACTGACCTTTCGGGGGGAAAAAAATTTTATTGTTTATTTTAAAAATTGCTCTTTGATTTTGGTGTCAAAGTTGAATTTTAATTAAAGATGAATTTATAAAATTTTTTAAACGTTCTTTTATTATGAATTATTATCGAATTAACTTACCAGCTAAATATTTACTCATTTGTTTGCTTGATGAATAATCGTCTGTTGTTTCATACAAACTATCTCTTGTACTTTTTATCTGTCTTGCAGGATGTTACTTCTTTTCCTCAGGTAGCCGTGTTTGTTTTTGTTTTTATTTTATTATTATTCTTTTTTTCACCATCTTTTCAAATTACCACCAAAAAACAGCCATCACTCATTTACTGAACCCCTTAATACTTCTAGGGTCACAGGGAGGCTGTAGCCTATCTCAGCCGACACTGGTCGAGGGCAGAGTACACCCTGGACAGCTCGGCAGGTCATTGCAGGGCAGAAACACGCTGACGGCAATGCAGCTACTCTTCAAAAGTCAGCGGAAAACATTGATTTTTGTTCTTAAACCAACTGATGACAGGAAAGCCGAGTCGGCAAGACGTTAGCTGCGTGAGCCATTTTTTATTTACCGTCACGCTCATCTCTGGCCGCATTCTTGACCTCAGAGTCACTAGAATATCTCGTCTCACTGTCTCCACAACAGACGTCAACCCCGCCCAACATGTTAAAGTCACTTCTAAGGGAAAACGACTGCTAAGCTGCTAACACTTATAGTTTAGCTCACCGCTAGTAATCCATGGGATAAAATTAGCAGTTTTGTGCTTTTTATGGTCATTAATGTTAAAATAAGCGTCTGTATCACTTAAACGTATTCCATACGCACTAATTATCCTGTAAGGACGACCGATACTGCTACACTTCAATCTGTAACTTCACCTCTGACTGATCCACACAACTGACACTGGAGACTCCTTCCATCGACGTGACACAAGGTCTTTTTACCTGGTGTATTGTTTTTAAATAGGGTGCGACTGTAAAAATCAACGCTACAACAGCACTGCTCACCGCAGAAAATTCTCGTTTAAATCCGCTCTGAAGAGTAAAATCCGCCCATTATTTCCCGATGCGCTGACCGTACGGTTAACTAGCAGGCGTTTTGTTTCTGTTCTTTATCCAGGGATGAAGGGAAAAGAAGGAATTAACGTTGTGACATGTCGAGCGGATACAAAGAGTCTCCGATGGCACTAATCATCTCATACCCACCGTCCACTGCTTCAGGAACTAAAGGACTGTCGGATTTCTTTCAATCGACCGTTAGTGCACCACTGCATCATTTCCTGGACCGGAACACACATTTTCCCTCTGTTTTGGGGCGGAGCTAATTTCCAGGAATAAACATGCTGATCTCTAATAATACTGATAAAGGATTAAGGAAGCATACCAGGTCTGAAAGCCCCAGCTTCAGCGCATGGCAAGTAAATGTCCTGTAACAAAAGTGTGACGGACAGACAGATAGACGGGACCTATGCCATAGCTCTCGATCCACTTTGAGGGCGGAAGCTAATAAATAAATAAATAAATAAGCATGACTCTGCGAGCCGCATCTCATTATCTTAGACCTGTTGGCACAAGCAGCTTGTTTTGTCCTTATAAAACGCAGCATCATTGCTTTTCTGTCCTGCTAATTACCGAACAGAGAGCGCTGTTCTCCGCTAACAGTGCGCAGGTTGGTTTATGAACGCTCTCGGATGCAGGAGGAAACATCAATGGCGTCTAACCTCCAAAGGCCGAGGTACTGTAAGGTGTGAAGGTCAAAATGCACCGCTGGACTGTCAGTGCTCGCCAATTTACCCACAATGCAAATGGTGCCTCCGACGACAACAACCACAAGAAGTCCTTCAGGTCCAATTACGTGCAGTACCTCACAACAGGATGTACACCACGTCCTCCCGGTCGGCGAACTGCAGCTACAAACATGCTGTCCTCCTGAGATCTGCTGTCCCTGCGTCAAATTTTATTACCTCCAAGATGTATTTATTTGTTTTAGTTTTCTTGTTACCATAGCAACGAGGCTTGTTACATTGACAGCGCTATTGAAACGCAGTACAAACTCATTGTGGCAACGTTTATTTAATCTTAATGGAAGGAGTCTCCAGTGTCAGAGGAAACTAATGTGAATGTTGATGACCGTTTACAGAAGTGGGCAGGGCTTAAGGATCCAAGTTAAACTATTATTTTTGCAGGATAAAAAAAAAAATCATCCACTGTCCAAGATGGCCGACATCAATTTGATTTTTTACAGAACGGCTCCTTCAAGTTCATAAACTCTAAAACCAATGGCTAAACACTATTGTTTCTGTGTGTGTGTGTGTGTGTGTGTGTGTTCTCTTGGGACGAGCCAGCTAGCACCTCTGCTCCCCTCCGATCAGCTAATGAGCGAAATCCTCAGCCCCCCTCGTCCCCTCCTCCTCGTTTCCTTCCCTTCGATCGATCTGTAATGTCAGAGGCCTAACATTTGCCCCTCTAAGCCACTCGCTCCCATGCGAGCCAAATTAGCCCAGATATCGAGTTGACCATCCTGTGCTGGAGCTCAAAAAATAAAAATAAAGATCTGTGTGTGTTGGTCGGGTTCCCGAGGGAGCGTGCGGGAAGCTAATGGAGAGTTCATAACCCGCGTAGTGAAAACAGAAATACAGATTTATCCACTTTTAGAGTCTAAAGCGGAGCTGAGCTGAGAGTCAGGTTCATCCGTTCATTTATTTGCTTTCTTCAGGTCTCAAGGATCTCAGCCAACTCTGCACATCACGGGCCCAAAACACACAGTCACTCACACTCAGGGGCGATTCGGAACAGCCAGTTAGACCACTGAGCATGTCTTTGGACTATAGGAGGAAACCGGAGTACAAGGAGGAAACCCACACAAGCACGTTGAGAACATATAAACTCCACACGTTAACACTCCTCGCCAAGCCCGGGACCTTCTTGCTGTGAGACAGACGTGCTGACCACTACATCACCGTTCCACCCCTTCAATGTAACAACGATGATGAATTGTAGACTCTGATTGGTCGAGTGAAATGTAAAATATTACCTAGTTAATGCAATGGTGGGGTGCCAAAGTGATTTAGTTGTGTTTAGTTACACTTGGGAATTATTTACATATGCAGATTTAACAGTGATGGATTCCGGATTCTGATTGGTCAGATAAAATGTGAAATAATAGCTAGCTATTGTGATTGGGACATCACAGTGGCGTATTGGTTGGCACGTCCACTTCACAGCCCGAAGGTCCTGGGTTCGATTCCCAGGCTCGGAAGGGTGGTTGCGTGGGTTTCCTCTGGGTACTCTGGTTTCCTCCTACGTTCCAAAAACATGCACAGTAGGCTGTTCCATATTCGCCCCTAGATGTGAGAGTGAATGTGAATGGTTGTGTCTGTGTTGCCCTGTGATGGCTGGCGAATTGTTGTCAAATGTGGTGTACCCCACATTTGCTCCGAGTCGGCTGAGATGGGCACCAGCCTCACCACGACCCTAGTAAGACGAAGTGGTTTTGGCGAATGAGTGTAATGATGGGGTGCCAAAACCTTTTTTTTTTTAAAAGAGTAACCTCTGAAATCTTGGAACGTGGAACGCCGTGGACGGACAGTACGGGGCGATTGAAAGATCATTCCTCAAAGTCATCTTGAATTTGCGGCGGGTTTTAATACGGAGGCTCATCACAGCCAGCGCTCGCTGTATACCGAGAAGATTAGACAATTTATTTCTCCATTTATTATTCAGCAGTAATGAATTCCTCTCTGATCCTCGTTTAGCTGTCAGCATCACTTTGGATGAGAGATGATTGACATTTTGTTCGCGGAGCTTGTCTGGTCTCATCTCTGCTAGATTGTTTCACGCCGAGATTACGTCGTGAAATATTCAAACGGATCATTTTCAGCGACGAGGGCGAACAAAAGGCGCTTTGCCAGAGCCATTGTTGTTTATACATCATAAGCTCTGTGGTGGTTTTGATTGTAGAGGATTGCTCTTTGGAAGAGAGACAGGAAGTGGGGAAACGGTGGTAATAAATACGTTTCAGGGTTTCGGTGATGCTGATGGCTCGGGTATGTTGCCAGGAGTTTTGTTTGAATTTGAATTTTCATGTTAAATATCTGCCGACCTCAAATATCTCACTTTCCAGTTTCATTCAAAGCACGCTAGCTAATAAATCTATCTGCTAGATTCGCCAAAGGAACAAAGAATTATTGCTTCAGTGGGGTGGCAAAACATTTTAGAACACAAAGGTTTCTGAAAAAAATCATTCTCTCTATATATCAATACAATCCCAGGATATATAAAGTGCTCGGGCTGCTAAAACTTTTTTTTTAAACACCTGCTGAATACTCCACCATCCTAAATATTAGTCAGGCAAGAAGGTCTTGGGTTCATGTCCCAGACTTGGCGGGGGCGTTTCCATGTGGCGTTCCGTGTGCATGTTCTCCCCTTGCTTGCATAGGATTCCTCCAAGTAGTCTTTATTTCAAAGACGTGCACATTAGGCTAATTCTCTATTCCAAATCGCCCCAGTGTGAGTGTGAATGGTTGTGTGTGTTGGACCTGTGATGGTCTGATGAGCTGTTCAGGGTCGACCCTGGTAGGATTGAGTGAGTGAGTGACTATTAGTCTTGTCTTCATCACAGTTTCTCAGAACACTGTGTGATTAAAAATATTATTAAATAATACCATTCAAGCTAATTGACTAGCCAAACGCAAACATTTAACATATGCGCTATTAATGGTAATTATATTACATAGTAAGAAAATGATAATTTGATAATGATAAAAATGATAAAAATGTTACATGCATAGATTTATATTCATATTTTTATATAAACATTTTTGTTTAAGTATAACATTCCTGTGAAATAAGGGAAATATCTCAAATATGTAAATGTGCTAGGCTTATCTATAGTACTGAATAACATATTAGATAATAAACAAATTTTTGGATTAGCAAAATATATATTTAAAAAAAAAAAAAAAAACCTATTGATATATTTAAGTGAAAATGGTCTAATGAAGTGCCAAAACTTATTTTATAAATTGACGTCGGCCATCTTGGACAGTGGATGATTTTTTTCTTTATCCTGCAAAAATAATAGTTTAACTTGGATCCTTAAGCCCCACCCAGTTCTGTAAACGGTAGGATTGTATATATACATATAAATATATATACTACTTTATTAGCTACTTTACAGCAACAATATATATATATATATATATTGTTGCTGTAAAGTAGCTAATAAAGTAGTATATATATTTATATGTATATATACAATCCTACCGTTTACAGAACTGGGTGGGGCTTAAGGATCCAAGTTAAACTATTATTTTTGCAGGATAAAGAAAAAAATCATCCACTGTCCAAGATGGCCGACGTCAATTTATAAAATAAGTTTTGGCACTTCATTAGACCATTTTCACTTAAATATATCAATAGGTTTTTTTTTTTTTTTTTAAATATATATTTTGCTAATCCAAAAATTTGTTTATTATCTAATATGTTATTCAGTACTATAGATAAGCCTAGCACATTTACATATTTGAGATATTTCCCTTATTTCACAGGAATGTTATACTTAAACAAAAATGTTTATATAAAAATATGAATATAAATCTATGCATGTAACATTTTTATCATTTTTATCATTATCAAATTATCATTTTCTTACTATGTAATATAATTACCATTAATAGCGCATATGTTAAATGTTTGCGTTTGGCTAGTCAATTAGCTTGAATGGTATTATTTAATAATATTTTTAATCACACAGTGTTCTGAGAAACTGTGATGAAGACAAGACTAATAGTCACTCACTCACTCAATCCTACCAGGGTCGACCCTGAACAGCTCATCAGACCATCACAGGTCCAACACACACAACCATTCACACTCACACTGGGGCGATTTGGAATAGAGAATTAGCCTAATGTGCACGTCTTTGAAATAAAGACTACTTGGAGGAATCCTATGCAAGCAAGGGGAGAACATGCACACGGAACGCCACATGGAAACGCCCCCGCCAAGTCTGGGACATGAACCCAAGACCTTCTTGCCTGACTAATATTTAGGATGGTGGAGTATTCAGCAGGTGTTTAAAAAAAAAGTTTTAGCAGCCCGAGCACTTTATATATCCTGGGATTGTATTGATATATAGAGAGAATGATTTTTTTCAGAAACCTTTGTGTTCTAAAATGTTTTGCCACCCCACTGAAGCAATAATTCTTTGTTCCTTTGGCGAATCTAGCAGATAGATTTATTAGCTAGCGTGCTTTGAATGAAACTGGAAAGTGAGATATTTGAGGTCGGCAGATATTTAACATGAAAATTCAAATTCAAACAAAACTCCTGGCAACATACCCGAGCCATCAGCATCACCGAAACCCTGAAACGTATTTATTACCACCGTTTCCCCACTTCCTGTCTCTCTTCCAAAGAGCAATCCTCTACAATCAAAACCACCACAGAGCTTATGATGTATAAACAACAATGGCTCTGGCAAAGCGCCTTTTGTTCGCCCTCGTCGCTGAAAATGATCCGTTTGAATATTTCACGACGTAATCTCGGCGTGAAACAATCTAGCAGAGATGAGACCAGACAAGCTCCGCGAACAAAATGTCAATCATCTCTCATCCAAAGTGATGCTGACAGCTAAACGAGGATCAGAGAGGAATTCATTACTGCTGAATAATAAATGGAGAAATAAATTGTCTAATCTTCTCGGTATACAGCGAGCGCTGGCTGTGATGAGCCTCCGTATTAAAACCCGCCGCAAATTCAAGATGACTTTGAGGAATGATCTTTCAATCGCCCCGTACTGTCCGTCCACGGCGTTCCACGTTCCAAGATTTCAGAGGTTACTCTTTTAAAAAAAAAAAGGTTTTGGCACCCCATCATTACACTCATTCGCCAAAACCACTTCGTCTTACTAGGGTCGTGGTGAGGCTGGTGCCCATCTCAGCCGACTCGGAGCAAATGTGGGGTACACCACATTTGACAACAATTCGCCAGCCATCACAGGGCAACACAGACACAACCATTCACATTCACTCTCACATCTAGGGGCGAATATGGAACAGCCTACTGTGCATGTTTTTGGAACGTAGGAGGAAACCAGAGTACCCAGAGGAAACCCACGCAACCACCCTTCCGAGCCTGGGAATCGAACCCAGGACCTTCGGGCTGTGAAGTGGACGTGCCAACCAATACGCCACTGTGATGTCCCAATCACAATAGCTAGCTATTATTTCACATTTTATCTGACCAATCAGAATCCGGAATCCATCACTGTTAAATCTGCATATGTAAATAATTCCCAAGTGTAACTAAACACAACTAAATCACTTTGGCACCCCACCATTGCATTAACTAGGTAATATTTTACATTTCACTCGACCAATCAGAGTCTACAATTCATCATCGTTGTTACATTGAAGGGGTGGAACGGTGATGTAGTGGTCAGCACGTCTGTCTCACAGCAAGAAGGTCCCGGGCTTGGCGAGGAGTGTTAACGTGTGGAGTTTATATGTTCTCAACGTGCTTGTGTGGGTTTCCTCCTTGTACTCCGGTTTCCTCCTATAGTCCAAAGACATGCTCAGTGGTCTAACTGGCTGTTCCGAATCGCCCCTGAGTGTGAGTGACTGTGTGTTTTGGGCCCGTGATGTGCAGAGTTGGCTGAGATCCTTGAGACCTGAAGAAAGCAAATAAATGAACGGATGAACCTGACTCTCAGCTCAGCTCCGCTTTAGACTCTAAAAGTGGATAAATCTGTATTTCTGTTTTCACTACGCGGGTTATGAACTCTCCATTAGCTTCCCGCACGCTCCCTCGGGAACCCGACCAACACACACAGATCTTTATTTTTATTTTTTGAGCTCCAGCACAGGATGGTCAACTCGATATCTGGGCTAATTTGGCTCGCATGGGAGCGAGTGGCTTAGAGGGGCAAATGTTAGGCCTCTGACATTACAGATCGATCGAAGGGAAGGAAACGAGGAGGAGGGGACGAGGGGGGCTGAGGATTTCGCTCATTAGCTGATCGGAGGGGAGCAGAGGTGCTAGCTGGCTCGTCCCAAGAGAACACACACACACACACACACACACACAGAAACAATAGTGTTTAGCCATTGGTTTTAGAGTTTATGAACTTGAAGGAGCCGTTCTGTAAAAAATCAAATTGATGTCGGCCATCTTGGACAGTGGATGATTTTTTTTTTTATCCTGCAAAAATAATAGTTTAACTTGGATCCTTAAGCCCTGCCCACTTCTGTAAACGGTCATCAACATTCACATTAGTTTCCTCTGACACTGGAGACTCCTTCCATTAAGATTAAATAAACGTTGCCACAATGAGTTTGTACTGCGTTTCAATAGCGCTGTCAATGTAACAAGCCTCGTTGCTATGGTAACAAGAAAACTAAAACAAATAAATACATCTTGGAGGTAATAAAATTTGACGCAGGGACAGCAGATCTCAGGAGGACAGCATGTTTGTAGCTGCAGTTCGCCGACCGGGAGGACGTGGTGTACATCCTGTTGTGAGGTACTGCACGTAATTGGACCTGAAGGACTTCTTGTGGTTGTTGTCGTCGGAGGCACCATTTGCATTGTGGGTAAATTGGCGAGCACTGACAGTCCAGCGGTGCATTTTGACCTTCACACCTTACAGTACCTCGGCCTTTGGAGGTTAGACGCCATTGATGTTTCCTCCTGCATCCGAGAGCGTTCATAAACCAACCTGCGCACTGTTAGCGGAGAACAGCGCTCTCTGTTCGGTAATTAGCAGGACAGAAAAGCAATGATGCTGCGTTTTATAAGGACAAAACAAGCTGCTTGTGCCAACAGGTCTAAGATAATGAGATGCGGCTCGCAGAGTCATGCTTATTTATTTATTTATTTATTAGCTTCCGCCCTCAAAGTGGATCGAGAGCTATGGCATAGGTCCCGTCTATCTGTCTGTCCGTCACACTTTTGTTACAGGACATTTACTTGCCATGCGCTGAAGCTGGGGCTTTCAGACCTGGTATGCTTCCTTAATCCTTTATCAGTATTATTAGAGATCAGCATGTTTATTCCTGGAAATTAGCTCCGCCCCAAAACAGAGGGAAAATGTGTGTTCCGGTCCAGGAAATGATGCAGTGGTGCACTAACGGTCGATTGAAAGAAATCCGACAGTCCTTTAGTTCCTGAAGCAGTGGACGGTGGGTATGAGATGATTAGTGCCATCGGAGACTCTTTGTATCCGCTCGACATGTCACAACGTTAATTCCTTCTTTTCCCTTCATCCCTGGATAAAGAACAGAAACAAAACGCCTGCTAGTTAACCGTACGGTCAGCGCATCGGGAAATAATGGGCGGATTTTACTCTTCAGAGCGGATTTAAACGAGAATTTTCTGCGGTGAGCAGTGCTGTTGTAGCGTTGATTTTTACAGTCGCACCCTATTTAAAAACAATACACCAGGTAAAAAGACCTTGTGTCACGTCGATGGAAGGAGTCTCCAGTGTCAGTTGTGTGGATCAGTCAGAGGTGAAGTTACAGATTGAAGTGTAGCAGTATCGGTCGTCCTTACAGGATAATTAGTGCGTATGGAATACGTTTAAGTGATACAGACGCTTATTTTAACATTAATGACCATAAAAAGCACAAAACTGCTAATTTTATCCCATGGATTACTAGCGGTGAGCTAAACTATAAGTGTTAGCAGCTTAGCAGTCGTTTTCCCTTAGAAGTGACTTTAACATGTTGGGCGGGGTTGACGTCTGTTGTGGAGACAGTGAGACGAGATATTCTAGTGACTCTGAGGTCAAGAATGCGGCCAGAGATGAGCGTGACGGTAAATAAAAAATGGCTCACGCAGCTAACGTCTTGCCGACTCGGCTTTCCTGTCATCAGTTGGTTTAAGAACAAAAATCAATGTTTTCCGCTGACTTTTGAAGAGTAGCTGCATTGCCGTCAGCGTGTTTCTGCCCTGCAATGACCTGCCGAGCTGTCCAGGGTGTACTCTGCCCTCGACCAGTGTCGGCTGAGATAGGCTACAGCCTCCCTGTGACCCTAGAAGTATTAAGGGGTTCAGTAAATGAGTGATGGCTGTTTTTTGGTGGTAATTTGAAAAGATGGTGAAAAAAAGAATAATAATAAAATAAAAACAAAAACAAACACGGCTACCTGAGGAAAAGAAGTAACATCCTGCAAGACAGATAAAAAGTACAAGAGATAGTTTGTATGAAACAACAGACGATTATTCATCAAGCAAACAAATGAGTAAATATTTAGCTGGTAAGTTAATTCGATAATAATTCATAATAAAAGAACGTTTAAAAAATTTTATAAATTCATCTTTAATTAAAATTCAACTTTGACACCAAAATCAAAGAGCAATTTTTAAAATAAACAATAAAATTTTTTTCCCCCCGAAAGGTCAGTGTGTAAAAATGAAACGAGGACATTCGTAAACGAGGATTTGGTGTCATGAGTTGGAGGTTTAATCGCTCCACTTCATCACCGCAGCATTCCTGTGCTACTTTGTAATGCCGCGTGTTATCACTGTCACGACTCGACCCGAGCTGCGCGTGTACTTAAGCCACAAAATCCACCCAGACCCTGAGATCACGCCTAATATGACACCCGCATCCTAATCTCCTGAGCTTGGAGAGGCTAAAACGAGCATCCGTCCATTTCAGACTTGACCTCCGTCCTTCCACCGCCGGAGAAAAGGAAGCGGCTAATCTCCATATTTACCCCATCTGCACTGGGCTCGGGCCGCTAGATCAAAGATGGCTGAGGGGAAAAAAAAGATAAGATTAGCCGAGGATGAGGCCACTCTGTGCCCAATCCGCTGCTAAGCTAAGCTAATATGCTAAGCTAAGAGCTATAAGCCTGGTGTCTGAACTTGCTCCTCTTTCAGCTTTTCGGGGCTTAAACCAAAAACCGAGAAGGAGAAAAGTCTGGAAGAAAAAACACACACCGCCTTTTAGCATAACAGAACGCCGAGCTAGCTCAGCCTGATTAGCATGTGTAGCATTTCAGCAACATTTATTTGAAATAGCATGTTGTGCTAAACGGTGATTGACTGATCAATTTGCTGCTTGTGATTCGTTCCTGCTCGCAGAAAAGTGCGAGCGAATCCATCACGCAGAGAACTTCCACATGTGCAAAAATGCTCACTGATGATTTGAACCTGGACATCTTAGGCTAGTTGGCAAACGGTTTTGAGATCCCGTTCCTGGATGGTGTCTTCATCAGTGGTGGATTGTGGTTTTTACTAAGTCATCCGATAGAGCATCCTCCCCATAAGTCTCTTTCGTCTCATCGAACATCTCAAGTACAGGAGCCCGATGATCGCTCTGCGTTCCATTATCACACCTTACTTCACCTTAGCACCTATTAAACAAACAGCCCTCGTAGATCAGCGCTCTAGCTAACAGCAAGAAGAAACATTGTACACACAGGCTACATCCTGTTATTTTTCCTTAGTTTTATTTATTTACTTATTAGAAACCAGTTGAAAAGTGTGTAAAATATATTCGCCGCTTTAAATAAGCTAGCTGGCAAAGCTATACAGATCAATAAAGTATTTAAAGACACCACAAGCTAACCTGCTAATTATCACTATTTTATAAACACTACATGACGAAGAAATAATCAAACTCGCCGTCATGGAATTCTAAAACAAATCTGCAGTAAAGCTGAATAGCCAACTAGCATTACAATGTGTTAACGGCTAGCTAATGTTCATGAAGTGATTTTAGTTGATCTCTTTCACGTGATTAGCATTTCATGTGGGAAAAAAGAACAGAAAAGTTGTTGTTGTTGTTATTAGCACTTAGCATCATGACTTAGCTCATGGCTAACTACCACCTGCTGCTTGTGTTTACACTCTGGTTAGATTTAGCAAACATGGGGATGATCTTAGCGTTTAATGAAGTCCGAGGTTGATGACTGAGACTTAAAATGGAGGCTAGTCAATGCTAACCAACACACTGTATTTACTTTAGCGTTGCAGATTAGCAGTAGCAACCCAGTGACCTCCTGCTTTAAATATTTATTTATTTGTTTGTTTGTTTAACTATTTATTTATTTATTCTACTTGCTAAATGGACGGTTGTGCTGTTAGCGTTGAACCGATCTGAAATAGCACTGTGTGGAAATATCGCTCGGTTCTACGGCCTCATTACTAAGGATTAGTGACCGAAAAATGGTGTGTGTGTGTGTCTGTGTGTGTGTGTGTGTGTGTTAAGGAAGGGGTGTGTCGAAATGTCACACTAACAGAGTGTTTGTTAAAGTGAATAACAAAAATGGTATGTACAGTTCAACTCAGCACACACACACACACACACACACACTCACACACTCACACTCTCTCTCTCTCACACACACACACACACACACACACACACACACACACACACTCACACTCTCTCTCTCACACACACACACACAGTGTGCTAAGTGCTGTTTTTTATCGAGGGTCATTCAGGGCTCTGGGGAGCAGCGCTCTCTCTCTCTCTCTGAAAATTGATATTGAACAATCTAGAAAGAAGAAAAGGAGGGGGGTGGAGGAGGAGTGAAACCCGTAGCAATTAACTAAAAAGGATTTGCAACTCTTGTGCTTAGGATCGAAATCATTTACAGGCACTGCTCTCTCTCTCTCTCTCTCTCTCTCTCTCACACACACACACACACACACACACACACACACACACACACACACAC
>JAOUQZ010000044.1:3089873-3102373 GCA_028564935.1 Neosilurus hyrtlii | reverse complement strand
CAGTTAATTCATATAAGGGTTTCTCTTCAAGGTTTCTTTATGGCTTTCCTTTTTGGGTTTTCCTGATTTCTTGTAAGGTTCTTCATGGGCTCTTTATCATTTTTTAAGGGGTTCTTCATGGATTCTTCAAGGGTTCTTCAGAGGGTTTTTTATGGAGACTTGAAGGGTTCTTCATGGATTAATCCATGATCCTTCCAGTGTCCTTCATGGGCTCTTTATTAATTCCTCAGGGGTTTTTAGTAGTTCCTAATGGGTTCTTCCATGGTTTTTCATGGGTTCTTTATGAACTCATTTTAGGGTTCCTCATAGGTTCTTCAAGGGTTCTTTATGAACTTTTCAGGGGGTTCTTCATGGGTTCTTTAAGGGTATATGAATTTTTCAAGGGTTTTTCCAGTGTTTTTCAAGGGTTCTTCATGGGTTTCTCATGGATTTAAATACTGTGCACTTTAATTTCTCTCACTCACTTGTTTGCTAAACTGCTAATCCTACTAGGGTCGCAGGGAGGCCGAGTCCCCCTGAACAGCTTGTCTATTTCAGGGACAATACAGAACACAACTATTCACACATATTAAACGAAGCGATAGAAGTGATGGATATCAGCTTGTGTGATGTAATAATTCTCTTAGTATTATAAAATAAAATAGGTAAATTGATTTGCTGAAAATAAAAACAAACAAACAAACAAATAAATAAAATAATAATTAAAAACAGGAAATCTGTATTTCTGTTACATCTGGACTGAAACTCCATAAACAGCCTCAGACTCTTTAAATCAAAACAGATAATGTCAGGACCAGAATTTTTTTTCTTAAACTCTCCTTACTATCTGATTTATTGATTGATTTATTAGTTTTTTAAATTGTTTGTCATTTATTATAAATTCATAAAAAAATATAAAAACACAAATAGCGGGTGTAACCTGAGATGGGAAGTGGGGCGATGTGACCCTGCCTATGAATATAGGACATAAGAAACAAAAAATACTCAACATCCCTCTCTCTCTCTCTCTCTCTCTCTCACACACACACACACACACACACACACAGACACACACACGCACACACACACCCGCCTCCATGCTGTTGTACTCACATGAATAATATAATAATAATCAATATAATAATAACATTGATAATAGTAATAATAATGATGATAACAGTAATAATAATAATAATAGTAATATTAATAGTAATAATAATAATAATAGTAATAATAGTAATAATAGTAATAATGAGGATGATGATGATGATTATTATTATTATTATTTGGGTTATTTAAGTCAGGGCGTTAATTCTATCTTTGATGTGTGTAAACGTCAATCATTCAGCTCCATTGTCTCCGTATTTCTGTTGTCCATCTTTCCCTTCACATCCCTGTCTTTGTATTTGGGTGGATTTCATTATGATCACTTTCACCTCTGGGGCTCACCATCACCACCACCACAACAAAGGCCTTCTCGTCTTTCCCCTGTGATGGACTGATGGAGTGGTGAAATACTGAACCATTCAAAAGTTCTGTTTACAAACTGTTCACTCAAAGCTGGAGAATGAAATTTTTTACACATTCAAAAAACAAACCAACAAATATTTAAAGTGGAAATTCATACTGCTGTTATTACTATTATTGTTGTTATTGTTATTATTATTTTTTTATTAAGTTATATATTAATAAATGATTAGTGTTACTAATGCTATTATTACTACTGCGACTGTTTCCATACACCTACCACTATTAATATTAATACTCCTACTACATTTACTACTGCTATAAACACTCATAACACTCCTGCTGCAATGTTCTTAACTCTACAACCGCTATTACCACTAACACTCCCCCTACAGCTAGCACTGTTAACATTACAGCTATTATTACTATTAATACTCCTGTCACAGCTGCTACTGCTATTACAACTATTATTGATATCTGCTTCTGCTGTTAAAACCATCTAAAACTGGCACTACTTCGTTTACCAATTCTGTTATTACTCCTGCTAGTAATACTCCTGCTGCTGCCACCACTATTAATACTCCTATTACAACTGCTGCCAGTATTAATACTAGTGCTACTCCTGCCACAATCAATAATAATACTCCTGCTATGACTGCCAATGACATTAACACTCCTGCAGCGACTGCTACTGCTATTAATACTCCTGCTACTGCTATTACTCATACTCAAACAATTATTATTAGTAATTCTGCTTCTGCTATTACTCATACTACCAATACCATTAATACTCCTGCTATGATTACCATTAACACTTCTGCCACCGTTATTACTTACACCCATACAATTGATACTCTTAATACTCCTGTTACGATCACTATTATTACTCCTGACACACTTGCCATTGATACTCCTATGACCCCTATTAATATTCCTGATAGGATTACTTATGCTACTCCTGCTACGATCACTATTAATACTCATGCTAAAATTATTATTAATAATCCTGCTACAATTACTAATATGTCTGCGGCTGCTATTACTTGCACTCAAGCAATTAATACTATTACCACTCCTACTATGGTCACTTATGATACTCCTGCTACAATTGCTATTATTATTCCTGCTGCAATTGCTATTAATACTCCTAATAAGATCATTATAAATACTTCTGCCACAATTACTGTTAATACTTCTGCTACTTCTATTACTTACATTCATACAATTATTCAAACTTATACTACTACTTTGATTAATACTGGTTATTATTGATACTCCTAATAGGATTATTATACATACTCCGGCCACAATTACTATTAATACTCCCGCTACTGCTAATACTCGTACAAGTAACTTTTATATGCATGCTACTACTATTGCTCATACTCATACACTTCGTATTAATACTCATACTACTGCTATTACTTATCCATGCACACCGATTACTATTAATACTTCTGCTATGAATATTATCACTATTAATACTCCTGATACTGCTGCTGCTACTGTTACTATTACTTCTACTACTGTTATTAATACTACTGCTACAACTGCTACTAATACTGTAGCAGTGGTGGCGTAGTGGTTAAAGTGATGGGTTACTGATCCGGAGGTCTGCGGTTCAATCCCCACTGTCACCACTGTTGGGCCCTTGAGCAAGGCCCTTAACCCTCAAATGCTCAGTTGTATAAAAATGATAATTGTAAGTCTCTCTGGAAAAGAGCGTCTGCCAAATGCTGTAAATGTAAATACTCCGACTTCTCATATATAAGAAGCACAAGCCATGAGAGACAGAGTAGCAAAAAAGATTAATTAAATAGATACTTTTTAATTTTTGTCTTATTTCAGATTTAAAAAAAAATTTATGATTATGTAAGACATTCTTTTATATATTTAAAATTGATTCAAATTTATTTTTGGATTATTTTTTACATGTTTATATATTTGAAGTTTACCATTGAGTGTGTGTGTGTGTACACACAAGCAATGTATTTGTAAAGAAAGCAGCTTGATATCTGACACAGAAAAAGTATGAGGGGAAAAACACACCATTATTATCTTTTTAAAGAAAATCGGGTCGTGCATATCGATCCAGTGAAGCTTCATTAGCTCCAAACTGACACGTCAGATTGATGTCTCTCTAAACTCGGCCTGCACGTGACGCTACCAGGGGAATCTCACTATCGACTCTGGCTGTTTGTGTAGCGAGGCCTCGGGAGAGTTTTTGTTGCGTTTAATGGGCTCCATCAATTCAGCTTCCCTTTGATAATTATTGTTTTACCGTTTCACACCCGAGACGGGAATCGCTTCCACAGCGCGCCTAGCATTTTTTTTTTTTTAAACTCCGCTTAGCTTATTTATCTCAAGCTTGACAAGCTCAAACTCAGAAAAATAATAAATAAATGAAATATATATCACACAGAAACCACAAGGAAAAATCTTATCGAGAGTCCTGAAAACATCTCAGCGTTCGGATTAAACACCAGAGTCGTCATTATGAAAGGGATGCTAGGCTAGCAAGGTTGTGCCTGAGATTTGATGGAAGTACTAGCAAAGAAAAAAAAAGAAAGTAAATATCAGTAGGAAATCACAAAGAAAACAAGAGCTAACAAACTAGCTTGCATCCTAAAAACACCTCAGTGTTCAGGTAGGCTAGCTTGAGAGGAATGAAGTAGCAAAAATTGTAGCAAGAGTCCCAGAAGCTAGGCTAAGCTAGCTAATGTGTTAGCAGTGACAAAATCGTACAGAAACAGGTTTTTTTATTTAAAAAAAAAAAAGATTTTAATTTATCCTGAAAATAAGGTAAATTTAACTTGAAGAAATAAAATTTTAGCCTTTTTTAGGATTAGCATCATACCATTGTGTAATGATATAAAGCTATTAATGTCAACTTCCTGTTAAAAGTTGCTACTGCATTTACCTTTCTAACAAAGTTGCTAGTTACTACAGTAGATCTTTTATCACAAAGTTTTTACTTGAACATGATGTACGTTAGATCATCATATAAAAGATGAAAATGTGGGTAATTTTAAATTTATTTTTCATTAGCATGAATTTTTAAGTTAATTAGTTAGCCGAGTAACAAGCTCATTGTTTTAATCCGTATAATGCAAATCAAACCACTTTGAGGCTACTCTAAGCACCTTTGTTTACCGTGACATTAGAGCTATCTCTGAGCGTGAAATGAAGAACTAGCCTTAAGCTCCATGCTAGAAGATGAAAAGGGATGCGGACGTCGATCAGATGGATAACGGCGTGACCTGGCCGTGCATCAATGCATTGAAAACGTTGTTTGTATCAGCAGTTGTTTCTGTAATGAAGATCTTGCCTAGATCTTTGACATTGATTAGCACCATTAGCTTATTGATGCTGTTAATGCTGAGTCTAGATGTTTTCCACAGCGGGAAGGAAGAACAGGATTACCATGCACGCCATGTGCTGTGTGCAGACATGCTAATGCAAATAGCTACAAATCTATAACTGATATGTTATTGTGTACATTAGCATTTATAAAGCTCTAATCCATACACAGTTTACTCGTGTAATTAAATTTTAGGACTGGTATCATTTCTCCCCTGATGTAGGCACATCTGCTGTACACTGGCGATCTTAGTTTCATACTAGCATGAATTCTTGGTGTATATTTGACTAGCTTGTCCTCCGCTGCCAAGTTAGCTACCATGGATAAGCAAAAATGCTAACTAGTTTGTTAGCCTCTTTTCGTGGTTGCTAACACCAGGTAATCTGGTACTCACTTTATCACGTGTTAGCATTTTTACAGTAATGCTAGTTTATACTTCTAGCCTGAATTAGATTGTTATCCTGTTTCTTAATTTAGTTTGCTTACTATGATTTGCTGTTAGTTTATTCTTCATTTCTGAGGTTATACACTGTTAGCATATGCAGTTTCCCCCTTTTACCTCAGTTTTTGTTTCCTATCATGCTAATTTATCCTGTGAGGATCACCATGCATGCTATATAAGGCTAGCCCACATGTAGGCCTGTTTACTGCAGTAAAATTAACAACTTAGGAACTTCATGTTAGCACAGCTATGATGCTAACTGTGAAAAATTAAACGTAAAAGCAAACGCTAAATAAGGCAAATGTTTGAACACTTGTCACTTGATGGTTATTGGACGCTGGAGTGTGAACTAAAAACCGAGTGATTTTCACACTGAAATCAATCTGACTTTCTAAGATGGATCATCGATACACACACACACACACACACACACACACACACACACACACACACACACACAGGGTATTCATCAGCACCCGAGTGCTACATTATCTTATCTACAACTGGCTGTGTAGCAAAAGGAAATCTATGTGTGAATCCCCCAGAAGGATGAAAAACTCACAGCTAGTCAATGCGAACGCGCGCTGATGTCCCATGTTTCACACAGACCTCCATTTTTATTTTCATTTTTACATCTGACAAGCTTAGTAATACAAAGCCTGCTACATAATCTGGTTACTAATTTAAATTTTACATATACTGTGTGTGTGTGTGTGTGTGTGTGTGTGTGTGTGTGTGTGTGTATATTATTGTATATAAATATATATATATACATACAGTAGGTTACTGAACATAAACTAGAATTAGCAAGCGACTGCTATATTTATGTAATAACTGATGCTGTATCAATAAAAGTACCTTTAATGCTAATCACAATATTTTCAAAAAGTCTTATTTGTCATTAAGGGATTTTTATTTATTTATTTAAAACAGTTATTATTATTGATTTGTTAACGCTAATCAAGTACATCAAGTACACCATCTATATCATATGTTAATGAAGGCTGTCTACAGTTGAGCAGCTACTGGCTAACAAAATATTAAGAGCTAATGATAGTGTTATACTGTGTAAATAAAATCACTTTTAATGTTCACTGCGTCAAGCAAAGGGTAGGAAAAAAACCCTAAAAGTCTAGCAGTCACATTTATTTTAACATAATTTACAATTGTTTTAATTCATTAGCATTTATTAAATTTCCTCGCTAGTTCGTAGCTAACACTAGGTAAACAAGGTATTTTGTGGCTTAATAAAAAGCAGGTTTAAAAATGAAAAGGTTTAATTACATGATAAAATTGTTTACAAAGAGCTACGCAAATCTTCACTAGTTTACTAACATTTGGGTTTAATTTATTTTAAAAAACTGGAACGCTTTTATTTATAAACTGTAGACACATATTGATAAATTCAGGTAGTTTTGGCAAATATACTCACATCCTAATTTTCCTCCAGGGTTTGTGTAAATTTACGCCAGAAACTGTACCATGCTAGCTATGTTCTCCTAGCGGATGTTTGTGATTGACAGTTCTGTGACGGGAATATTACCACACATCATGTTAATAGATAAATAAGTACGGGTGGAAGTGGTAATTTGTTTTTAGGGTGAGTAGTATTTCAAAAGCTAATTATCGGCGACAAACTTTACATAAGATAGCTCTCACATAAGGTCTTAGGTCGGGATCGGTTATCATCACTGGCTGAACAGATTGAATATAAGCCCCGCCCCCTTGAAATAAGAACACACCCCCTCGGCCTAACCTCAACTACTCGGAGCTGGAGGCAGCACTCAGATTGCTCACTCGAGCGCTAAATTAGCTTCGTTCCTCGTCTCGCCTCTTCAATCTCCAGCGCTTTAGGAGCTCCGCTGCTTCAGAACAAGAGCAAAAGCTGAGAAAGAAGGCAAAAAAAAGAAAAGGAAGAAGTGAAAGAAATCCGCTAAGGCGTTTTTAAAGTACGCCTCCTGCTCTGCTGTGGCTGCCACCAAAATCCAATCGCTGCCTAATCTGATCATCTCACCTTTCATGCTGCGACTCAAACGCCCCCCTCCCCCCAACCCCCCTCCCAGCCCAACTTCCTCCCTCCTCCTGTTTTCCCACAATCCTCTTGTACCGGCTCCAGTCTGCTAGTGTGTGATAAGACACTAGAAATTTAGTCATCATCTTGTGTGAAAAAGGCTTCTGTGAGGAGGGATTATGATATTCGCCATAACCTTACATCAGCCATGGAGAGGAGATACATAGGCCCCGCCCCCTTTTTTTCCTTTTGTGATCGAGCTTCCTCTCAGTAACGGGTGGTCGTATTATAAGATTAGTGAAATAACCACGAGATAATGCTGTGTGATAAGAAAAAAAAGCCATTATGGTGTTTTTATGTGCTGAAAATCGGTTGTACGATATTCAACAAGCACAGGATTGGTGTTCTGCGTTCTGTAAAACGTCCTCGATTAGATGGAGGCGCCCTTGGGAGCGTCCCAGGGAACAGGTGGAAGTTCCTGTAATTCTGCATATTTAAAATGTTAAGGTGAGGGAACAGTCATTTATGATGTTCCACAGCATTGAATATAACGATAAGTAGAAAAAATATTATTCTTTAATAAATAAAAACATAGTCATTGGTAAATTGCTGTGCTATAAGTGTCATAAAACACTTGGGTGTGTAAAAAATTCAAAGGTGTGATGTCATAATGTCACAATTTTCCTGAACATCAGCTAATGGTAATAACAATAATAAAATATCATGGTATATTGTTTTAACGATATATCGTCACAGCCCCGCAGTAATATCTGTGGTAATAATATTAATAATATTAATAATAATTATGATCATAATCATGATCAAAATAATAAAAACATAATAATAACTAGTAATAATAATCATAGTAACAACAACAAAATTAATAATAATAACAATAATACAAATTAAAAAAAATAATAATAATAATGATTAAATGTTATTGTTGTTATTATTATTATAACTATAATAATAAAAATGTCATGTAAGTGATTTACATCAGGAGAAAATCTTACATGGTGTGTGTGTGTGTGTGTGTGTGTGTGTGTGTGTGTGTGTGTGTATGTGTGTGTGTGTGCGCATGTATGTCTTATCTCCTTCCTACTGATCATCATCATCATGACAATATGCTTAATTACACCCCGTCGATTCACACTGCATTTTTTTAATTCTCACAGCAGCAGTGTGATCTACAGCCCTGATAGCGCACTCACACACACACACATACACACACACACACACACACACACACACACACACACACACACACACACAACAATGATAATATTCAGTATTATGACATGCGCAATAACAAAAACCTGTGCATTAATCCATTATTGTGTTTACTAGGCTGATGTGGCACACAATGGGTAAGAAGCAACCCAAATTACACACAATTTAACAATAAGAAAACCAACAACACTCCCGAATAAACGGGAAAAAGGTGAAAAATAAAAAGGTAAAAGGAAAATAAAAAGAAAGCAAAGAAGAACCTAGGGAGGGGGGAGGCTGATGTGCAAAGAGGTTATAGAGACCTGCAGTGCAACAAGAAGGGCTTCCACTCTCAAAGAATTTTGCTACGTTACCTTAAGTGATCTTTTCAAGCTTCAGGTAAGACATGGCATCTCTGAGCCTCTGAGCACTGGAGGGAGCACAAGGTGACACCCAGAGGATGAGAATTTTCACCTTTACAGTAAGGAAGTAAAAGATAAAACATCCAACTGATTGGTGGAAAATGTTACTGTTCTTCTGGAAGACTGAATATGGCATTATGAGGGGAGGGTGTTAGACTGATTGAGAGTATTTTTGATTTGATATTGCAGTACCTCTGGCAGAAACTGTACACCTTCCCAAGCAACCTAAAAAGAGGAGTTTATTAACTTTCTCTTACCGAATGTAGAATATCAATCAACACCGCTCAGCCAATCAGAAGCGTATGTGAGAGACCGACCACCGCGAACATGTACGGTTTACGATGTGGACTATTTTTCACCTGTTTCTACGGTAACGGAAAAGTTGACTCACTGAAAAGGTAAAGGACGCTGGATGTGAAATGTCACAAAGTTATTTCTGGCGCTTTCACAATGAGCCAATAAGAAAAAAGTGGGTGTGGCTTTGGTATTGCTGATAAACATTTAGACTGAATTTTGTGTGTGTGGCTACGCACACCTATATCTCAAAAACTGCTTGTCATATCACTATCAAATTTTCAGGGTTCGCCAGCAGGAGCCTCAAGTTTCTTTGCATGAAATTAATCGAGTTTTTCATTAATATTGCCAAAAATTGTGCGAACGTTTTTGTTAGCATTGTTAGCAACGTTTTTTTTTAGCTCCAGATGTGATCATGTTACTTTGAGACATGTTTGATATTTAGTCTGTTTGTCCCTTTGATATTTTAAATATTGATGATGTGCATGACCTTCCTATCCCTCTCTCGCTTTCTCTTTTTGCTAGGCCTTTCCCAAAATCGGATTAGGATGAAAACCCAAACGTTCCATCCTGCAGGAAAGAAGTGCTGAGTCGCGCGCTCCTCATTAAAGTTTGATGATGAAACCTGAGTGTTGTGGAAGCCCCAGTGCTTTGCTGATTCTCTCTCATGCCAGAGAACGCTGAAAATTTCCCTTTCCTTAGTCAGAGAGTGAAAATCAATCAGGGTGCACATGAAGACCTGACACGGGCCTCGTCCTAAATCTGGAGTGGACTCCAGAGCAGCAACAGGTGCGTGACGCAAACTTCTTATTTGTGAGAAAAAAAAAACATTTTGACGACAAAAATTACATGATAACAAAGTACCACCAGCTGACCTGTCAGGATTCGGGTGATTATTGATTGTGTTTTGTTGCAAATTCCAGTTAGCTGGCCAACATGTGCTAGCCTAATGGGATTTCTGAGCATATTATTGACTCATGTTCAGTTGTTTTTAATTGCTAGTAATACCTCGCTGGCTAAAAAGCTCCAACTTGACAGAATTTCTCAGAGTATTTTTTTGCTAATCTTAGCTATCTGGCTGACCCCGTGGCTAACATGAGCAACAGCTTGTCTGAGTATTGGTAAAACAAGTTCAGGTCTTTTTTGCTAATGGTTGCTAGCCGGCTAATGTGGGCTAAACTAGAAGGATGTCTAAGGAGATGCTCATCATTTAAGCATAAGTTTTTGTTTTCTAATTCAACTATAGAAAGTAAGAATGGTGTAATGAAGAAAAGGATACGGAGGTATGAACAAAAAATAAAAGTAAAGAAAGAATAAAAATGGACAGATAAACAATAAGGGGAAAAAGCATGAGGGGAAAAAAGAGAAAAGAAAAACATTTTATAAATGCACAAACAACAAAACAATAGAGAAAAAAATCAGGGAAAAGAAAAATAGAGGAATAATAAAAAGATAAATAATAGAAAAAAAGGATAAAGATGAGATGAAGGAAGAAGGTGAAGGGATGAGATAAAGGAGGGAGATGAAGGAATGAGATGAAGGAAGGAGGTGAGGGGATGAAATGAAGGAGGGAGGTGAAGGGATGACACAAAGGAGGGAGGTAAAAGGATGAGATGAAGGAAGGAGGTGAAGGAATGAGATGAAGGAAGGTGGTGAAAGGATCACATGAAGGAGGGAGGTAAAAGGATGAGATGAAGGTGGAAGGTAAAGGGATGAGACGAAGGAGGAAAGTGAATGGATGAGATGAAGGAGGGGGTAAAATGATGAGATTAAGGAAGGAAGCGAAGGGATGAGGTGAAGGATGGAGTTGAAGGAATGAAATTAAGGATGGAGGTAAAGGGATGAGATAAAGGAGGGAGGTGAAGGGATAAGATGAAGGGAGGAGGTGAGGGGATGAGATGAAGGAGGGAAGTGAAGTGATGAAATGACAAAGGGAGGTGAAGGGATGACATGAAGGAGGGAGGTGAAGGGACGAGATAAAAGAGTGAGGTGAAGGAATGAGATGAAGGAGGGAGGTGATGGGATGAGATGAAGGAGGGAGGTAAAGTAATAAGACGAAGGAGGGAGGTGAAGGGACGAGATGAAAGAGTGAGGTGAAGGAATGAGATAAAAGAGGGAGGTGAAGGGATGAGACGAAGGAGGGAGGTGATGGGATGAGATGAAGGAGGGAGGTGAAGTGATAAGACGAAGGAGGGAGGTGAAGGGATGAGAAATGAAATATAAGAGGGAGGTCAAAGGATGAGATAGAGGAGGGAGGAGAAGGGATGAGATGAAGAAGGGAAGTAAAGGGATGAAATGAAAGAGGGAGGTCAAAGGATGAGATGAAGGATAGAGGTGAATTAATAAGATGAAGAAGGGAGGTGAAGGGATGAGATGAAAGAGGGAGCTGAAGGGATGAGACGAAGAAGGGAGGTGAAGGGATGAAGAGAAAGAGGGAGGTGAAGGGATGAAATGAAAGAGGGAGGTGAAGGGATAAGATTAAGGATAGAGGTAAATTGATAAGATGAAGAAGGGAGGTGAAGGGATGAGATGAAAGAGGGAGGTGAAGGGATGAGACGAAGAAGGGAGGTGAAGGGATGAAGAGAAAGAGGGAGGTGAAGGGATGAGACGAAGGAGGGAGGTGAAGGGATGAGACGAAGAAGGGAGGTGAAGGGATGAAGTGAAAGAGGGAGGTGAAGGGATGAGACGAAGGAGGGAGGTGAAGGGATGAGACGAAGAAGGGAGGTGATGGGATGAAGTGAAAGAGGAAGGTGAAGGGATGAGACGAAGGAGGGAGGTGAAGGGATGAGACGAAGGAGGGTGGTGAAGAGATGAGACGAAGGAGGGTGGTGAAGGGATGAGACGAAGGAGGGTGGTGAAGGGATGAAGAGAAAGAGGGAGGTGAAGGGATGAGACGAAGGAGGGAGGTGATGGGATGAAGTGAAAGAGGAAGGTGAAGGGATGAGACGAAGGAGGGAGGTGAAGGGATGAGACGAAGGAGGGTGGTGAAGAGATGAGACGAAGGAGGGTGGTGAAGGGATGAGACGAAGGAGGGTGGTGAAGGGATGAAGAGAAAGAGGGAGGTGAAGGGATGAGACGAAGAAGGGAGGTAAAGGGATGAAGAGAAAGAGGGAGGTGAAGGGATGAGACGAAGGAGGGAGGTGAAGGGATGAGACGAAGAAGGGAGGTGAAGGGATGAAGTGAAAGAGGGAGGTGAAGGGATGAGACGAAGGAGGGAGGTGAAGGGATGAGACGAAGAAGGGAGGTGATGGGATGAAGTGAAAGAGGAAGGTGAAGGGATGAGACGAAGGAGGGAGGTGAAGGGATGAGACGAAG
>JAOUQZ010000044.1:3068706-3083851 GCA_028564935.1 Neosilurus hyrtlii | reverse complement strand
CATATATCTATCTATCTATCTATTTATATCTCTCTCTACATATATCTATCTATCTATCTATCTATCTATCTATCTATATCTCTCTCTACATATATCTATCTATCTATCTATCTATATCTCTCTCTACATATATCTATCTATCTATCTATTTATATCTCTCTCTACATATATCTATCTATCTATATCCCTTTTTAATTCTATCTATCTAGATCTCTCTCTACATATATCTATCTATCTATCTCTCTCTAATTATATCTATCTATCTATCCATATCTCTCTACATATATCTGTTTATCTATCTATATGTATTTCTCTCTTGCTCTCTCTCTGTCTCTCTCTCTCTCTCTGTCTGTCTCTTTCTGTTTCTCTCTCTCTCTTTCCCTTTCTCTATCTCTGTCTCTCTCCCTCTTTCTCTGTTGATCTCTCTCTCTCTTTTTCTATCTCTGTCGATCTCTCTCTTTTTCTCGCTCTCTGTCTGTCTCTTTTTGTTTCTCTCTCTCTCTTTCCCTTTCTCTATCTCTGTCGCTCTCCCTCTTTCTCTGTCGATCTCTCTCTCTCTCTTTTTCTATCTCTGTCAATCTATCTCTTTTTCTCTATCTCGTCTCTCTCTCTCTCTATCTCTCATTCTCACTCTCTCTATCTCTGTCAATCTCTCTCTCTCTCTGTCGCTTTCTCTTTGTCTCTATGTCTGTCTCTCTCTATCTTTCTTTTTTTGTCTCTATCTTTATCTGCTTGTCCCTCCCCAGTATCTCTGTCTGTCTGTTTGTCTCTCTCTTTGTCCGTACCCCCCTCCCCGCCCCCCAAGATGCACTGCTTATCTGAAACACATCAGCTGCATGTCGTCCCTCTGCCTCGGCCCCTAGGAAGTGCACACTCTCTCCTCAGTACAGATATGTAAATGTGAAAAAAGGATGCCTGCGAGTGCCGCAAATCTGAACAAGATTAGGCAAATTGAATCATTTAGGAAAAGAGAAGCCGGGGGTTTGAACGTTAGTGGATACGCTCGCTCCAGGCCGGATAAACGTCTTTAACATGTGTTTACACAGCGGTGAAGGGCCAGGAGGAAGAGGAGAATAAGGAGGAAGGGGCACGGTTTGGGTTTAATGGAACAGTTCGAAAACCTAAAGTCAAAGTTTTATAAAACACTGACACTGGAGACTCCTCCCATCTGACTCCTCCCATCCTACATATCCCATCCGACTCCATCCTTCCCACTCCTTCTGACTCCTCCCATCTAATTTCCTACCATCTGAGTCCTTCCCCTTGATTTGACATATCCCATCTGACTCCTCCGATCCCACTCCCTCCATCTGACTCCTTCCATCCAACATATCCCATCTGACTCCTCCCATCCTACTCCCTCCATCTGACTCCTCCCATCCAACTCCTTCTATCTGACTCCTCCGATCCAACTCTCTCCATCTGACTCCTCCCATCCAACATATCCCATCTGACTCCTCCCATCCCACTCCTGTCTGACTTCTCCCATCCGACTCCCTCCATCAGACTCCTCCCAACCAACATATCTAATCCTACTCCTCCCAACCCACTCCTTCTATCTGACTCCTCTGATCCGACTCCCTCCATCTGACTCTATCTGACTCTTCCCATTCGACTCTTCCCATCTGACTCTTTTTTGACTCTTCCCATCTGACTCCTTCCATCTGACTCTATCTGACTCTTCCCATTCGACTCTTCCCATCTGACTCTTTTTTGACTCTTCCCATCTGACTCCTTCCATCTGACTCTTCCCATCAGACTCCACCCACCAGACTCCTGCTATCTCATCCCATCTGACTCCTCCCATTCCTCTATCCAACCCCTTCCATACGACTTCACCCTTCAGACTCCCATTTGACTACTTTCATCAGTGTTCCATAAACACATTTCTCCTTGCACAAAACTTCACCAAAACAAACTGTTACACCGTTACTATAGGTGTCTTACCATTTCTACAAAAATGCTAACATATTAAAATGTGCACTAAACACTATATATGTTTTATATATATATATATATATAGTGTTTATATATAGTGTTAAAACATTTATGAAACAACAATTTATTGCAACCTTGTTGTTGTCCATTAAATTACCATTCACAAAGTGTGTTCAACAGTTTTTAAATGTTTTTGGTTTTTATTTTTCTCAAATCAGGCCTCATTCTTCTGTCCTTTTCAACAACTTGCAACATGTTTTGATTGTTCTCTCAACTTCACCTTCCCTCTGCACAGTCACTCACACAGTTCAGAGCTCTAATTTAATAATTTCCATTAAGAAATGCAACATTATTGACCAGCGAAATGGCTCAGTGTTTAGGGCTTCTGCTCTTGGGCTGTAGGTTGAGGGTTCAAATCCGGGCCAACCTTGCACCAAATTTTCCACCTTAATTTGTGGCGCGCCTTCCATTGAGGTTTGCCAGAGTCACTCTCTAAACTCACATAGGGTACTAACACCTGTTAGTTAAAGAAGAGAACTGGCTTCCATGTGAGCATGTGCCGCTCGCTTAACCCGCCAGGGCATTTCATTCAGCATTCATCAATTCGTCTCATTCATGCATCGTGAGGTAGAACGGTTCCTAACTCAGTGTGCTGAATAAGCAGCAAGAGTTGTATAGCCGCTGGGGGTTTGAGACTGGTGTATGCTAGTTCAGTAGTATGATTGCCTCTTATTAATTCCTGTCACTCACCTACAGTGCATGGAAACGAAGTAACCTTGTGCTGTATAAATGAAATCTATTAAATTCCTCCACTGGTAAATACATGAATGGCGAATAAATGTTCAGCAAATTAAATAACAGCAAGGACTTCTTGCCTAGTAGATCACTGAGGTTGTTACATTTTCCAGTATTAGAAATTCAAACCCCTTGCTTACTGGGGCGAATGTGGTGGCGAATGTCATGAATAGGATTTTTGACAAAAAAATCGCAGATGTACGTGTTAGATGTGAATGCAAAATTGGTGCCAAGTTCGCAGCAGTTCGTCTCGAGCATGCTGGTTGCGAAGAAATTGCAAATGTTTGAAATTATTGCCAAGGTCTGGCGAAGGAGCACGTTCGACCTGTTACGTAATCACTACCGTGTTATGAATGCCGAAATGTGTCTTTTGTACACCTCTTTTCGTGTTTTGTTTGCCACGTGTGTCTTCCCTGCGTCTTCCCAACTTGTTGGCAAAGCTCACTTTCGCGCCCTTGCTTGGCCTCTTGTGGTGGCGAAGGGGGCATTTCCAGCACGCAGCTAGTGCACTGGTGGCAAAGAAAACATGATGGTGGTGAATGCAATCTAGTCCCAACACGCAGTTGAAGCATAGTTAACATGCTAGGGGTGTGAAGAGAGGACGGTGATTTTGCAGAAATTGGCTGCGAAAGTGGAAAAAATCTTGTCAAAGTCACGGATTTTCAATTTGCCCCCATTTATCATCTTCGCCATCATTCGCCGCGCACTGTTCGCCCAGTGAGCAAGGCATTTTAGGTTTAGCATATCCAGCTCCTGATCATTAGTGCTTCCTGAACCTCTAGAACAACGCAAGCTCTGGGGATTATAAAATATCTGACTTCAAGTCCTCAAAGACATGGTTCAAAACCACTTCACCCATGTGATGTCGACAGCCCAACCACAACAAAGCTGTACCGGGTTCATATCTTGGTCAAGTGTAACTTGACCTCTACTGCAGATTGACTAGACTTTATGCAAATCTTGTTCTAGAAAATCTTGCAAAAACAAAAAAGAATAAAAACTGATAAACTTTAACCTGAGTTGAGGTGTGAATAAAAAAATACATTCTTAGTTAGTTTTTAGTTCAGTGTGAAAAATTGTACCCTCCATAACTAAATGTTTGTAAATAAAAATGATAAATCCGGGTCGATTTTTAGTCTGGCGCCGCTCTACAATCGGAGAAGCCTGGCTAATCGACGGCTTCTGATGAAGAGATCAAGCGAGACAAACAACTTTATTAGCATGATGGGACGAAGTGCTAGCACAGATGGACGAATAAGCTTTTCAGCTCTTCATTAAAAATGCAATCCTGCTCGCAATCTCTCGCCGCCGCCTCGTCAAACAATCCGCCAACGGCAAGATGGAGGCCTGATTAAGAGCCAGCGCCGGGTAGCGTTTCCGACTTCTTCTGCTAGACAAAGTGATTAGCGCCATATTTCGCGGCATAATTCTCTGTCAAAAGTAGATTAAAAACCTGCTCAGTCTTTCTACATGAATATCGACACCATGCCTGGATTATCACAGTTTGTGTGTGTGTGTGCATTCTAATTCACGTTAGCATCGTAGCACAAGGCGTATTTCTTGCTTAAAAGTCTTGTTAACAAAAGAGAGAGATGTTGCCGCATCACACGTGAAACTTTTTTTTTAATCTGTCTGAAGTTTTAGGTGTTGGACCTGAGTCACAAAATGAACGATTTAAGCCAGAAATGAAACAACTTGAGCTAACGCTAATGGAATTTTGTAGTGAGGATGCGTCGCTACAACTTGAACGCTGATGAGCATTAAAGTTTCGGGTTTTTTTGTTTGCATAAAAAAATTTAAAGCTATTTTTTTTAGCTTGCTAGTAAAACAAGTAATAATTTGAAGGATGAATTTTTTAACAGAAGTTGCAGTGCGTGCTAAAAAATCATGCTAGCACGAATGTACAGTTGCGACCATGTTTTTTGTTCTTTGATTTGTTTAAACCTCGCTGCTTTCCCTCCGTTCATAAACTCTTGATCTAATTTCCTAACAATAAAACACACTGTATTGATTATGCTAACTATTAGCAGCTAGTTTGTATCATCATGCTAGCTAAGGTTTTAGAGTTTAAGAAAGCTATAATGGCTTTAGCTAACGGCTAATTCTTAGCTAATAATTAAGAGGTGCTAATTCTGTCTCAGTTACTAAAATTTGATGTCGTTCTCTTTATGGTGTAAAAATATTTTAATCTTTAAATTTATATTTCTACACGTTAAGTAAACGTGTAAGTTTATATGTGTCTACGGAATTGATTTAAAGCTACATTTCAATATTAAGCAGATTTATTCAGATAGGTTAAATGAAATTTGAGCTGAATAAAGAATTTTAGTATTTTTTTTAAAACCAAGAATAGGCTAGATTATTAGCCTATCGCGCATTCCCTGCTAATCAAGTGCAAGAGGCTGCACAGCTCACAGCTACTCAGTCCTCGCTTTGGTAAAAGTTATTTGCTGAAGAGTTCAAGTCTACTATGGTCACGTTGACTCTGAGCGAAGGTGGGGTACACCTGGATCCATCTCAGGTCAACACACATATACACACACACAGAACAATTTATGCTCACACCTAGGGGTGATTTTGAACAGCCAATTAGCCTAATGTGCATGTTTTTGGACTTTGGGAGGAAACTGGAGTACCCAGAGGGAAACCCACACAAGTACGTGCAAACTCCACACAGAAACGCCCGAGCCAAGCATAGAACTCAAACTCAGGACCTTCTTGCTGTGAGGCGGACGTGCTAACCCCAATGCCACCATGCTGCCCTGCAGGATGTTCACGTACATGCTAATTCGTGCTAGATCTGTTTACTTGGCGCTATTCTGCAAGAGATTCAGAGTCCGCAGACGATTGTCACACTTCATATCTATCGAGTCATGTGTCTTTCCAGCGAAATGCTACTTTAGCTGAATTAAACATGCGGCTTTAGCTTTGTGAGGCGCTTTTTGATCCGTAGAAGTTTATTTTGCTTTCCGAATGAAAGTCTTTACCTTGTTCTATTCTCTCCTCCTGAAAGGTTTTTCTTGGAATTTTATAAAAGAGGCGCACATGAAACGCGGTCAGGTACGGCCAGGGTCATCTGGGCCGCGACCGAATTTCCCCCTCGCCTTTGTGCCGTCTTAACTGTCTGTCATTTGTGTCTGCCGGCCAAAATAAAAGCGAGGTGCACATGAAAGATGGAACTCAGCCCTCTTTTTCATCGGTGGATCTGTTTCCCAGCGGCCCCCGGGGCTTGTGTTACGGACCTCATAAAAGTGGCTCTTGTTTCACCATCACGATGCTTTGTCTGATCTGTCAGGACGGGTTCGCGGCGAATTCTTCCTCCGAGTAACAGAAACTCTAAGTTCAGGACTTTAGCACAGGTTCTCTTCAAAGTCCAACTTGACAGGGTCTGGAAGGATTTTGTTTTTTTATTTATAAGTAAAAAAAAAAAAAAGTTTTACTTATTCTAAGCACAGAGGGAATATTTATTATTTATTTGTAAGATTCTGTACTCGGGTCACTGAGTAAACTCATTCATATTTACAAGAAGTCTGCAGTGCAAGATTGGTGGTGCAGTGGTTAGCACGGTCAACCCAGAGCAACAAGGTCCTCGGTTTGAGTCCCGAGGTGGTGTTTGCATGTTCTCCCCATGCTTGTGTGGGTTTCCTCCGCTTACTCTGGTTTCCTCCCCAGTCCCAAGACTGCATAGTAGGCTAATTGGCTGTTACAAGTAGTCCCTAGGTGTGAGAGTGAGTATGAATGGTTATGTGTATGTTGCCCTGCAGTGGACTGGTGAGCTGTTCAGGGTGTACCCCGCCTTCGCCAAGAGTCGGCTGAGATTGGTTCGAGCCTCACACAATGCTAGTAGGTGGCTCCCCCCCCCCCCCCCACACACACACACACTTTTTCCCATTAGCTTACCATACTAAGGCTTAACAGATAAACTATTAAATCCTACGTAGCATGAGCACTTACTAGCCTTGCAGAATTACTAGCCTAGCTGACATTAACGGATGCCATAGAGGTTAAAGAAACTTGACTAGCATTCTATTAGCTAACAAGCTAACAGCCTAGTTTGCTAATTAGCAGATTTGACATGTTTCTTTCCTACATGGATATCAATTTAAAGAATGTTATATTTTTTGTTGACCTCTAATTTTATGCATGTTTAATTGTTAGCCCTTTTAAAGCTTTCTCAGAATGTAGCAATGCAATCTGGGTACGTTGTAAATTGATTCCTTGTTTAGGAAAATGAAAAATGGTACAACAGTTATTACGGCTGCTGTCAGGGTGGAACTGCGATGACGAGAACAGAGGAATTGTGCTGTTGTAGTTAGCATGATGCGTGAGTGAGACGATTCGATCACAAACTGATTTAATTGATTTAATTATGATATTTAAACTTCAGCAATCTGAATAAGGAATAACCCTGAGTTTCTGAATTTCAGACCCTTGTATTTATATACACTAGAGGATAATGTACATGGCAGGTTTTTACGCTCCTGGTGTTTATTTAAGTTTTAGAAAGCCGCGAAGCGCTAATGTGCGGGAGTCTGCGTGTTTTAGCTTCGAATGGAGAATAAATTCTGAAACCAGTTAAAACAAATCAGATGTCAAAAAGCGGTGACGCGAACAAGGCGAGGAGGTGAGGTGAGCTTGGACAGGGTGATCTGCGTAATGTAAACGGCGTAATGGGGCGCAATGGGTGACATTTATTTGCATTTGTAGGTCAAATGTCTCTGCAGTGCTAATGTTCAGTGAGAAGTGATGCACCTCGCTCCAGTGCAAGGTTTGTACACCAGCGCCAGGAAGGGGAGGCGCCACGTCGAACATCACAGCGTGGAGAGCTCATGACAAAGAAAGAAACATAAAGAGAGGAAAGAAGGAAGCAAGAAATAAAGGAAACATATGCTTATTTAATTTGAATAATTTTTTTGTACTTTCAATTTTTTTTGTGAATTTCATATAAGTTTATAATGTAAGGAAGTTTTAATAATTATTTACAGGCAGATGTCCAATTTGAATCATGTGATTAGATCCTGTGATTAGATCATGTGACGGAGATGTTCTGATGTCACCATTTTGAAATAAGAACTGTGTGGGAGTTGGCTTAGAGGAATAATGGTACGATGTTCTTAGAAAAATAAAATATGAAAACAGGCGGGTGTAAGAATCGTGAACCCACTGCCAGGTACAGGACCCACCCATATCTGTGATTGCAAGTGAGTCTGTGCCCCTCACATTCGACTGTTTCACCACCAAAGAGTGATTGTGATTCACATGGGATTTCTTCATTTGATTTTTTCATGTGATTGGTCATGTGATCTCTTCATGTGATTTGGTCATGTGATTTCTTCATGATTCTTTCATATGATTGAACTGAATATGACTTGGTCATGTGGGGACATGTGATTTGGTCACATGATTTGTTCATGCGATGCCGTCATGTGATTTCTTCATGAATCTTTCAGTGACTTGGTCATGTGAGGACGTGATTTGGTCATGTGATTTGTTCATTCGATGCCATCATGTGATTTGGTCATGTGATTTGGTCACGTGATTCGTTCATGAGATGCCGTCATGTGATTTGGTCATGTGATTTCTTCAAGATCCTTACATGTGATTCAGTTATGTGATTTTTTTCATGTGATTTGGTCATGTGATATCATGTGATTTGTTCATGTGATGTCATGTGATTTGTTCACGGGATGTTGTGATTTGGTTATGTTTTCTTGCAATCTCTCAATGTGATTTGGTCATGTGATTTATTTAATGTGATTTGGTCATGTGATTGGTTCATGTGATTGGTTCATGTGATTGGTTCAAGTGATTTATTCATGTGATTGGTTCGTGTTATTTGGTCATGTGATCTATTCATGTGATTTGTTCGTGTGATTTATTCATGTGATTTGGTCATGTGATTTATTCATGTGATTGGTTCGTGTGATTTGGTCATGTAATTTATTCATGTGATTGGTTCATGTGATTGGTTCATATGATTGGTTTGTGTGATTTGGTCGTGATTTGTTCATGTGATTTGGTCATGTGGTTTGGTCATGTGATTTATTCATGTGATTGGTTCATGTGATTTATTCATGTGATTGGTTCATGTGATTTATTCATGTGATTTGTTCATGTGATTTATTCATGTGATTTGGTCATGTGATTTATTCATGTGATTGGTTCATGTGATTGGTTTGTGTGATTTGGTCGTGATTTTTTCATGTGATTTGTTCATGTGATTTGGTCATGTGATTTGGTCATGTGATTTATTCATGTGATTTGTTCATGTGATTTGGTCATGTGGTTTGGTCATGTAATTTATTCATGTGATTGGTTTGTGTGATTTGGTCATGTTATGTCTTCATGTGATTTTATCACGTGATGTAGAAGTCTCCGATGGGTCTAATGGCTCGGCGTCTCTGAACACGAATGTCCTTTATGTACTGAGAATGAGCGTTTTCTTCAGGATAACAACAGCTCCGGGGTGAAACCGATAGACGTGGAGCCTCGGCTCTCGTCTAAAAGTGTAAAGTGACAGCCTGTAATTATTCACTGAGTTACAGGCAGAGATTAAAAACAAAACTCATGCAATAAACGTATTTATATTATAATTATATTTCCATAACCTGTTTACATTCTCCAACGTGGAACTTCCAGTAATTATCGGGAAGGGAAAACACACTCACACAAACACACACATGTGTGATTTAAGTGTTAGTGACAGTTATGGTTATTTTGAGATGAAAGTGAAGCCAAATTTGTCTTCAAGTGCTTTTGTTTCAACTGTTTAAGGACAGCAAACTGTGTGTGAGTGTGAGTGTGTGAGAGAGAGAGAGAGAGAGAGAGAGAGAGAGAGAGAGACCATAAATAATGCCGATGGCGGTTAACCGGCCCTCATCTGGTCTCCGTCTGCTTTCCGAACTCCTGATGTGTGCACCACGACGGGAATTTCTACTGTTAAATCACTCCGTCACGTCAACTCCAAAATAATCATTACACACACATCAGTGCACACACAAACACACACACACACACACACACACACACGGGTTCAGTGTTGGACCACTGAACTTCCTCCTGCTGGAAACTTCTGTACTAAAAAAAAACTTTAAAGTGCATTAATGTTCCTGAGAGAGCGACTGAAGAAAAGAAAGGAAATAAAAAAAGACAAAAATAAATAATTACAAAAATAATTTAAATACAAACTACAAAAGTCTTGAAAAGAAAAGAATGTGCCAGAGGAATTGATAGAGACAGGATAATAAAAAAGAAAGAACAAAAAAGGAAATATTAACTGGAGTGAAAGACTAAAAAGATTAAATGAATTAAGATTAAACAAACAAAAGAAGCCTGAAAATCCAAAGTAAAAAAGAAAACCAAAATAAAATTAAGCTTAAAATAAAAAAAAATGGGTAAAAAAATGTTCTAATTATTTAAACTCAAGAACCTGAACAACAAATAAAAGAGGAGAGAAAAAAACCTAGAACAAGCTTGAGCAATAAAAATACCAAAGGAAAAAATTTTAAACAAAATGAAATAAAAGAAAAAAGTAAAAATGGAACAAAGTTAAAATAATAATAATATCAATAATAATAATACTATTACTAATTAAAGAAATCAAATGAATTGTGTTATTTAATTAAAATAAAAGAATTAAAAAGACAAGAAAGAATCTGTCATTTAAAAAGTGTAATTATTAAAAAATAAAAGTTAACGCTACTTTACTGTGTGTGTTAGCGGAATGTGTATTAGAGGACGTCTGTATTAACAGAGTGTGTCTTGAGAGTGTGTAATAGTGGAGGGTGTAATAGTTGAGTGTGTGTTAGCAGAGTGCATGTTAGTAAAGTGTTTGTGTGTGTGTGTGTGTGTCTGTGTGTGTGTGTGAGAGAGAGAGAGCGGAGTGTATGTATTTAAAGTAATGCGTGAAAAGCTAAACACTGGAAGGATGTACTGACAGTGAAGTTGTTAGCGTTAACATTAGTGGATGAATATAAAAATAAAAATTTGAGTACTTTGAATGCTTGCATTCTGTCCCATACAAGATGCTACGTTATTAGCCGTCACCATCTGCCACCGTTATTGTCCAACATGTCCTCGTGTCTTTGGCTCCTCGTTCACTAAAACCTCGCTGTGCATGAAGAGATAAGAGAAGATTTATACGCTTGCTAACACGCTAAGCCACCAACGTCACCGATCTGCCGAGGAAACAGGAAATGATCTGATGGCTATCTGACGCTCTGGCGGGAAAGATGGCGCTTTAATAAACGCAACGCTACACCGAATTAGCTTCGTCTGCTCCTCTGACTGCGACTCGGTTAATAAATAAAGACCAAAGTGCCGATATCAGTCTGGCTAAACGACAAGACGAGAAGGAGCCGAGGCGCGTGTGATTGATGACTTAAACACTGACAATCCATTACTGTTCCACTGAGCTGCTAGCATTCAGCAAAATAAATAAATAAATAAATAAATGCGCACGCAGTATATAATACATCATTATAAATGTATACGTTTCACTTTTAAAAAAAATTAACAGATATTACAAGTAACAATAAAAAAGAATTGTACGGATCAGCCTGATTTCTGGTAGCTTCTGAAAACATAAAAAACAGTAAAAAAAAAAAAAATAAATCACACATACAACCATTCACACTCACAGTGGAACCGCCAGTTCGTCTATTGTGCATGTCTTAGGACTGTGGGTGGAAACTGGAGTACGTGAAGGAAACCCACCCTAGCACAGGAAGGACATGCAAACCCTTAAACAGAAATGCCCTAAGCCCGGGCATAGAACCCAGGACCTTCTTGCCGTGAGGCAGACAAGTCCACCACTGCGCCACCGTGCCGCCTTGGATACATTTTTATTTTATTATTATTTTAAAGTTCTTTTATTGCATCTTATTTTTAACTATACTACAATTTTGTCTTTTGTTTTATAGGAAAATTTTACATGAACAAAAGCAGTTTTGTTTTTTCTTCCTTTTCAGTAATTGCAACCTTTAAAGAAAATTAAAAATAATTTGTTTGTTTTAGCTCTTAGCATTAAAGCATGAACGTAAAAACAAACAACAACAAATAACTTTTTAAATTATTATTATTTTATTTTTGCTATACTGCATTAATCTCACAAGGAAATTATAACATTTAACCCATCCAGAGTGTACTTGGAGAGCAGTTGGGGGTTCGGTGCCTTGCTCAAGGGCACTTAAGCAAGGGAAGGAAGGGAAGGTGCAGCTCACTCCCCTACCGCCACAAAGTTTTTCCTGCTGTTTTGAAAATCGAACCAGCGAGCTTTCTTTCCCAAAGCTGTTTCTCTAACCATTAGGCTACGGCTGCCCCAATATATATATATATATACATATTCTTTCTTTCATTTATGGATCCACATAATCCTATTAGGGTTGCGAGGAGGCTGGATCCTACCTCAGCCGATTCTGGGCGAGGGCAGGGTACACCCCGAACAGCTCACCAGTCCATCTCAGGGACAACAAACACAACCATTCCCACTCACAACTCGGGGCAATTCGTAAATCTCGACTTGCATTAAAGGCACCTGTTTCTGCCATTCCATCATCTCCACCACAACGGGCCAGGACAAAGAGCTGTCAAAGCGCATCTGGGAGAAGTCTGTAGACCTGGAGACGGCTCAAATGGGCTGCAAGACTTGGCGAGAAGGAGACAACTATTGGTGTGATTATTCAAAAATTTAAGAACTATCACTTGCCTTCGGTCTGGAGCTCCATGTGCTCTGGAGCACCCTGTGGTGTCAGGATGGTCATGAGTGAGAGATGAATCTAGAACTACACAGGAGGAGTTTGTTAATGATAATGCAGTTTGGACCCACAGTCAAGAAGAAAAGCATGAGTAACGGACTCCTAACGGACTCTGTTCTTGCAGCGCTTGCATGGCACCCTGCTCATGACCGTACATGTACAGGTCCATCCATATCCTGAATGATTCAGAGAACGCTTGTGAAAATGTCACCTGGTCAGATAAGACCAAAATTGAGCTCTTCGGCAACTTGACTCTCTGTATTCTCTCCACCAGGAGAGAAATGCTGACTATAATCACAAGAACACTGTGCACGCCATCAAGCACGGAGGTGGATACTTTATGCTTCACAACCATTCAAATTCACACCTGGGCCGGTTTGCAACAACTAGTTTAATGTGCATGTCTTTGGACTGTGGGAGGAAACTGGAATACCTGGAGGAAACCCACAAATGCACGGGGAGAATAAGGTGCCACCCATTATATATAGAGAGAGAGAGTATGAGTAATGAATCAAATTGAGGAAATAGATACGTAGATAAATAAAGTCGTTTTTTTCTAACTAGGGTCTGAAGTGAAAGAAGGAAAGGTTACCGTTGAGTTTTCTTTTCCCTGCCTTTCATTCACTGATTTCTGCTTTCGTTTGTATTACCTGTTTTGTTAGTTTAATTGTCCGTTTGACAAGTTCATGTTACGTGTTTTGCTTTCTAATCATTTGTCTGTCTACCTGAGTTAGATAGTGTGTTGTTTATTCTGTGTGAGTCTGAGTGGTGGTGTATGAGTCTCTATTATTAATAATAAAAAAAATAGAGGCTCATCCACCACCACTCAGACTCGCACAGAATAAACAACGATACATACATCCAGTCAGCATCAACTCATTGGCGCCACAGCCTTATTGGGCTTCCTGTGGCACGGGCATGGTACAACCATCCAAATCATGACCATGCCTATGGTGCTCCACTCAGGAGCTCCGCTATGTCCTTTGTACTTTGAGAGTATTTAATTGTAATACTATTTTTTTTATGTGAACGGATAGTAATGAATTCTGACAAATCGCTGTTATTTTTAAATAAAAGATTAAATCAGAACTGCGGCATTGTGTTTAACACCAGTGTCTGTTGCGCACATGTGGATCGATGACACTTCGCATACCCGAGCTTCTCGTTGGCTGAGTCTCAAAGCCGCTTGATGGCACCGCATCAGAGAGAAGCGCAGGAGGAGTGTGTGTGTGTGCGTGAGTGTGTGTACACTGTATTTGATTTAGTGTTAACTGTAAACCACATCCACATACTTTAAAACTGGTTTCACATCCTGGTGATTACTGCAGAAAAGCAGCTTCCTTAAATATATCATTACATCTAAAGTTTTAAACCAGACGATACACAGAGGTTAGGGAAGGAGTCTCCGGTGTCAGTGCATTTTTTTTTATTTGAGAGAAAACATGAGAACGCAGGAAGAAGAGCCAGTGTGTTTCATGGACATTTCACAAAAATTCAACTTAAAGTGGACCTGTGGTGAATTAGTGTTACTCGCTATTTAAAACGATCACGTGTAACATCAGCGGTTCCTTTCACAACGTCAGTCCTCACCTGATTTTAAAATACACGCCAGTGTTATGACTCTAGGCATGCTCTAGAGTGTTGCCTTTCTGATTTGCTGTTGCCTTTCTGATTCGCTGCTCAAGCCTGGTAGTGATGCGAACTCGTTAGATTGGCTGGGCTACATCACTGACCGAATGTTAGCTGCGTAAGCCATTTTGGATTTACCGTCACGCTCATCTCTGGCAGCGTTCTCGTCCTCAGTCACAAGAAGGTGTCACTGTCTCCACAAGACTTCCCTGTCTCTAGTTCAAATAGGTCACCATTTACACCCATTTACTCAAAATTGCTGCCACAGCTGCTTCTTGAAAACATTTTTATATCATCTGAAACGTCGTTCCTTGAATAGATCCACTCGTTTACTTGCGCTGGACAATCCCTCCGAATGAGGGGAAAAACGACAGCTAAGCATTGATTCAGCCCATCGTAATCCACGGGATAAAATTACCCAGTTTTGTGCTTTTTATGTTCTTTTATGTTAAAACGTATCATATATGCACAGGTTATGCTGTAAAGATAATCAATACCGCTTCTCTTTAAATAAAACATGTATGCAACACAGTGTATCAGGGTGTGTTAAAACTAATTAATACCACCCGTTACCTTTTCACCAGCACTCGTATGCATGTGTAGCTGCTAGTGTGTATTTATTTGTCTTAGTGTGTATTAGTGTATTACTGTGTGTTAGTGTATCGATAGAATTGTGTTAATCTGTTACTTTGCATTACAGTATGCGTTATGGTGTGTGTAGAGGTATGTTACAGTGTGTGTTCGGTACCATTGGGTGTTAGTGTGTATTAGTGTTACAGTGTGCACTGCAGTGTGTTGGTGTGTATTAATGTGTTTGGTATTGGGTGTTGCAGTGTCCACTGCAGTGTGTTAGTATGTATTAGTGTTTGGTATTGTGTGTTACAGTGTGCACTGCAGTGTGTTAGTATGTATTAGTGTTTGGTATTGTGTGTTACAGTGTGCACTGCAGTATGTTAGTAAGTATTAGTGTTTGTTATTGTGTGTTACAGTGTGCACTGCAGTGTGTTAGTATGTATTAGTGTTTGTTA
>JAOUQZ010000044.1:2875409-2891381 GCA_028564935.1 Neosilurus hyrtlii | reverse complement strand
TTAGAACGTATAGAGGAATCGCCATTTACATCTACAAACTGATAACGGTCAGTTAAATAGGATTTAAACCAGGCGAGTCTATGTAGACGCACCAATGTGAAAAGTCTGTCTGTGCATGCATCCGTACATCCGTGAATCCCATCCCTGTCCGGGCTGTATCTTCCAAATTGGTCAGGCACCTGCCTCCCACCTTAGTGGATATGGATAGGGCGGTAAGGCAGTGTGACGAGTACCAGCATTAGACCTCTGTGACCTTGACTTGTACTTCAACCAGAGCAGTGTCTTCAGTGTTGGTTTAATTTTTCCTTGTGGTATCCATGGGCAGCTCTGCACGCACCACTCAGAGTATGAGCACATTAAGTAGAGGTGTATGTTTAAACCCATTCAAAGTTTACAACGCTCTGAACTACAGAAAAAAAGCTACCTAAAGTAAGACACTGAGCTTGAAATGCACAGAGCTGCACATATGGCTGAATCTGCCATTTTGCTCCCCTGAATCGCTAGAATGTAGTGACTCACTTTCATCAAGTGTCCTCCCTCTTTCTTTAAAATTGCAAGCCATAGTTTCCTTCTTTGAGCTCCAGTCAGAAAACTTTATTGATCCTGGAGGAAATTGTTCAAAATTTGCCGACTAAACATTAAGGGCCAGATCTACTAAGATCTCAATTTGCGTGCGCAATCTAGAATTTTGCGTGTGGGGTGGAACCGCGGTTTGCGGGTGATTGCGTAAATGACAAGTGCAGACGTGTTGGAGACACGCTCATTTAAATGAGCCTTTTGCGTGTTTTATGTTTTGCATCATGGGGAGTTTGGAGCACAAGATGAAATTCGACCTTACAGAATTAGAGGCGTTGGTAGATGAAGCCAGTAAACACTTAAATGAGCTACATCAAAGAAATCTGACGATCACACAAGAAACGCTGTATGACCTTGGCTGCTGTCATCATTCCATCTTCCACCACGACTCTGACGAAGATGTATGTAATGTTTATGACTGCAATAGCATTGACCTAATTATTAGTTGCAGATTATATGTTTTATTTTGGATACCTGATCGATCCCTCAAGGGGAAATTAAGCTCTTCTTTTATGCTTTCCGAAGCAGTTAACACAAACACCACACCCACTCACCTGGAGCAGTGAGAGATTGGGAAATCAGAGCACACCTTTTACCCTCAGCTGAATTAAGGATTGTGTACTGGTTACAGATAGTTTAAGAAGTTAATACCCCAAAAATGAGGATGCATATGTGAGAAATAAAGACCCTTTATGCATGTTTTTTTATGTTACACGGCTAATGCTAACAATTTTATCACAAAGCTTATCAAAACACATTATTATTTGCATGTATGCTATTTTAATTTATTATCTAATTTATTAAATGATAATATTCCAAGCATCTTGCTTAGATTTTTTTTCCCCCTGCAATTTTATACAACCAGTGTCATGGTTGTCAGAGGCTAATTGATGCACGTGGGGAGTGAAGGCTAGTACATATGGTCTGATTCCACAGAAGAGCTACTGTAGCACAAACTGCTGAAACTGTCAGTGCTGGTTATAATAGAAGGAGTCAGAACACAGTGCATTGCAGCTTGCTGTGTAAAAGTCAGGTGGTGTTAATGTTATGGCTGGATGGTGTATATAATTGTCCGGAATTGTTTGGGGTGATCATGTAATATATATAACTTTTTTCTTTAGAATGGGACAATTTCAAAAATGCCCAAGTTTGAGATCGAGTTGCCAGTGTCTCCAAAACCAGCCAAAATGTTCCTTTCAGAACGTGATCTTGCGATTGCCACCATGTGAGTACGATCATATTATGATGAAATTTGTATGGTTTTTGTTTTGATCATTTTTGAAGGTTTTTGTCTTGTGTTCTATTATTTCACTGTGTAAGGAAGTTCTGTCACAGCAATACAAATTCTATGCCCATGACATGCTCATCCGCCTTTACTCCTTCTCTCTCTTTTTTGTTATAGTTATGGACAACTCTACGTAATGCATCTTAAACATCACACAAGACCAACCAACAGCTCCGGAGCAGAAGTCGTTTTGTATTTACTAAAGTAAGCTGAATTTAATTTCTAACTCAAATTTTGGACTCTATGCCAATATTCGATATTTATCAGTTATCAAAGGAGTGCTGTTTGGGGAAATTATTTAACTCAACTCTTACACAGGCAGGTTATGTGCTCGTTTTCTATTTCTTCCTGACCATTATCCCTTATTATTAATAATTAAGTTAGTTTCTAGCAGTGTGCTGGAGGGTGATGTCCAGATTTGTTTTTTATTGAAATGATGTATTGTGCATGCTTCACAATAATTTGTAAATAATTTGAATTAAAAAATATTGTACATTGCTAGCAACTAGGTTGAAGAGCTTTCTAGTAAGTTTTGGGCTTGGGCTCAGCCTTGTATCCAAATAGCAAAATGTAGAATATAACCTACAATTGTCAATAAAAGGTTTTCTGGAGAATATAAAGACAATGACAAACTTAGTGTAGATCAGGGATGATTAACTTCATTAGTGGTGCGAGAGAACAATTTTTTTTTTCTTACTCCAGAGGGCCAACTTACAAATCTGTACTTTCACACAGTTCATAGTTCACACACAGGGCCTTCTGTACATCCAAATGAGTTTGAGTGATCATATTGTTGTATATGTATGTATGTGTACCCAAGTTGTAAGAGGAAACGAAGCCAAAAATTAATAGCTTACATGCATAGTTTTTCTGTTTCTACTAAAATGTGCTGTTTCATGAACCATATTTTTCCTTGTAGGAAGTGGAAAAACAACAATTTACTTAATTTTAATCAAGTTTCATTTCCTAATATTTATGCTGCTGTTGCCCCTTTGTCTATACCTATGCTTACAACAGCATAAATAGTGATAAAATACAATGAGCTTTACAGCCTAGGCTCATAGTGCTCCTGCAGTCTTCTATGAGATCTCTATAAGAAGGATATTGGAACATGCCAGTCATACAATAATTGTACCAGTTAACTGATGGCAGCAATGAAATATAAAGAATTAATTGATGGCTTTCCACCGATCAGAAATCGAATCTTTTTAATGGATATTAATGTCTATTAACATGAGTAGCAGTGGTTTTGTAAATACCAAATAACCTCTGGAATGTAAACACAAGTTTCTGAACTCTTGGAACTGTACATTATATACAATATGTGCCATTTTTATGTCCAGCGATAAACATTTGTCTGTTTAACCAATGTTCCATGATCAACAGGGAAGGATCCTGTAAAAAGGACCATGTGCTGAAACTGAACACCTCAGGCAAGTTTGCGCTGAATGTCGTGGATAATCTGGTGGTCGTACACCATCAGAGCTCACGGGTAAGTTCTACAGCTCAATTCAACCAAATCCTAAAAGATCTTTGCAGTAATGTCTTCAAATTAATTCTGAGCTATTTCAGGCTTAGACTCAAAGGTTAGATCTTCTCCTCCTTCTCCTTCTTCTTCTCCTCCTTCTCCTTCTTCTCCTCCTTCTCCTTCTTCTTCTTCTTCTCCTTCTCCTTCTTCTTCTTCTCCTTCTTCTTCTCCCCCCCCCCCCCCCCCCCCCTCTTTTTTTGGACCAATAAATCTTGTTACAGTGTTGAATAGCTGTGTAAGACGCCAGAGTCTTGTATAATGAGGTTAGCACATGTTTAAGTCTTCGTCAGGGCTATTTGAGCTGGCTGTAAGCACAAGGTTTTTGCCATTTGAGCACCAGTGTGTCTTGGCATACTGGAATAACTGATTAGCTTGCCTTCCCCCACTCCCTCCCCCATGCACAGCGGTATCTTCACCTATCCAATGTCTTTTACTTAATCAGTTAGGGCTAGTCCTTGGCATAAAAAAGATCTGTTAGCATCGACATTGAACGATAAGGCCACAAGCTTGCTTGTGCCGGTAACAGATGCTGGAGCAGAAGCGTGTATGCCTACCACAGGGCACTTTTCCATATCTACCAACAAAAAATGGAGGGGGGAAATGCAATTCATAAATGCTGAAAGGTTTAGACAGTTAGTCTAATTGAACAGCCATTTAGCCTAAACTTCTTGCTGAAAGTGCTAACACCATGCCAACGTGCCCCAGATCATATTGTGCGTGAAGGTTCCAGGAATGGCATGTGGGAGCTTTTTTTTTTTTTTTTTAAATCAAATTTGGTTCAGGCATTAACTTGATCAGAATTAAAGGTCAAAGGTCATGGTCATTTATGCTCTTCCCTTTCATGCGAATGCTTTGTATACTACACGGAGGCATATAATGTTCAGGTGGTAGTTCCAGGTTGGAGGAAGGCTATTACACGTTGCTAGCTCTAGTGTAGTGCTGCATTTGTATTGCAGCTGATGCAAATAACTCCTTTTTGACTTTTTCAGACCTCTCTAATCTTTGATATCAAGCTAAAAGAGCTAGACTGTGCTGTGAATATTCACCAACCTGTACTCCCTGCACAGTCCATCCACCCTTACAAGATCTCTGTCACAGGTACTTTCAGAGAGCAAGAACTTATTCACTCAGGATATTATGTAACATTGTAATTTGTCTATTCACATAATCTGCTTGGAAAAATGATTTAGTTCAGGCATTGTCCATTTTCTGACTGCACGACAGCAACAAGGTAGCTTGCAGTCTTTCTTGAGGCATGAATGCCTATTGTTTTATTTTTATTATTTTTTTTTTAACCTTGTATAGGTTGCCACCACCTAGTGGACGGATGATGAATTATGTTTCATGGTAATGGCTGATGCAAAGAATGTACGAAAACCATTTTCGTTGAAAGCTCCCGCTGGTTGTATAAAATGAGTTAGCGGGACGGATTTGGCAGCATGACAGCCAAGTGATTATTTTATTTTATTGCAGACAGGTATTTATATTCTCCACTCTATTTGGAGAATATAAATACCTGTCTGCAATAAAATAAAATAATTACTTGGCTGTCATGCTGCCCAGTACGTCATGTGATCATTACTGACCTGGCTTTTGTTCCACAGGGCCAATTGCTGCTTCCAGTCAGGCTTCAGTGCCGTGTGAACTTTGTATCCTTTTACTAATTTTGACTTGTGCAAAACATAGAATAGCACATGGTTTGAGGTATCTTTAATAATAATAATAAATAGCTGACTGAAGTTAAAAGGCAAACTGTAGAAACTGAAACACATACTGTGGTTTGTTTTGTTTGTTTTGACCAAATCTTGGCAAGGGATGAAGCTAAACTTTTGTAGGGAAGTTTACTGCGACAGGTTCATGCCCTATAAGGTCCAGTTATGGGAAAGCTGCAATATACAAAGATATTTATGACAACTGTGAGGTTTGACAACTAGCGATATATATGGATGTGGTGGTTCGGTGCTCACATTTTTAGTAGTGTTTTATTTATATATAAAGTGACAGGTGGATGACGGTTATTTAGCTTGCCTCATGTCAAGTAAGTATTTCCATCAGCTTACAAGTCAAAGCTCTACACAGTAAGTAACTTGAGCACAGGATTCATTTTGGCACCCTGTTCCACAGTCTCATTGAGAGAGTTCAAGGGTGTTCAAAGTAGTAGGAATGTGAATTTGGTTTATCGTGTAGAATTTCCTGTCTCCCTTAACATTTAGACTCATCAACATGGAGTGTCTTTCAGCCGGATATCATAATCAGTGCAAGTGAAGGTAAAAAAAAAAACCTTTGTCTGGCATACCATATTTACTTTAGTTTTTTTGCTCATCCGGCCATAGCGATGATCTTATGCCATGGCGATGTGTTTTCTGTTTGTCCATAATTTCCAGAATCCGGCTTCTTCTTTATTTCTTGACTGATTTTGTTTGTTTTATCTGATAGGGCGAGGTTTGGACTTTCAAACTTCTACACAGAATTTTGCAATTTGTTATGCAAACCTTTTCAAAATCACTAACAAAACCTCTGTCTTATTTCTTAACCAATTTTGATTTTGTTTGTTTTATCTGATAAGGCTAGGGGGATTCTACCAACTCGCGCTCATCACTCACTCATTTGCTGAACCCTCTTACTCTTATTTAGGGTCGCAGGGCTCAGCCCACACTGGGCTAAGGCACAGTATGTCTTGAACAGCTCACCAAACCATTGCTGGGCCAACACACACACAACCATTTACACCCACACTTACACCTAGGAGCAAATTGAAACAACCAATTAGCCTACCGTGCATGTCTTTGGACTGTGGGAGGAAACTGAAATACCCAAAGGAAACCCATGCAAGCACAGGGAGAAGACCCCACACAGGAATGTCTGAACCCAGGACCTTTTTTCTGTGAGGTGGATGTGTAACCACTACCGTACCACCCATACAGAATTCTGAAAGTTATTAGTTATGCATATTTATGCAAACTTTTTGAAAATGACAAAATTCTCTCTCTAATTCTCTCTCTCTTTTCCTGACCAATTTTGTTTTCCTCATCTGATCAAGCTTGCCGGGCCGTTATAGTGGTCAGCTCCGTGCAGTCTTCTGCTCACATCTATTCCCACCAGCCTTAATGCATTTAAGAGATTTTGACCTCAGATTTAAAATTTTTTATAGAAATTTACCCATCAGGTTTGCTCTCAAAATGCATTCATCAAATGCAGCACAACACAAATTCTGTGATGCTTTTACCTATAAATGTTCAGTTAAATACTTGCACTTGCTGGTAATTGCATAATTTGATCTTGTACAGAGGGTCACTACATCTGGTCTTCATTTTCTGCTGTCAAACTGAAAATTGGTATGATAGATGAGAAAATTATGACTCTCTCTCTGTATGTGCCTAACAGGTTACCTTTGGTACCTTCATGTGAAACTTCATCCAACAGTGAATCTCCTACAAGACAAAGGAAAGCTGATGGACTTTCTGCTGCACAGAAGTGACTGCAAAATGGTTATACTGTCTGTATGCTCACAGAGTACGGAATCCACAATAACTTTTTAATGCATGTGTTTTATTTACATTACAGATACCTGATTATAAAACTTGCCTTTTCACAGTGCCAGAAGAGATTCTTATTACTTCACATGTGACATTTTAAGCAAAACATTTTCTGCATCTAAAATTAGATTGCAGCTCAATCAAGAGTTATCACATCTCTGTACCAAAAGAGATTATCTGTACCACTATATGTATTGAGTTGCAACTGTATCCACCTTGTTGCTTTTAACCATATTCCACTAACCCCGAGCCTAATCTAGAACATGGTCCAAAAATGTGAGCGGTGCTGATGCTGAAAGGCCTGTACCGGAACACCAGCATTGCTGCAACATCAATGTCCGTGGCTGTAGGAATGGCTGCTGCAATAAATCCGCTATTTTGCTTATATTATTAAAGAGAGAGAGAGAGAGAGACTTTTCGAAAAGCAGTGAAAACTGGTCAGTTTTTAGCTAAGCACCAGAGACCATCCCCGTGTGTATAATTATACCATGAACTCTCAAAATAACCCTAAACATAAAGTTGGGAGATGGGTGTAAAAAGATTTCAAAGGCTTTATCCAAGTGGAAATTGTTCAACGCCACCAGAATCTTGGAAACTTTGATTTCCTGTATGGTAGCTTTTCTGTCTACCCTTTCCTTTACTCATTCTTGGTCAGTGTTTTCATATATACAAAGTATTGTTTGATATTTCTGTGCTGTCATGCCTGTGCCTGTGGCAGTATCTCATCCAGACTTAACTTATACGGCTTATACAGCAGGATGAAAATATAATTTGGTCAGTTAGCTGTTTAGGTTTTTTCTGTAGTTTAACTGGTGGTGGTATAGAATTTAAAATGTTGGCCTATTTTGAATATAATATTTTACTGATATTCATTATAATATAATTTTATCTGATTAAACATTGTTTTGTCTTTTTCTTATGTACTTAAGTTCTTGTAGGTGGAGAGAAAAGAAACTTGCCTGTAGTTGCCACTGTATTTGATAAGCTAAACCAAGTGTACAAGGACTACCTGGAGGCTGAGCAAACATACAATTTGGTACTGCAAATTCCCTCATTTATGGTTAAGAAAAAACCCAAAGATACTACGGATATAAAAAACTTAAAGGACTTTGAGAGCACAAACCTCCACCAAGGCAGTTCAGTTCCATCCTTATTTTCATTTCTGCTAAACATTTTCATATCTTTTTCTTAACATGGCCTATATATATATATATATATATATACACACACACACACACACATATATAGATATACGTACGTGTTATGTAGATGTTTTGCTGTCATTTTTGTTGAATCGCTGTAGTCTTATGACATTGATGTTGAACATAAATTTGTTTAAATTGCCCCATGCCACAGTGGTAAAGAAGTCTTAAAAATAATTATCCAGTCAGGAGTTCTAACGACCAAAATCTAATATTTACTTGGGCCCTGCCCCACCGATCCAAAAAACATTCAAAATTCGTTTGCAAATTTTTGTGTGAAGTTGCTAACAAACAGAAATGGACACTTCCTTGGTGGAGGTAATGAGCTATAAATGAATTGAATATGGCTCATATGGGGAAGGTGCTGATTCAACAACTATCCTAACCAGGTTGTGAAATAGTTTTTTTCTTCTTCTAGGCTATGGAATCAGGACCCAGCCGCTTCAGTAACTCCTATAAAAGACCAGTTCGAACACAAGCAGTCATCGATCAGTCAGACATGTACACACATGTCTTCTCTACATTTATAGAGAACAAGGTAAACAGGAAAGATACTCCAAGATGCACTCTGTACTTCATTTAAGTAGAGTTAATGTTTTTTGTTACTTGTACCCTGAGCATAACAGCTGGCTGTACCCCTTTTAGAAACCAATGTACCTTTTGTTCCAAAAAGCTCTTAGTGTAGATCAGTTTTTTTACATTGCTGTGGAGGAATTTTGTAGAATTTTTTGTAGAATTGCTTTCATTCAGCCACATGAATAAGCTTTCCTGCATTAGTTGTCAGTTTGAGCTCCTTCTACAGCATTTCATTGGTTGATATCAGGACTTTGCCACTTTAAAACTTTTATTTAGTTGCTTTTGAGTTGCTCTGATGCTTTGAATGCTGCAGAACTGATGACCAGATATTCTTCTTAAAGATCTTCTAATAGAATGCATGATTTTTGTCCAGTCCCTCTAAAAAGGTGCACTTTGTGAATGCCAGTTTATTTGAACTGAAGCCTGCAGTTCTTTAGTTCTAGGGCCTTAAAATGAATTTGGTAACAATTTTCGGACCTTCAGTAACTTTCTTTCCTCACTCACTCATTCGCCAAACTACTTGATCCTATTAATATCATGGCAAGGCTGGTGCCTATCTCAGCCTGACAAAGTCAAGAAGACGATGTACACCCTGAACAGCTCGGCAACACATGCCCATTTACACTCTCACTTAAAGGCAGTTTGTAACAGCCATTTAGCCTATTGTGCATGTTTTTGGACTGTGGAAGGAAACTGGAGAACCTGGAGAAAACCCAAGCAAGCACGGGGAGAACATGCAAACTACACATAGAAACACCTGAGCTGGGAATTGAACCCAGGCCTTCTTGCTGTGAGGCGGACGTGCTAACCACTGCACCACCATGCCGGCCTTCTTCCCTCAGCCTCTCTGACATTCATTTTTATTTGCACACAGTTATTAATTGGGGTCATTAGCTTGATTGATTTCACTAGTGCAACTAAAATTATTTCACACTAGGCCATTAAGTGTGAGAAATGTGCAGAAATATAGGAAATCAGGATGGGGTAAATACTTTTTCATAGCACACATTTTTTTATGTGTAATAATATCCATAAGGTCAGAATAAGTCTACTTTGTACTAGTAGTGACCAATCTCACTGATCAGCCTTTGGGGACTTAAAAACTGTAATTTCAAGAGAATAACTCTTGAATCGAAATGACCGACACTCTGGGCAGGCAGCAGCATCATTGTCGTGCCTTAATATGGAAACAAATCAGAAAAAATTATTTTTTTTTTGTGTGTGTTTTCACGTTGTATATACTAAAATAAAACTGCATATACCTGCACAGAGCGCGGTTTACTTGTGCATCCATGTAGTATATACTAAATTCTGAATGAGCACACTGAGATGATGTCGTCAGCCACAAAGTGTGTAGCCTGTCATTGTTAAAATGTGTAAAGAATTTCTTGTTTTAGTTTGCTTTAACAAGAGAACCTCATACATGCATGCTGGGTTCACCTGGTCTGTCATTATTTTTAAAAATGTTAAAAATGAACCATAAAAACTCTTAGTTTTTATTTATGGAATTAACAATTATTAGCCCCAGGCTTGACGGATGTTGCTAAATTAAATGTCACCTCGACGTTCTGTCCCAGGGACTTCTCGATAATGTAAATAACCTTTGGCGAATAATTGTTACTGGTAAATAGTTACATGATTCTGTTATTTCAGGTTGCATGCCTTATTTTTTCCCCAGTACACTTTTATACATACAGCTTTTTACATTTTTTCATTTTTTTTTCTTTTTTTTTTCCAGGATGTATCTCATAAGTTCATCATTGCTGTTCTCATGGAGTACATTCGCTCACTCAACCAGTTCCAAATCACAGTTCAGGTACAGCACTTACAGTGCAGATACTGTCAGTTTCAGAACTTTTGTGGCTTTTTTAGTGGCTTTGACCGTTATAAAAGCCAGCCAAATACTCATTACCTCCACCAAGGGGGTCGTGTGTGTCTGTCTGTCTCTTTTTTTTTTCTGTATTAACATTCTGTCTTCTGTATCACATGCAGCACTACTTTTATGAACTGGTTATCAAAACTCTGGTCCAGCATAATCTCTTCTACATGCTTCACCAGTTCCTCCAGTATCATGTGCTGAGCGACTCCAAACCACTGGTGAGTTCAGTTCTAAGATGATTTAAGAAGTCCTATTCATAGCATCCATGGGAGAAAAAAAATAGATTTAATAGAAGGTAGAAAACAACAACTGTGTCGTAGTGATGTGCCACCACTCATCTACAGTCTACAAGTCCCTGAATGGGCACTAGAGGGATGATCTACCAAAGCTTCTAAAGGGGCATTACATCACTCTCATATTGGTGTATGGATGATGGCGTTGGAGAGGCCTAACATCTCAGTGCAGAATATTCAACCAGTGAATTTGTTCTATTAAACTTGTGTTTTTTCATTGTTTGTCAGGAAATGTGCTTCTACTAAACCAATCAGTTACTGTTATTACTGACACTAATCAGTAATTTAGGAGTGCATCTTATAAAGCTGCAGCTCGGTCCGTAAGTGTTTGGACAGTTTTGCAGTGTTGCCTCTGTACACCCCCACAGTGGATATTAAATGAATAAAGATTATTTTTTATGTAGAAGTGTAGATGTTTAGCTTTATTTCAAGGCATTTAAAAATATTGCATTGCCGGTTAAGGAATTACAGCCATTTTTTACATAGTTCAAGTAATTGGACAGTTGACTGATGAACATTTTTCATGGCTTGTTGTGGCCTGCTTACTTATTTCATGAAAAATTCATTAACGGGAAGTTAAATCCTAACTTAATAAAAGTGTGCATACATCCTATACATCCTTGGACATCAAAAGGCACTATTTATTACAAGCTTTTTCTTGAAGAAAAAACAATTATTAATCCGCATACAGGTGGGGTGGGTTAGCAAAATTGTTCAACAAAAAAGTCACGTGATTCATGTGCATGCAAGGGTAAATATGGAAGTAATTTACTTATGAAGCTGACTTGCTATTTTAACATCTGTGTACTGTTATATTTGCCGTTATCCTGCCTTATATAAACTGAAAAAATTGTGCCTTTTCTTACGATCTCGCACTCTTGCGAGAGTGAAACAAACTCCAAATAGCAGCCTTGCAAACTATCAAACAGATTTAAGCAAATTGTAGCTTCAAAAATGTAAGTAAAAACCACCTGATGATAAAAATATACACATGTTCGTATGTAACAGAAGAATTTAAAAGGCTTCTCTTTCATTTCATTTAAACAGTATGAAAAAAACTAAGATAAAACCATCCATCCATTTTATTTGAAATATTGACATAATATTATTAATTATCCGTCAGGGTCACAGGGGAAAACAGACCCAAACATCCAGTCTCACTCATGTTCACACCAATAGCCAAATAAGAGTAGCTAGTTAACATAATGAACATGTCTTTGGACAGTGAAAGAAAACTGAAGCACCCAGAGGAAACCCACTCAAGCACAGAGGAAATGGGTATACTCCATACAGAAAGGCTCTTGGCTGAAATTCAAACCCATAACTTTTGTTGATGTACTAACTACATAGGCACAGTGCTGCCAAAATTAAATCAGTCTATTAAAAACATTTTAAATCGCATCTTGATGACTTTGTTTCAAATCCATTATGGCAGCGTACAGAGGTAAATTTATAAAATAAGTGTATGAGTAAATAAGTATGAGTTCTTTCTTTTTTCTTTCTTGATGTAAAAGAAAGAAATGAGCTGTTTGTCTGTTTGCTTGGTTGTAAATCAATCAATCAATCCACCAATCCACAAGTAGACCATTTCTCCAAGAAACAAGATACAGGCTGTATTGACTGGAAATTAATTCTTTCTTTCTTTATTTATTTTTTTTCTGTCTTTCTTTCATGTTGTAAAAGAAAGATATGAGCTGTTTGTCTGCCTGTTAGCTTGTAATTGCATGCATACAACAATACATCCCTAAATCCAGAAATAGATAATTTCTTCAAGATACAGGCTGTATTAACTGTTTGGAAATGAATTCCTTCTTTCCTTATTTCTTTCTTTTATGTTGAAACTTTGTTTCAAATCCATTATGGAAGTGTACAGAGGCAAATTTCTAAAATAAATTGTAACTGTCAAAATACTTATGGACCTGACTGTATTTAATTAAACCTCTGATTTAGGCCTGCCTGTTGCTGTCATTGGAGAGCACATACCCTCCTGCCCACCAGCTCTCTCTAGATATGCTTAAGGTAAAAGACTCCATAACAATAGCAATAATAACAATAACTCTGTTTTTGTTCTGCTGTCATTATGTTGAATTGCAAATGAATTGTGAAATTTGTGTGTCTGTAAAACAGAGGCTCTCTACAGCTAACGATGAAATTGTGGAGGTGCTCCTGTCAAAACAGCAAGTACTTGGAGCTCTTCGTTTTGTCCGCAGTGTCGGTGGCCATGACAATGTCTCAGCTCGCAAATTTTTGGATGCTGCACGACAGACTAATGATCCAATGCTGTTCTATACAATTTTTCGATTTTTTGAGCAACGAAACTTTAGATTACGTGGCAATCCTGCTTTCAACCCAGGTAGATGGAGCCGACCTGCTTTATATTTCTTCTTCTTATTATTATTATAATAATCATTACTACTGTTACTACTCTTGGTGGTAATAGTGGTTGTGTAGGTCCATCTCATGCTCCAACGTGTGTATTGTGGCAGGTGTTTATGCCGTTTTTCATCGTGCAATGATCTTTTCCAGGTGAACACTGTGAAGAGCATGTCAGTTACTTCAAAGAAGTGTTTGGAGAGCAAACACTGATGAAACTTCCAGTGGTCTGAAGAAAAGGATGGGGATTTAATAGACAAGGACTTGGACCAATTAGAAATGATCATTCTGCCTTAAGTTGAGTCATGTCTGACATATTTCAGTATTTAACATCCAAGCTGTATTCCATTCGTTCCTATGGCTTATTTAAAGGAGTTTGTGAATGAGACCGTCATCATTAGCTTGGCATCTAGTCTTGTACTGTGATTGCTCTGGTTGCCACTGCACTGATTGTAATTCTGAGGGACCGGCTGCATGGTGTGTGAGGGTTTTTTATTACTCATGATATAAATGCTTTCTAATGAAGTCACCATAATTTATCTTAAAGATATTCCTCAAACCAGCCACAGAACATGAGGTTAAAATATTCATATCACCCATAACATTAACACCACCTGACTCTTCTGCAGCTTGGCAGCCTCATACATGGCAACCTGTCGTGCTCTGTGTGTTCTGATTTCCAACTTTAACAGTCACTTAGATCTTTACATTTGCTCCTTTTTTTCCTGCTTACAAAACACAAATTTTGAGAACTAATTGTTCACTTTCTGTATAATACGTCCCACTCTTTGGCAGGTACCACCGTAACAAAATGAATATGCAAATATTGCATGAGGTAAAATATGATCCGGAGAATTATTCCATCGAGGGTGAGTGTTATCCACCGAGGCCAAAGGTGAGTCAGATAAAAATTCCTGAGATCAGAATAATTCTCCATATCATACAAAAGCCTGTAATATGGCCTGTAAAGGGGTGTACAGAGGAAAGGACATTGCAGCCGGTGTAAGTCAGATAGAAGTGCCGCTAGATGTAGCATGCTATTCCGCTAACACTATTTTTGATTAATTCTATACAAGTTTGTGGTATTGATACATTTCCCCCACCCCAAAAAATTCAGTCTTTTTCCCACCTAACGCAGCTTTATCGGCTTGTTGGGAGGAGCATACCTCAATTTTTGAAACTGGGCAGCCATTTTCTGTTTTTGGGAGGAGAGATAGTGATAGTGAGGGACAGTGACATGTAATGTTCAAGTTATCCAATATCAGTGATGAAATACGTCAGCTTGTAGAAGAATACCAAGAATTAGGTGATAGCTTTCCTCCAATCAATTATTTTGAATGAATATTAATCATCCTTATTCCTGACTGCAACCCCGGGCCTGGGCCACTTGAGTTCCTCCACATCAGCCATTGCAAGGTCTGTCTTTATGGACCTTGCTTTGTGCAAAGGGGACTGTAATGGTGACATAGCTTTGTGCACTTTAGTTTCAGTTTTCATTGGAAATATGAATGCTACAGGATAGTAAGAAAAACAAACCCCAAACAATTATGTGCTTACAATTTTTATGGCAACAGGGAATGCCCATATATGGGTGTGATGTTGAGGTGTCTACATACCTTTGTTCATAGTGTAAATTGACTATGTAAGTAGTAAACAAATCACCAAAACAATGAATTGGTAGCATTTTGTAGGTTAATTCTCATATTTTACTAATATGCAAAGAATAAAAGTGCAAACTGAGACAATAAATATGTATTTAATAAATTATTGCACTCTCTCTCTGTGTGTGTGTGTGTGTGTGTGTGTGTGTGTGTGTGTGTGTGTGTGTGTGAGTGTGAGTGTGAGTGTGAGTGTGAGTGTGAGTGTGAGTGTGAGTGTGAGTGTGAGTGTGTGAGTGTGTGTGTGTGTTTGCTCTGTAGTAAATAATAGGTGGATGTCAGTGAATGTTTACCAGCCACGATAGTGAAGCTGGAATTGTTTTCTGTTACTGTGTATTTTCTTTTTTTTTTTTATTATTAATTTTTGTGGTTATGTATGCCTACAACTCATAAACTGCTTGACATATCACTGTCAAATTTTAAGGGTAGCAACATGGGAGCAAAGGCTGAAATAAGTTTATGAAAAGGTCATTGTAGGTCAAGGTCAGCAAAATGGCTGCTGATTGTTTATAATGGCTAGGTAGCGGCTGTTGCGATTTCCTCACTGGGGGCCTCTAGTCATTTTAGCAATACTCGTCGAGCCTAAGGTGCATGATTGTTTTAGTATGTACTGCACCATTACCTATGCAAAAAAAAAAAAAAAAATGAGATTTTTGTTTTTTTATTCATGTGTTATATATATTTTTTTTATCATCAAGGATGCAGACAGATTCCCAACACAGGTGTGAGCAGGTGCAGAGCTTAGCTGTGTGACAGTGTTTCTTTAAACCCTTTTCTGAGTTGTGGTAGGTCTATACAGAAACATTATAAAAAGGCAAAGTAAAATAAGATTTCTGTGGTTCATATTTACAGATTTTAAACATGACAGCGACTGGTCAGATGAGCTCTGTGGTTTCAACTGTTTTAATAAGTGCAGAATGTTGTGGAGCTAGTGGGAATGTATTGTCGTTCAGCGGTCAGCCTACTGTACATACTACAGGAACAAAGAAGAAATCCCAGTGTACTTGTTTACTAAGTAAAAATTTTACTACATACTACAAGGAAATACAAGAAAAATGTATGTGAT
>JAOUQZ010000044.1:2855246-2873025 GCA_028564935.1 Neosilurus hyrtlii | reverse complement strand
TATACATACACACACACACACACACACACTGTGTGCACAATATGTCATTACATACATAAATATATTTATATATGTCTGTATATTTGCGGTTCTGTATAGAACTATAGAGCATATGTAAATCTATCACACTTCATCAGTATATTGCTATCTGTAAATTAATGCTAATTTATTCACACCTTTTACACTGCCCTTATCTGTACATATTCTGTACATGACTATTTTCACCTTTTTCACTGCCCTTATCTGTATCTGCACATAACTGCTCCTAACTGTACATACTACATATACTGTATAAAGTTATGTCACATGCATGCCTAATACTAGGCTACTAAAATACCTTGTGTATTAAAAATGGATTACAAGTGTCTTGGGCCTTAAGCAATTTTAGAAGCACTTACTTTTATTCATTCATTACTAGTCACCTCGTGTGATGCGTTTCAATGTTCAGTATTATGGTATATTTGCTACAATAGAATATATATGTTCATTTTTAAAAAGCCATAAAGATTAGAAGAAATTTCTTTCCAATACTGCCGCTAGCACCTATTATTCAGTACCATCAAAGGGTTATTATAAGTCATAGTTAAAAAATCAGTTAAGATGGCGAGATATGGGCTTTTATACATAACTGCCCGCATATGCAGCAAGACTTTTGTCCATGACTCGAAGTTGGAGGTGGAAATACAGCTGAAAAAATGTTTTTTGTGTGTGCCTTGTTTCCTTGTATGCTTGTAGGAGAGGGAGGTAACCAGAAAGCTGAAAAGCACAAACTTGGCACAAAAATGGTGGTGGTGTTGTGTTCATACTTGAGTAGCATATTGGAGTGAAATAAAAGGCAGTTGATAATAATTAACTGTGCTTAATTAAAAGTAAATAAACAAAGTGTTACCACTCATCTGTCTGTGGCTCCTCAGTCCTTCAAACCCGTGGAGTTCAAGGTATCTTCTCCTCGAGGCTAAATCCACAGCCTCAATTTTTAACTCGAGCTGGTAGCATGGCCACTCCATTTTGAGTAATTCCAAGTATAGCAACAAAACTTGTTTGAAAACATGAAGACTGTTTTAACACAACTCAAGTAAGATAAAGTCTCAAGATCATTTTGTAGAAAACAAAACTTTATTTAATAGTGACCCCTATTTGCCACAAACATTGCACAATATAAAAGAGGGTTTGTGCCAGTTAGACACCAAGTCACATAACTATAATACATGAACACTGAGTTCCCCAAACCATTTGGAATGAATTTCCTTCCTCCATATGGTAAAAGCATTTTTCTGTGGGTAGTGAAATTATACATATACAGTGCTGTGGGGAAAAAAAATTTAGGCCCCTTTCTGTTCCTTTAATCATAACACAATTGTTTGTGATCTCAAAGCATATTTAATATAATACAAAAGAGTAAACAAAATACACAGTTTGTAATGTGAACTGTATTTGCCCCTTCAGTAAAATAACCAAATTTAATGAATAAAAGTTTACAGTAGACTAATATTGACAAACATTCAGCCCTGTTGAATATAGATGTGATTTAAATACAATCTTTCCATAATTGTGAAATTTCCTAAAATGTCTCAACAAAAGCACACTATACATGGATCAAAGGAAATTCCAGAAAACCCGAGTGTGTTGATGAAAGGATTACACAAACAAAGGGTGAGGAAAAGGTTACAAATTCATCTCTGTAACTCTGAGACTTCACCAAACCAATGTGTCATCACCTCCAAATGAAAAAAGAAAACAAGGAACCATGGGAAATCTGGCTGGGATTGGACTAAAAGAGCATGGAGAAAATTTCATACCTGATCTCAGAACAGCAGCTAAGGAGGTTCAGGCCTCTGCTCAGATGATAAGGTTCATGAGTCCTACATTAGAAACACACTGGGGAAAATAATATCCATGGGAGAGTGACAAGGCAAAAACTACAGCTAATTAATCAAACATAAGGGTTCTTTAACATTTGCCAATAGCACACCGAGTGTACTTAAATGTTCTGGGATAGCGTCAAAAATGAGACCATATGGAAGATATGGTTCTTTTACATCCCACGAAAAATGAATACTGCTTTCCACAATAAACGTGGTGGCGGCAGTGTGATGGTGTGGGGATACTTTGCTTCTTCAGGACCTGAGCGGTTTTCCATAAATTGAGGGAAAGATGAATTCAGCTCTCTGGCAAAAAAACTACAAAAGCAGAAGGTTAAAAAAAAAATTTAAGAAAAAATAAAAATAAAAATCAGTCTGTGATCTAACAATAAGGTACTTCCACTTCTTAAAAAATAATAATAATAAATAAATAAGTTCTGATTTTTGAGGGTCATAGTCAAAATATAACTTGAAATGTTGTAGCAGGACCTGATAAAGCAAAGTTTATAAACGAAAACCCTCCAATATTTCACCTTTGAATGCCCACACAGTAAAGTGGGCCAGAAACTGAAGTGTTTGATGGCAGCTAATGAAAGTGGCACATTCAAGTACTGAGTTTAGGGGCAATTATTTTTTCACATCGATGATATAGGTTTGTGTCAAGATCCTTTTTTTAAGTGTGCATTTGTTTATTATGCTAAATAATAAGGTTTTATGAATAAACAAAATGGAGGAAATTGGAAAGGGGCACATTTTTTTTGCAGCTATGTAAATAATATGTAGTGTTTATTTTTGAAGCTCACTAGGGTGTAAGATTTGTGGATAGGGTGCAGGTTGGGGTTTATGAGCAAAGCATGAAGCAGGCAATATTTTGGGAGGAGGGTCACATTCACTGGACATTTCTACACGGAGTGTTCTGAGGGAATATCAGACTAATGTGCTACATCTGAATACCCCCAAAAGGAAAAGAAAAAAAAAAAGAACCCTAACCTAAACACATAAGTACAAAAAGAAATGCAAGGGAAAAACCCTTTACATAAAACAAGCTTATAAAAAAAACAAAAACATCAAACAAACAAAAAAAAAAACTACATACAATACTATATTTTTATGACCTGGAACAGTAGTGATTACAGTACATTAGAGAATTAGGGAGGAAAAAAAGATGACCTGCCATACTGTGCAAAAAAAAAAAAAAAAAGAGGCAGAATAAACTACAGAAGCTTTTTCTAAAAATTAAGCAGAGTTTGGGGGGAAAATCTAAACCAAACCTCTGCAAAACTACAATGGAAAAATGGAACGGAGAAGACGCAAGTCTCTCTTCTCAAAGACTTTGTGTATGTTTTTTTGGTCACCTGTGTGCAAAAAAGAAAGATATACATATATTTATATACACAAATGAAATACAAAAAAGGGGGTAGCCTGTCAAGGCACCTTAAAACGTATATTGTACGAACACATCTGCATTGACTGGATTTACACTTAGCGAAAAAACAGAAATGATAAGGACTTGACAATTCAACACTGTCACCAATTCAGTTCCCCAGTCCCCTGAATACGTACAGTTCAAAGGGATTAGGGGCCAGGAATTAAAGTTTATGAGATGTATCAATCCTCCACCTATTCAGTCATTTCCAGTATTTAAGTGAGTACTTGTTTAGCTTGCATTTCCATTTCAGCAGCTCTCTTCAGTGCCACATCCACAAGCAGCTTGAAACCACTGAAGTCCTGTGTTGTCAGATCTGGAGGTGTAGGTGGTGGGGTGTTGAATTCTGTGCCCAGTCCTGTGCCTGATGGGCAGCTGAAAACTGCCAAATCCGTGGTCCCTTCCATCTTTAAGCCGGCAGCTGTTATGGTGGTGTGGCAAATGACGGACGGCCGGGCCACTGTGGGTGAACGGGACGTTGTGGATGTATTTTTTCTGGGGTAGCTGGAGGAGATAGCCATGATATCTGGGTAGGCAGGTGAGCCATGCTCATCACTGTCATGTTTGGGCGAGTATGAGCTGTCACTCATGCTCTCAGGCCCCTTGCTGGCACGGCGTGAAATGGTAAACTGGTTTGGGTCTTTACCATCCTTCCGTAACATCTCTGGTAAGAGCCTTCGACGAGCATTAATGAACCAGTTACATACCTGAGACAGAGCACAACATGTTGGATTAGGTGGATGAAAGTTTTCAGACAGGTTTTTGGTTTTAGGGTCGAACAGGATATACAAAATGTGTCAATATAGGGGAGAATTTTTAAAGGAAAAGAAACCCAAACCTAAAAAAATTTTTGGATGCTTCGTTTATGTTTGCTTCTATTATATAGTATAAATCACAGTTTAATGAACTTTATTTTCATACAGAGAATAACAATTAAAAAAAAACATGCAGGGGAGTGACACTACTGGGAAAAGTCATGCGATTATCTTGTGTTTGCACCAGAAATACAGAATTAATTTGCATACAAATACATACCGTGATATTCTTTATTTTATATACACACACACACTTGTTTTGATGTATAAACAGACTCATGTATGATTTGTATTGTATTTATGCCTAGTTTTATTTTATTTCACTAGTACATCTGCTTTGTTAGTTTAATTTAAAAAATGATAATTGTAATGTCGCTCTGGATAAGAGTGTCTGCCAAATGCTGTAAATGTAAATGTGACAGCTGTATACTGTTATTATTGCCATTTACTTGCTGTATATGAACTGGGGGATTTATATAAGGCATTCTTGATACTTCACACTTTTGCAAGAGTAAAACAGGAGCCTTTTTATACTGGCTAATGCAAACTATCAAACAGATTTAGGCAGATTGCAATTTAACAGTCAGTATTCAAAATAAGATTCAAGTTCCATCTTCTCAGGTTCAGTTTCATTCCAGTAAATAGGATTTAAATAAAGTTACATGTGGAATGTATGTTGGTATACTGGTTTTATATGCTAACTACACAAGTGTCAACAAATAATCTCATATATTGTACAGAAATATATTTGAATAAGTCTGTAAAAGTCATCAAGAAAATAAACTTGCACAAATACAAAAAAATAAATAAAGAAATAATTTTATTTACTAAGAAATGTCCAACCAATCAAAATTAGGGCTAAAAGGATTGATTAAATTGCTCAATTTATGCTACCAGAATAAAAATAAATAAATCCTAGAAGCTTTGGATCAAAGCTTGGTTTAATTTATAGATCTATAAGCAGCTCCCGGTGTTTTACACAGATGATCATTACTGATGCACAGAGTGATCATGCAGTGGGCACACGACAGGACAAGCAATTTGATGGTATGGATTGTGAATGGAGAAGGGAGGTAATAGCGAGGGACAAAGGAAAGACAGGCCGGCGGGGGGATCTGTAAAGTGTGTGCATTGTAAAACCCAACTAGAGAACCATAACAGCATAACAACAATGCTTATGTCAAATGAATGGTTGGCTATTTCACAAAGGCTATAGACACATGTAATGAACTCCGAGTGGAAATGCAGTATCAGGAGTGGTGAGCAAGTGTGAGGCCATTATTAAGTGTTGGACAGTTCCAAGGCACTACTTAAAACTATTGCAGTGTTTAAGTCTGTCACAGGCCAAAACATTCACTCCATTAAAAGCTTCTGTAACTGATATCAGCATCAGCCATTAATGAGCTGATTTTAGTGCTCTAGAGGACTAAAACTGTTAATAAGGCTGTTGATAACAGTGGTAAAACCGTTTTGTAATAAAAACTGCTAGTTACCAAAAGTGTATTTTTAGGCAAAATAATGATACGTTTCTCTTTTACACAAACATAAGCTTAATGAAAATATAATTTATTACACAATGTGGTCACCTGTAAATTAGATGAAAGGAACTGCCCCAGGGTTTTTTTGTGTGTGTGCACATGTATGCTTTGGAGGGGTTAAATTCATCATAAATACTGTGAACTGTACAACAAAATAAACAATAGAGCCTAATATGAAAAGACGTAGACTTTTCTTATTATTCCGAAATACATGCCGTGAGGGTCTGGCGAGCTATTTAGGGTGTTGCCTAATGTCGGCTGAGATAGGTTACAGCCTCCCCGTGCCAATAATAGTAGGATTAAACAAATCGGAAAATGAATGAGTATCCGACATTTTTTTTATATTACACAGGCATACTCTCTAAACATTAGAGTGATGTTCCATTAAAGTAAACTGTATGCTAGTTGCACACACACACACACACACACACACACACACGGATGGGAATCAGCTTAGTTATCATTAATTGTGGTCGGTTCAGTACTGTCATCAGTACGAGAATCTGAAGAGGTGGATTCTCAGCAAAACAAAAGCAGCGGGGGATTTATTTTCCAAAACCTCCATATTGTTGCATAATACCCACTATCCCGAGGACCAAGAACAATTCAGTGGTGCACTGTGTAGGTTAGCAAACTAAGAAATTGTTGCACTATTTACATGAAATACTCATCACAGTAAACAAAAGGTGTTCGACTATTTGCATGAAGTGTCCATTACAGCAAACACCACATGTACTGTAACTATTTACACAGACAGCAAACATACACAATGAGTAAAGAAAAGAATCTCTTTCCATCAAATATTCACTTTTTGTTGCTTTTCAGCCTGAAATGAAAACACACAAAACATTTTTCCTGCTGCATTTCTTATAACAGCCTATTGAAACAAAATAGCAACAGTTCATAAAACAAGGACTACCCCTTGTTTAAAAAATACTTGGAAACTCAAATCAGTTGGAGCTAATCACCTTCCCCACTCCACTCATTATCAATGGTAATCATTCTGATTAGTTCAGCATTAAAAACAGCTACTCCTAGAACAAGCCAGTGCTTAAAAGTGTAAGTGAAAGCAAACAATCAACAATGGGTGGCAAGGTACTGTCAAAAGTCTGACAAGTTGTACTCACTAAAGTCCATAATAAAGATGAAGAAGTGGAACATATTTGGGAGTAGGAGGGCCCCTCCTGGATCAGACCATCTCCCCAAACTGGATGGAAATGCTAGGTGAAGACTAGTCCATGAGGCCTATGGCAACTTTAAAGAGGTTACAGGAACTTTTGGCAAAGCATGGTCACTGGGGGGATATGTCAATCTCATGAATGCTCCACAAGGTGGAGTGTATGGGGTGGTTGCAAGAAAAACCCAAATCTTGATTCAGCTTTGCTAAAACTTTGAAAACCCTAAGGCCAAATGGAACAAAGATGTTCTGTAAGATAAGCCCAAATTGGACTATTTGGCCTCAATGCTGAATGGTACATCTGGCAGAAAGCCAACACAGCTTACCATTCAAAAAAAACATCATACCTACAGAAAAACATAGAAGTGGTACCAACCTGTTGTGGGGGGGTCTGCAGCAGGGACTCATCAAGATAGAAAGAAAAATGGTTAGGGAAAAATACCCTCAAATTCTTGAGGGAAACCTGCTCCTCTCTGCCAGAAAGTTGTCAATGGGAAGAACGCTGGTCTTCCAAACATGACAATGGCCTGAAGTTAACCACACAGTGGCTGAAGGAGCAAAAGATTCATGTCCTTGTGTGGCTTAGTCAGAGCCCAGACTTAAACCCTGTCGAAAATCTGTGGAATGACTTGCAGTCCACCAATGGTCACAAGCCAATTTTACGGAGTTAAACAGTGGTACAGTCTAGATGTGAAAATGTTGGTCGGGAAGTATCCCAACAGACTCAGCAAAAAGGTGGTTCCACGAAGTACTGGCACAGGGGGGTGATCCTTTAACCATCTTAGAGTTTCTGTATTTTTTATTTTCTGAACAGTTGCTATTATTTCTTTCACTTGGCTGTTGTTAGTTGTATTAAGGAAAATGGAAGTGAAAAATATTTTCTGTGCATGTGTTTATTTCAGAAGCCCCAAGGAGGCATGGTTAACCCCTGGAAGTGACTTTGGAAATGGTAATGGCCTGGCTCAGCCAGATTTGGCTCGATAGTGGAATCTCAGCTATTGTAGCTTAACATCTCAGGTTTCATGATAAGTTTCCCCACAAGTCACATCACCCAGATGAAACTGAAGGGACTTTTAATGAAAATAGTCTTCACAAAAAAACAATCAATGTCTGTGTCATGACACAGAAAACTACTGTATCACGTCACAAAATCTTAGGCTGTTAACTCCCTTCTCTCCATATCTCTCATAACCTTATTAAAGCTACTTTTATTTTAAACATTTTCTCATCAAGATATTTTGTCACGGTATTAATAAAAAAAATAAATAATGATTTTTTTAATAAGATTGCTGATTAATTAGGAGTGACACAGCGACAAAGAGCTTAGAAACCTGCCTCGGAGCAAGATTGTCCTAGGGTCGAGTCCTGGGCTCGGGTGTTTGTGTGGAGTTTGCATGTTCTCCCTGTGCTTGCATGACTTTCCTTCAGGTACCCTGGTTTCCTCCCACAATCCAAAAGATATGCACAATAGACTGGCAAACCATAATAGGATTAAGCGGCTCGGCAACTGAGTGAATGCGTAAAATAAATAATTAGGCACCAGATTTACTGAGTAGGGCAAAATTTGGGGACAATTCTAAAAAAAAACACTGATAGGTGTGGCCAGTTTTGTAGGTGATCTAAAAATTAATAAGACATGTCAACTCTAAACAAAACAAGCTGACGTAACTTACTAAAAGGTAGTCGCAGCTTGTTGGTTGTAATAAGGTACATTTTAATTTCATACAAGGTATATTAAAATGTATGAGGTAAATTTAATTCACATATAAGAAAGATTATAACAAGGTAAATTTTAATTACATAGAAGGTGTATTATGATGTATAAGGTAAACTTTAATTACATATAAGGTGTAACGTTTGAGGTACATTTAAATAAATAAGGTATATTATAACGTATAAGGTAAACTTTAATTACATATAAGGTATATTATAACAAGGTAAATTTTAATATGTTATAATGTACAAGGTAAATTTTACATATATTAAATTTATTTAAATTTAAATTAATTTACATATATAAAAAATTACATATAAGGTATATACCGTATAAGGTAAATTGAATTACATAGAAGGGATATTATAATGTACAAGGTAAATGTTAATTATATTTAAGGTATATTGTACCATATAAGGTATGTTTTAATTACATATAAGGTATATAATAATGTAAATTTTAATTATATTTAAGATATATTATAAAGGTATGGGGTAAATTTAAATTAAATGAGGTATATTATAACGTCCCCTCCTTGAATCACCACCTTATTGTGGTGGAGGAGTTTGCGTGTCCTAATGATCCTGGGAGCTATGTTGTCGGGGGCATTATGCCCCTGGTAGGGTCACCCAAGGTAAACAGGTCCTAGGTAAAGGTCCAGACTAAGCGCGGTTCACAAGATCTCTATGAGCACAAATACTTCAAGGACACAGTTTCCCTTGCCCGGATGCGAGTTACCAGCGTCCCCCCAGGAGCCAGGCCTGAGGGAAGGGCTCGAAGGCGAGCGCCTGGTGGTCGGGCTTCTGCCCATGAAGCTCGGCCGGGCCCAGCCTGAAGAGGAGATGTGGGTCCACCCTCCCATGGACCCACCACCTGGGGGAGGGGCAATAGGGGTCGGGTGCAATGGTAAGCCAAAGGCGTGGGTTCTGCTGGACCGATCCTCGGCTACTGACTCTGGCTCTTGGGACAAGGAATGTCAACTCTTTGGCGGGGAAGGAGCCTGAGCTGATGTGTGAGATTGAGAGATACCAACTACATATAGTTGGGTTCACTTCAACGCATAGCTTGGGCTCTGGAACCACCCTTCTCGAAAGGAGCTGGACATTATTTTAGTTGCTCATGGGGAGAGGCGGCAAGCCAGTGTGGGCATCCTTGTTGCCCCAGTCTCTGTGCCCTAATGTTGGGGTTCTCCCCCGGTGACGAAAGGGTAGCCTCCCTCCGCCTTCAGGTGGGGGGACAGGTCCTGACTGTTGTTTGTGCTTATGCACCAAATAACAGTTCAGAATACCCACCCTTTTTTGAGCCCTTGGGGGTTGTGCTACAGGGTACTCCCCCTGGGGACTCTCTCGTCATCCTGGAAGACTTCAAAACCCACGTGGGTAATGACAGTGTAACCTGGAAGGGTGTGATTGGTAGGTACGGCCTCTCCGATCTGAACCCGAATGGTGTTTCGTTGTTGGACTTCTGTGCTCGTCATGGTTCGTCCATCATGAACACCATGTTCAAACATAAGGGTGTCCATAAGTGCACATGGCACCAGGACACCCTAGGCCGCAGTTGAATGAATGACTTTGTAGTCGTGCCATCGGACTTGCGGCTGCATGTTCTGGACACTCGGGTGAAGAGCTGAGCTGTCCACCAATCACCACCCGGAGGTGAGCTGGCTCCAATGGTGAGGGAGGCCACATTCCTGAGCTGGGAGACCCAATCGTGTAGTTAGGGTCTCCAGTTAACGTTTAGCGGAGTCTCCTGTCAGAAGGGCCTTCAATTCCCACCTTCAGCAGAGCTACGACCACATCCCAACGGAGGCCGGGGACATAGAATCCGAATGGGCCATGTTCTGTGTCTCCATTATTGAGGCGGCAGCCCAGAGCTCATCGGTGCCTGTCATGGAAGCAACCCCAGAACCAGGTGGCGGACACCTGTGGTGAGGGGGGCTGTCAAGGTGAAGAAGGAGGCCTATCAGGTCCTTTTGGCCTGTGGGACTCCCAAGGCAGCCGACAGGCCAAATGTGCTGCAGCCCGGGCTGTTGCCGATGCAAAAATCACGGGTGTGGGAGGAGTTCCGTGAGGGCCTGGAAAAAAGACGGTTGGCCTCGAAAAGATTGTGCACCACCATCTGGTGCCTCAGGAGGGGGAAGCAGTACTCCACAAACACTGTTTGCTGTGGAAGTGGGGAGCTGCTTACCTCACCTGGGGATGTTGTCGGGAGGTGGAAGGAATACTTCGAGAACCTCCTCAATTCCACCAACATGCGAGGAAGAGCCTGGGGGTTCAGATGGGTCTGCCTATCACTGGGGCTGAGGTCACCGAGGTAGTTAAAAAGCTCTGCGGTGGCCGGGCTCCGGGGTGGATGAGATCCACCCTGAATACCTCAAGGCTCTGAATGTGATAGGACTGTCTTGGTTGACACGTCTCTACAACATCGCATGGTCATGGGGGCTGTACCTCTGGATTGGCAAACCGGGGTGATAGTTCCCCTTTTTAAGAAAGAGGACCGGAGGGTGTGTTCCAACTTTCATGGAATCACACTACTCAGCTTACCCAGGAAAGTCTATTCAGGAGTACTGGAGAGGAGGATCCGGCCAATGGTTGAACCTCAGATTCAGGAGGAACAATGTGCTTTTCGTCCCGGCCGCAGCACTCTTGACCAGCTCTACACATTCTGCGGGATGCTGGAGGGGGCATGGGAGTTTGCCCAACCAGTCTACAAGTGCTTTGTTGACTTGGAGAAGGCTTTCAACCGTGTCCCTCGGGTCCATCTTGTGGGGTGTGCTCCGGGAATATGGAATACCAGACACGTTGCTATGGGCCATTTGTTCTCTGTATTGCTGGAGCCAGAACTTGGTCCCATTGGTAATAACATGTTGAATTTGTTTCCAGTGGGGGTTGGACAAGGCTGCCCTTTGTCACCGACGCAGTCAAGATGTTGAGGGTTTCTGGTTTGGTGGCCATAGAATCTCGTCTCTGCTTTTTGCAGATGACATTGTCCCTTTGGCTTCATCGAGCCAGGATCTTCAGCTCTCACTGGAACGATTCGCAGTGTGGGGATGAGAATCAGCACCTCCAAGTCCGAGGCCATGGTTCTCAGTCGGAAAAGGGTGGAATGCACCCTCCGGGACGGGAATGAGATCTTGCCCCAAGTGGAGGAGTTCAAGCATCTCGGGGTCTTGTTCACAAGTGAGGGAACGATGGAGTGGGAGATTGACAGGCAGATCGGTGCAGCCTCTGCTGTAAAGCGGAGCATACACCGGTCCGTCGTGGTGAATCCAATTCCTACAATCCAATTCAAGTTCCTACCCTCACCTATGGTCACGAGCTTTGGGTAATGATCAAAACAACAAGATCACGAATACAAGCGGCTGAAATGAGTTTCCTTCACAGGGTGGCAGGTCTCTCCCTTAGAGATAGGGTGAGAAGTTTTGTCATCCAGGAGGAACTCGGAGTAGAGACGCTGCTCCTTCACGTTGAGAGGAGCCAGTCCAGGTGGCTCCGGCATCTGATTAGAATCCCTCCCGAACGCCTCCCTGGTGTGGTGTTTCAGGCATGTCCAACCGGGAAGAGACCTCGGGGCCGACCCAGAACACGCTGGAGGGACTACGTCTCTCAGCTGGTCCAGGAAAGCCTTGGCATCCCCGCGGAAGAGCTGGAAGAAGTGGCTGGGGAGAGGGACGTCTGGACCTCACTACCTAGGCTGCTCCCCTCGCGACCCGACCCCGGAAGAAGATGAATGAATGAACGAATGATGAATATTATAACGTCTAAGCTGAATTTTAATAAAACATAAGGTATAGTATAACGTATGTGGTGAATTTTAATTAAACATAACACATAACATTAACAATTAATCAATATAAGTAAATTAGTCAATTTTATTTCCATATAAGGTATATCACAATGCATAAAGTAAATTTTAAGTCCATATAAGGTTTAACATAAGCAGAATTTTATTTCCATATAAAGTATATTGTAATGTTTAGGGTAAATTTTAATTCTATATAAGGTATATTATAACATAACGTGAATTTTAATTACATACAAGGTATTTTGTAATGTATAAGGTAAATTTTAATTCCAAATAGATTATAATATAAAGTATAAGGTAAATTTTTATTCCATATAAGATAATGTACAAGGTGAATTTTAATTACATATAAGGTATATTATAATGTATAAATTTTAAATACATACAAGGTATAACATACAAGGTGAATTTTAATTACATATAAAGGTATATTATAACATAAGGTAAATTTTAATTACATATAAGGTTTATTCATTCATCATTCTTTTTCTGAACTGATTAATCCTATTTAGGGTCGCGGAGAGCCTGGGACTCCCAGCCGACTATGGGCCAGGGCAGGGTACACCCTGGACAGCTCGCCATGCCATCGATGGGGATATATTATAATGTATACGGTAAAGTTGGTTTTGCATTTCAGTAAGAGTTCCCCCTTTCGGTAAGAAAGGTTTCATACAATTTAATTAAAAAGCTCTTATGTACCTGTTCGCACATACAGGTGAAGCTTTCCTGCATTTTTTTAATACAAAAAAAAACTATACACAAGCAATTAAAAAATGTATCACTTTTTAATGTGCTTTTTTATTATATTCCTATGAACTATATGCTAAAACAATTACCCTAATAATTAACAATGAAAATTATTTCCAACTAACACTTATTCACCTCAGACTCAGACCTCGTCGCATCCACCTCACCTTGGGTAAATAACTTAAATATTTAATTGCAAGGTTAAACTCAGTGTAAAATGAAAGGTGCAAATTATTTTTCGTTTAGCCTTGAGTAATGGCAGATAAAAAAAATGGTCATATGGCTTCTGAAGGAAGCACCAATTTTTATTCACGGGCTTCATAGCAAAGGGTCACCATATACACGCCCCACTTTCTGTTTGGGTTTTTTTAAACGTATTCTTTAGTTTTATTTTACTTTGTCAATCTGATTAAAAATTTATAAATTGAAACACCCTCCCACCCCCAACCCCCCTGATGACTTTGTGCTTTTTCACTGTAGTTCTCTGCATTTGTGCACATTTTTTAAATAGGTGCCACTCAGCGGTTACTATACTAAAGAAACAAAAGCACTTTTGTTCATTAGAATGATAAACATTTTGTTAAACGTTATACTTTTTACAGTGGTGACCTTCTGCCAACATCTTGGGTTTGGTTAAATTTGAAAGCTTAGCACAGCTCACTGTATGAGACTTTTCAAGAACCCACAAACTGGGCTTGTCTGTACAAGTTTAACCTGAAAGGATTCTCAAACATACAGTTTTCAGACATGAGGCTTATGATTATACAAGTTTGTATTCAAGTAAAATTGAGTTTACAACAACTTGACCTGACTTGACCTATTAATGGCAACAAGTACATCAGTCCGCCTCAATGATGGTTGACCCATCGTAGGCTCGAGAATTCGTTTCATTTTAAACCTTTGACAGAGTTTCATGATAATCAAGTAAATATCATTTGTATACACTCACTGGCCAAACCTCTTCATCCTGCTACTAGGGTCAATGGAAGGATGAAGCCTACCTTAGCCAACACTGGGAGATGGTGGGATATACCCTGAACAGTTTGCCAGACCATCACAGGGCAACACACAACCATTCACGCTCACACCTAGGGGCAATGTGGAACACCCAAGTAGCCTAAAGTGGGAGGAAACCAGAGTACCCAGTGCGACTACCAACCCAGAGATCGCAAGTTTGAATCCGGGTTGATGCCACAGCCATTCGTGACCGGGAGTCCATGGGAGCTAATTGGCCAAGCTCTCATGGGAGGCTAACTGGCATTCAGTTAGATGAGGAAACACAAAGAAAGCAAACCATGGCCAAACCAAACACAAAAGAGAAACTCACCAGAATTTATCCACGTGGGATAATCAACCTCTGGAGATTCTTTTCAAACTTGTTGTTGTTTACTATCCACCACACCTACTTAGATCAAAAGGTGCAGGCTACTCATTGATACCGCAAATAATTAAGAGTACTGCAGGGAGCAGAGCTTCTCGTACAAAGTCCCACAGTCAGGAAACAACCTTCCAGTTAGTGGTAGTTGAACATTTTCACAAGCATACAGAAAGTACTCTCTTCCAATTTCGTTTTTTTTTCTTTTTTTTTTACATATTCGAAGTAAACATCGCAAATATCATTTGCATAATAAAAAGACCTTTGTACTAGTATAATAATACTGGAATCCACAGTGAAATCCACAATAGGCTATGTCTAAAATTCTTTGAATGATCTTTATAGTCATTTGCAGCATCACCTATACAGTCTATTCAATCTTCCCAACAATATAACCGAGTATCACACACAAGTACAAGGTTTACAAAAGATCATCATGGAAGCAGAACATCCAGTTTCAGTCCCACTGCAGCACAAACCAGAACAGCCAGGTCTAAACACCAGCGCTAAACCCTCCACATAGCAGAACACTGGAGTTATAAAACACACAACAAAATGTGAGGAAGTCAGATATGCCCAAAATAGTACTTATGGCTGGTACAGCTATAACTAATAGTTCTTTTAGCTGGATTCTTTGTCTTTCTCCATCCTTTCTTCTTTAGCTGTGGAAGTTTCAAGTTGCTTTTAGCTGTTTTATTACATTCTCTACTTCATTTTCACTTCTCTCTAGATGTAAAAGCTTTGGACTCATGCATGCTCTGTCTAACTTGAAGTTGAACTTCTAATTATGTAATCAGTGGCCTGCTAAACTGAATAATTTGACTGGGACCGAGCGCACCCTCGTGGATTGTGGACACGGACACGTGTGCACACACACCCACACACTTCCACGTAGCTGTGTGCGGGTGTGTGTAGGCCTAATGCGTCTGTGGTCTGGCTTATAAGAGCTCTTGCACCAACTGTAAAGTTAATGGAGATGAAATCTTTTTCCTATTCTAAATAAATTCTTATATATAGCTGAGATCTGTAGCTCACAAGATGTCAGACTTTAAGAGCGTACATTATACACTTTAAGCAGCGCGCTTTATTTACTGAAGTCTAATACAAAGTGATCTGTCTGCGGGCATTTTTATTTTAAATTAAATAGATTTGCACGTTGTCCTCCTTAAAGCCGATGAAAAAGATCTGAAATGCGCATTTGCTGTCTGATGGAAAAGCAGCTTGAAGTACACAGACACCAGACCAACCAAGTGATCAAATATATATTTTATAATTGAATATGTCTGTAATACATTACGTCCAGGCATAACACGATATCGGTTACAATACAAAGAGTATTACAATTGAAAGGCTAATTAGTGCGAGGTTGAATGGACTAGTCACTCTCACCTCCAGACTAAACACAATGTTATGACTGTACAAGCTGCTCAGTGATTGGCTTAGTGTTCATGGAAAGATTGCAAAGGCAAGCGGACATGAATTGTTGAGTGTGATTTTGACCAACATTTTCATTATGTTTGGAAAGTGTACGCTGGGCGCTGACCCTTCCCCCCCAATGTACTGTTTGCACGCTCGTAAAAATGTTGAAAATCTTGAACCACCCCTTAATGTTCAGGACTCAGACAGTTGCAGGGTTTAAGACTAGGTGGAAACATACCTGTTAAGAATAAACATGTGGTGAACTCCGTGAAGCTGTCACTCGCCCAGCGGCTTCATCAGTTAATATTCCAGATGAGTTTTTTGGTGCAGTATCATTATTCACAATGCACAACTTTTTAATGTGAATTAATTTGTCAACTCCTACCTTATGGTCTTTTTATTATTTTTTTTTTTTTTTGCGTAAACTTGCTACCTTATCGTGAAGAGCATTTGCGGCCTGTCATCAGAATCAGAATTGCTTTATTGTACATTGAGTGTGAACAAACAGACTTCCTAAATGCAATAACCATCAGAAGAGACTTACTAAAATCCCATTAATGTTTAGCCTTTGGCAACTTTGGCTGTGCCTTAATAAAACACGAATGGTGATGATGCAATCGGTGTCAGAACTGTTGCTGTCCACCATTGCTCATAACACAGAGCAAAAACAAATGCACAAAGTTGGATGTAGTTTAACGTGTCTGTTTTATTAGAGTCTCTATTGTTTTACAGACAGCTGTTTGACTGTGAGGGAATTTCTAATTACTAGTCTCTCTCTCTCGCTTTCTTTTTCTCCCTGAGGTGGATGTGGAGGTGGTTATACAACTGATATGCTTTTCAAGCCCCCCACCCCCTCCCCCAGAATCATGGGCAAAGTAAAAGCAGGCTGCTACCAGCAGACTGCCAGAGTGTGAAGCATGAACGGATTACTGGTCAACAATGCTGAAACGTGTAATTCCCCTACATACTGAACACACTGGTCCTGTTCTATTTTAAGCTTACTCTCAAAAGGAAGTTGGTAGTCATGTCAAAAACAACAGCAAAATATCTGAAGTGTGCAGACTAAACTTCACTGGAGACTTTTATGTAAGACAGTGATTGATAAAGACTTTAGCACATGTTCATACAAATTTATTCAAACTGGCCCCACACGACAGGATAATGGAGCTGATTGTGTCCAATTTGCCCCTTCTGTTCATCATGGGGTAAGCCCTCGAATTGAGGCTGTTTGGAAGCAATTACCCCTCCAAATCCTCCTGCAGGGCGAGGTGTTCACATAAGCTTAAGGGCCCTGATTTGTAATGTTTGAAGATGTTTGATTTTTCCAAATAGAAATCACTTCGTATAAAGTGGACTTTGATTGAAAATCCTTAAAGCAGTTTTAAATAGAAACAGTTTGAGCAGATACCCTCAACAGCCAATGACAGAGAGCCGGCCAGGAGGGGTCATGTGTACCACGCATCTCCAAGGCAGCGAAAAGTCACAGAGCGTATAAAAATAAATACTCTGTACGAGCTTGTAGCAGTAGCTTGTCATATCTGCTGCTAACAAATGTAAAAAAGGCTGGTTTCCACCGTGTAACGTCCCATGGTTTCTGCTCCACTCATAGTGTGTTTCTATTCAGAAGCGGCACATTTCAGAAATGGTGTCTTGTCTACCCTATTGTTATGTCTATGACAGTTCCTAACCCGCTGCACAGTTTGAGCATGACAATCAGCAAAATAGACCAGGCATGTTATTAGCAGAGCGGCACAGAGGGCCACCTCCGGCATGCTTATGAAACAAGTCCCAGAATGTCTGATGGAAATCAGGTTTCCAAATTTCCAAATTTAATAGGACCCACGCATAATGCCGGCCACACGCTAGATCTAATACTAACTTTTGGATTAAACATCGAAAACA
>JAOUQZ010000044.1:2839212-2854809 GCA_028564935.1 Neosilurus hyrtlii | reverse complement strand
ATAAAAAAAAAAAAAAAAAAAAAAAAAAAAAAAAAAAGATAGTCAAGCTCCATCCCCACAACGTTACTGGCCTTGCGGATCAGTTTTTTCAGTTTGTCCCAAAGTGAGAGAATTCTTTCAAAGTCACACCGGGTTCCTTTGAGACCTCATGGACTATTACATAACTTGCTCTTGGACTGATCTTTGTTGGTTGACTACTGCAGATGGGTTTAATGGTCTTGAATGGTCGTGGAGCAGAACAATAACCCTAAAAATATTCTACCAAAGTATGGCTCAAGAAGAATCAATGTAATGTTTTGGAATGGCCAAGTTAATGTTGTGTGGGCAGTTCATGTGTGAAAAACCACCTGGCCTGGGCAGTGTACCAGTGGCATGTAAAGAAGCTCTGCGTTTCCACCTCTGCTGCCTTCAGAAGCTGTTCAAAGTCAGATAGCAGAACAAGGCGGGAGACACAGAGATCCTTGTGTGAGAAGAGATACCCAGCTATTCAAGAGCTATGCTGAGCTGGGCATGTTGCCAGAACATCAGATGGACACTTGCCCAAGAGCATACAGTACGGTGAGCTGGAGGCTGGAGCATGCTCCGTTGGTGACCAGAGGAAGCGTTTCAAGGACACCATGAAAGACTTCCACATTGATCCTGCCTCATGGGAGACATTAGCCCAAGACTGGTCAGTCTGGTGAGGAGCAATCTCCAAGGGATCAACAGCATACAAGGCGCAGTGAATCAAGACCGCCAAAGCCAAACATGAAGCCCGTAAGGACCGAGAGAGCAGGAGCTCTTCATCAAATGAGCCCACGAGGACACGGTCCCCCACTGAATTTCATGTCCTGATGGATGAACCACATATTAGATAATTTTCCCCAATAAATAAATGACTGACTCATTATTCATCTCATTTGTTTAATTTGTTTCTTTTTTATTTACTCTTGAAACTTGAAAAATCATATTTATGCAAAAATATAGTAAATTCAAAAAGGATCACAAACTTTCAAGCACCACTGTATAGGTTTAAAATATATATAATAAAGTATAACAAAAAATTACCTCGCCATCATGACAGCGATGGTAATCAAAATCTACAGAAAATTCAATACGTAACAGATGCAGTGCATCTCAACGATCTGATCAATCCGAGTAAGAGAAGATGCAAAAATGTAAAAAAGCTCAGGTATGTACACAGTAGCAATAATTTATGCACTTACTCTGTATGTAACACTCCCTCTATGCACTGCACCTTAATAAATATATCAAAATACAACATACTACAATTTAAAAAAATTAAAACCCACTTGGGCAATCGGAAATGCAACCCATTAAAATGGATAACACAGCAGTACAGTATTCCACAGTGCCTGGAGTCCGTGTTTCCGTATCGCTGATCGCGCAATAACATTCATTCATTCATTTTCTGAACCGCTTATTCCTAAATAGGGTCGTGCAATAACACGCTTTTATAATAGTTTTACATGGTTAGTGCAGCCACCTCACAGCAGGTTTGAGTCCCATTTCAGTGTGGAGTTTGCATGTTCTCCCAGTGCTTGCGTGGGTTTCCTCTAGGTACTCCAGTTTCCTCCTACAGCCCAAAAATATGCATATTTGGATAACTGACTGTGACTCCAAATTCCCCCTAGGTGCAAGCATGAGTGTGAATGTTTGTATGTCTGTTGCCCTGGCGAGCTGGTCAGGGTGTACCCTGCCTTCGCCCACTGTCGGCTGGGATAGGATCCAGCCTTCCTGCGACCCTAAAAGGATAAGCAGTTTGTTGTGTTGATTGTTTGTATAGTGACCAACATTTCTGGCAACAGTGTCACAACTTTGGTTTACAAAAGAAAAAAAACAATGTATTTGGATACACAGGTTTGTTTTGTTTTTTTTAGATTTGTGTCATTTGAGCCATCAGCTATTAAACAAATTCAAAAAAGTGCAGACAAATGTACAAAATCCAACAGAAATGGTTACTGAAGTCCATTCTTCTCTGTGTACATTTTGGACAGCGTAGCCGCCATGGACTTGGCAAGTTCCTCATCACGTTTTTGTTGCACTTGTGTGTGTAGGCACCAGTTGTCATACTCGGGGTTGGGCAGGCTGCGATCCAGCAGCACGTCATAGTGACCATTACTCAGCCAACTCAACCAGATGGCTGGTTTGGTCAAGTCCTCCTCACCCAGATAGTGTATCATGGTGGAGACAGTGGGGCTTGCCAGACTTCCTCCAGTGGTCAGGTAGATGTTGACATTTAGCATTTGGCTCATGGCCAATAGCTCCGGGTAGCCAGCCCAGGCACCATCTTGTGCCGCATTGATGAGAAATTCACCCACGTCGCCTTCGATTATAGGACAGAACTCATCGAGGTGGTCGGCAATGTGATGTACCGTAGACTCTCTTAACTCACTATGCACTGACTGCTCACCATACACTGCCTTCGACACTGCCCGGTAGAGACAGTTCCCGTCGGGGATGATGTGGAAACGGTACTTGTTGCTCACCTGGAGGTATTTGTTCTGTTTCTCCACCTCAGCCAGGTACTGATTAACCATCTCATTGAGATGTCTCCTGTTTGCCGACTCCTGGAGTACATGTAGGTGCAAGACGCAGTCCTCTGACAGCTCAGGTTCATCCTTCTGCTGAGATTTCTGGTTATTATTAGAAGTACTCCAAAGCTTCTCGTATGTAGATTGATCCTCGTCAGAAAGATACGCTACAAGTTCTTCATCATTCCTTTGAAACATTAAGCTGCTCTCTGGTGGATGATTTTTATCCTGAGGAATATGTGAGCTGCTGTTTCTGTGCTCAGGATGATCCTTCCTCACATCATCTGATGAATCAGTCCACGGAGCTTCAGTGTACTGTATCGGGACACATTTCTCCGCACCACCTGGCCTTGTAATGACGATCTCCTTCTTGGATGTGTAGAAAACAGGCCGCATTGAGGCCTCATAGCATGAGAATGCTGGCATGTTCCGGTCTGTCCAGTTCGAACCTTCAGGCTTCACGGTGTTAAACCTTGAGGAGAGCTGTGGGTTTCCTCCCTTCTCTGTGAGACTCAGTGTGAATGTCCACTCCGAGGTTGAGTAGTGTGTTACCGCACTGCTGTACAACTGCAGTTCTACAGCTTCCCTTTTATACCACGCGTATGACATCACCGGTTAAAAATACCTGCCTCATTCATAGGATCAGAGCTGTATGTTCCTCCCAGAGTCATCGACGAGCCATTTCACATGTTAATCACCACTAAATTTAGACAAAGTGAAACAAGCAGTGAAACAAGCAGTGAAACTCTTCCCCTCTTGAGGGTGTAGCATCAGGCCCAGAGTGTGAGTGGCTGTGGAAAGCCAAAGGGGTAATAAACCTTTCAAAATATACTCATGCTCTACTTAATCCAAATGGCAAACCACTTAATCCTACTGGGGTCTAGCCTAACTCAGCCGACACAGGGTGAAGGTGGGGTACACCCTGAACAGCTCACCAGACCATCGCAAAGCCAACACACAACCATTCACACTCACACCTAGGGGCAATTTGGAACAGTTGATTAGTCTAGTGTTCATGTCTTTGGAGTGTGGGAGGAAACCGAAGTACCGTGATGAAAAATGCAAGCACGGGGAGAAGATGTAAACTCCACACAGGGACTCGCCCTCAGGACCATCCTCCTGTGAGGCCAACGTGCAGCCTTCTCTCACTCCCTCAGTTGCCAAATCCATTAATCCTACTGGGGTCTAGCCTAACTCAGCCGACACTGGGCGAAGGCAGGGTACATCCTAAACAGCTTGCCAGGCCATCACAGGATCAACACGCACATACAACGATTCACGCTCACATCTACACCTAGGGGCAATTTGGAACAGCCGATTGGCCTAATGTGCATGTCTTTGGACTGTGGAAGGAAACCAGAGTACCTGGAGGAAAACTACGCAAGAAGGGAGAACACAGAAACTCCACAAAGAAACACACTTGCCAAGCCGAGGGCTCACACCCAGGACCTTCTCGCTGTCAAACCGATACACTAATCTACACCACCATGCCTCCTGCACAGTGAAATTATTTACGAAAATTGTGTCTCTGTCCACAAAATTCAGGGCATGACCATGTTTTTATTTTTTGAGTGTTTGCACACCCCACATTACTAATGGAAATGGACCCCCTGATAATTATAATGTCTAGAATTACTTGTTGCCAAGGACTGAAACAAAATCTCCCTCTGCTGTAACAAGCTTGATTTAAGGCAACTGATGTCACCCAGCTGCCATGTAATGTTCTGAACACCGGTACTATATTCAATTATGAATCATTCAACTGCAGGCATACACACACATTACTGGACTTACTGAGTACACAAACAATAGGAAAACAGATAAAACCGGACTTTGTGTTCACAGTTTGAAAAGGTATTATAATTATGGATAATCGTGTCGATTTAAAAATAGACAATGACAGTGCCTGGGTCATTCCATATGAAACCATTTTTCAGTAAGTGCCCCACCTAACCCCCTCAGATTTTCATTTGATACCCTAAAATTACATCCAAAATATGGACGTTAAATTTTTGACCCTTTTCAAGCTTCCATAACTACTGAACAACAAAAGATTGAGGTCTGAAATTTTCAGAATCGTTTCCCAGGCATCTGTAGTCCTAAGAAATGTGAAAATCTTTACTTTCCAATTATTATTATAGGTTACAGAGAATGACAAAGACATTTTATCCCTTGCGAACGTCTAAAATGCCACTTTTGGCCACCCATTACACAAAACCTAAACATCACGTTCATGAGAAAGTTTATGTGCTGTATCATGGCTACCTAGCGAATGGATCTGTGTAAAATGAAGCTCCTACGTTATGTTATACTGTGTGTGATATATGAACAGCTAAACATCAAAAATATCTGTCCGGCCTTCGGACTCTAAGGTCAGTATCAGCGTGTTGGATAGGCACTATCACAAAATCAAAGGCAGCATGTGAAAGTACAGGATATAGACTAAATTTTGACACCAATAAATTTTAGCTGTATTACAGAATATTTAGTGATTACACTTTTGGAGCAATACATACATCAATATCAAGAAATAATAAGTGTCCCCATACACAGCATTGTTGTTACAGTATAGTATATTGTTTTACTGTAATACCCACTAGGGTGCATCATTTTCCCCAGTATTTCCAAAATTCTCTGTCCCTTGCCTAAAAGAGTTCCACTATGGATGGGAATTACACTTGAGAAATATGTATATGTATGTATTATCTCTCTCTCTCTCTCTCTCTCTCTCTCTCTCTCTTGCTATATATTTATATATATGAATTGAAAATTGGTTGAAATTATATGGAATGTCCCATGTGATATTAGAATGATTTATATAACTGTGATATCATCGACAATTTTTAATTTGCAAGAAGAAGAACAAATAGAAGGGTAGCACGGCAGCAAAGTGGTTAGTGCGTCTACCTCACAGCAAGAAGGTCCCAGGCTCAGGCATTTCTGTGTGGAGTTTGCATGTACTTCCTGTGCTTGTGTGAGTTTCCTCTGGGTACTCCGGTTTCCTCCCACAGTCCAAAGACATGCACATTAGGCTAACTGGTGTAAGAGGGAATGGTTATTTGTGTGTTGCCCTGCAATGGTCTGGCAAACTGTTCAGAGTGTACCCCGCCCTTGCCCAGTATCAGCAAGTGAAAAAACAGCATTCCCCCCCCTGTGTCCATGGATAGTATTCTCTCTGTCTGAGTGTTTGAATTCCTTACTTATCCATTTAGGGCCTGTGTTCACCAAATGCATTTTTTTGCGCTGACAGCACCCATGACTTCATTTTCACAGTGGTTCAGAGCACTACTCTCAAGGCATGTTGCTAGTTTACAGAAACCAGCTTCTACCTCTTCTGCATTCATTCTTTTGGGAAAATTTGTTATGAAAGCTTTTGTTTATTCACTCACTAACTCACTCTGAGCCACGTAATCCGCAGGGAGGCTAACGCCCATCTCAGCCAACACTGGGCCAAGGTGGGGTATACCCCAAACACCTTACCAGACTGTCATAGGGTAGCACACACACACACACACACACACACACACACACACACACACACACAGAACCATTTTTACTCTCATTCCTAGGGGCAATTTTGAACAGCCAGTTAGTCTAATGTGCATGTCTTTGGACTGTGGGAGGAAACCGAGCACCTGAAAGAAACCCATGCCAGCATGGGAGAACATGCAAACTCCACACAGGGACTCGCCCCAAGACCTTCCTGCTGTTAGTGCCGCTCTCACCCACACACTTATTTGACAAACCACTTGATCCTGCTTGGGTCTAGCCTAACTCAGCCAACTCTGGGTGAAGGCAGGAAACACCCTGAACAGCTCAACAAACCAATACAGGGCCACCACACACCCGAAGTACCTGAAAGAACCCCAGGCATGCACAGGGAGAACATGCAAACTCCACTCAGAAACAACCAAGCCTAGAAATCTAAACCAGGACCTTCTCGCTGCGATGTGGACATGCTAAGCACTACACCACCATGTCACCAAAAAACCCAAAGCAGAGCGTAAGAAGTTTATATAATGGTTAATTAATGTTTTTTTGCTTTAGGTATTCCCCGAGGGATGTTTTCTGTGAATTTTTAATTTCTACATACAAAACCTTATTGGAAACTTGCAGAGCTGCAAATGACTCAAATACAAAATTGTAAATGGTTCATTCCAGGAGGCTCATCTGTCAGGCTGTCTGTTCCACAGTGCAAGGATTACACACCCTGCCGGAGCTCATAGTAGCACACTGATCAGACATGGAGACCAAATATAGGGGCAAAATGAGACGAGAGTGTAATCGCGAGCTTCTCTGACACCTGTTTGTGAGTGGCTCTTGTTAAGCCTTCCAGCGCCATCACTTAATATTAGCAGACCCTGGGAACAGACGCACAGGGTGTTTGGAAACTAAGAGGTTTCTTTAATTCATTTTGCTAGTCAGTGTCAGGAAAGATGTGCTAGAGATCTAACCCATAATTCTAACCTGAACTTTAGTCTGTTAAACTGTCCGGGTTGAAATGGAAATAACTGAGGAAGTAGTGAAGTCGAGAAGTATGTCATCTGATGAAGGTAATGATTTCTGCAACATTATACTGTAATTGTACCACTCTGGTGTTGCATTGCATGCATTTTCAGTGGTTCACTTGGTTAACTGCTGTGTGTGTGTGTGTGTGTGTGTTGTCTATAAATAACATTAGGAACATACTTGTTATACCATGACACTGACCTTAAAGTTTTTTCAATAAATACTGCGTACAGCTTTTCAGCTATAACAACGATAATAAACAAAAATATAAACGTAAACAAACAGCAAACTGTATCTGAAATTAATCACACCATCATGGTCATAAATATTGGAACAGAATATGACATAAATTTTGCACAGCAGCATGGTTTGTCTTAAAGCTTGCAAACATTTCCCTTTGATTTTTTTCGAACAAAACAGAATTTTAAAACTAAAATCATTTAATTCCCGGGTGGTACGGTGGTGTACAGGTGAGCACAACCGCCTCACAACAAGAAGGCCTGGGTTCAATCCCCGGACTTGAGTGTTTCTATGTAGAGCTTGCATGTTGCCATGAATGAATTTAACTCCCAATTTTTTATACAATATTTCAATTGAAGCATCTTAAAAATAGGAGCCTATCTCAGCCGACACTGGGTGAAGGAAGGGTACACACTGAGCAGCTCAACAGGGCAACACACACAACCCTTCACACTCACATCCACACCTGGGGGCAATTTGAAACAGCCAATTAGCCTTATAATGTGCATGACTTTGGACTGTGGGAGTCTAATATTAAGAACAGTGCACGCCCACTCTCATCCATGACTCATTGTCACCTGGTTGTCATCAGCTGCCTGTTGTTCTACACTCTTTGCACAGCCGGTGTTGATGTTGAGGCTACTGCAGCATCCCTACAATAAACATATGGGAGATTTCCACTCATTTCACAGCTTCAGCCTCCAAACTTTTTCCAAACGTTGGCCTTTTTCTCTTGGAGCTTCCCAGCACCACCTTTGTGCTCAGCTGTGTCTATTTTAACATGAGAAATGAAGAAAAAGGACGGTGCAAGATAGGCCTGTTTTATCAAATAAGAAGACCTTATGCTGTCAGTATAAGAGATAAGCCAATAGGGTGTCAGTGTTTGGCAGGAATTTTTTGGCTCTCGCACACAAAGTGGATCGGGAGCTGTAGCAATGGGTTCCATCTGTCTGTCCATCCACATGTCTGTCTGTCCGTCGCACTTCCGGACATTTACTTGCCACACGCTGAAGCTGGGGCTTTCAAACTTTGTATGCTTGTTCTATATTGGCATGTTATGAAATGGCCCCTGTGCTTTATTTTTTATTGGCTCCAAAGTGTGTCTTCAGGAAACACATCTAAGCAATGTGCAAACTCCACACCGAAATGCCCTTGCCAGTCATGAGGCTCAAACCCAGGACCTTCTTGCTGTGAGGCAGAAGTGCACTACACCACTGTAACACCTTAATAAAGCTTAATACTAAATAATATATATATATATATATATTTAAACACCAATATACTTTAGTAGAGAGCTAAAATAAAATAGTTTTTGTTAGGAAAAAAAATACACAGATCACTTACGAATCTCCTTCATTATAATTTTCTTCTCCTTTCTTTTGTTTCCAGATTATGTAAAGGACAAATTAAAGGTGCCGTCTCTCAAGAGCAGCCAGCACCTCTGCAGAATGCAGCCCTTGGATGGCACTGTGTTGTGTACCGTGGAATCCTGGCATCGCAAGTCGAGCCACAAAGCTGTGCCTTGTTGCCCCATAACTGGAGGGGCCAGGAGCTCACAGGAGATTTTGGCCATGCAGCCCTCAGGCATGGACAAAAAGAGAGAGGCCTTCCTGGAGCACCTGAAGCAGAAGTACCCTCTCCGTGCCACGGTCATTATGGGCCACCAGGAGAGACTTCGGGAGCAGGTCAGAGCGCGGAACACACACAGCCTCCACCTTGTGCCACACTTCTCTTCTAGAAGCTCATGATGGTTGCTGATGGAGTTGTGAATTCCAGTTCACTTTCTTTCAGAAATTAGGCCCGATATAGGAACGCTGTGGCCTGAAATAATTTCAGAAGGGGTTAGGAATATACTAAATGTACAATAATGGCTGAGAGTGGCATGGGAACGTATTTTGCTTTTCAGAATTTGTTGTTTCATTATTTAGGGAAAAATCTTCCATAAACAAAGGAAAATGCACGGTGGCATTGTGGTACCACGTCCACTTCACACTAAGAGGGTCCTGGGTTTCAGTACCGGGCTTGGCGAGGGCGTTTCTGTGTAGAGTTTGCATGGGTCTTCTCTGAGTACTTTGGTTTCCTCCTACAGTAAATGGCTGTGTGTGTGTGTGTGCGTAGGCCCTGCAGTGGTCTGGCGAGCTGTTCAGGGTGTACCCGGCCTTTGCCCTGAGTCAGCTGAGATGGACTTTAGCTTCATCGTGACCCAAGTAGTATTAAGCGGCCTGATGTATAATATTTTGAGAAACTTAAATGTGAGATAAGAGATGTATGATGTGTCTTTGAGGGTACTCAGGGTAGTGCTGCCTCCCCTCCGCATTGACAGGAGTCAGTTAGTGCGGTGGTTCAGGAATCTGATTAGAATGCCTCCCAGTCACCTCCTTTTAGAAGTGTTCCAGGCACGTCCAGCTGGGAGGAGGCCTTGGGTCAGACCCAGAACTCGCTATAGGGATTATATAGCCCATCTGGCATGGGAACACCTTGCGATCCCCCAGGAGGAGCTAGAGGGTGTTGTTGGGGAGAGATGCCAAAGTTTCACTCCTAGACCTGTTTCCTCTGCGACTCGACCTTGGAAAAGCTGAGGAAAATGCTGTTCTGCAGGGTCAGCTTTGAAGTCATAGACTCCTCCGTTATTACTGGCTGGAATCCCACAAAACTTTGCAGGCTTGTACTAGATGACCTGATGAACAATTGCACGGAGGCGGATTTCTGATTCTCAAACCAAAAAAGGAATTATGGGCATTACCATCTATGCAGCCGGATCCGAATGCATCACATGTTAAAACAAAATGTCTGGGAACAACATGCTGTGCATGCACAACGTTTGTGATGTAGAGCTGTATCATCCAATAAAATGACTGCATATGACATGCTCCCATGTAAGGACATTGTTGTAAAGTTTTTTTATTTTAGCACATTCAATAATCGGACTGAGAGTCAATGCATTCTGATGACCAGAAGAATGTTTTCAAATGCCTGGAATTTATCCCAGAGCTCCCACAGTGATGAGGAATTAATCCCCTTTTATTCATGGCTGGCTTAGTACAGTGAAGTAGTGGTTAACCTCACAGCAAGAGGGTCTGAACGTTTTATACAAACCTTATACTACCTTACTCCTGGGAACTCTGTGTAACTTACATAGCTGATGATGACTATGCCACTGTTGATGTTTTGACTGGATTTTCAGCCCTGGGGAATTCCTTTGTGCTATCTGACTGAGTGCCTCCTAGGAACGGTCGAAGTGCCTTTCGGTTTATTATTATTATGGGTTGGACTCCACCAAGGCTGCCCTTTGTCACCGGTTCTGTTCATAATTTTCATGGATAGAATTTCTAGGCGCAGTTAAAATGTTGAGGGGTTCTGGTTTGGTGGCCATAGGATCTCTAGAGATCCCTAGGATCTCGTCTCTGCTCTTTGCGGATGACGTTGTCCTTTTGGCTTCATCGCACCGGGACCTTCAGCTCTCACTGGAGCGATTCGCAGCTGAGTGTGAAGCGACTGGGATGAGAATCAGCACCTCCAAGTCCGAGGCCATGGTTCTTAGTCGGAAAAGGGTGGAATGCCCCCTTGGGGTCTGGAATAAGGTCTTGCCCCAAGTGGAGGAGTTCAAGTATCTCGGGGTCTTGTTCACGGGTGAGGGAAGGCTCTCAATTTACCAGTCAATTTACGTTCCTACCCTCATCTATGGTCACGAGCTTTGGGTAGTGACCGAAAGAACAAGATCGCGAATACAAGCAGCTGAAATGAGTTTCCTTCGCAGGGTGGCAGGTCTCTCTCTTAGAGATAGGGTGAGAAGTTCTGTTATCCGGGAGGAGCTCAGAGTAGAACCGCTCCTCCTTTGTGTTGAGAGGAGCCAGTTGAGGTGGCTCAGGCATCTGATTAGAATGCCTCCCGAACGCCTCCCTGGTGGTGTGTTTCGGGCATGTCCGACCGGGAAGAGACCCCGGGGTCGACCCAGAACATGCTGGATGGACTACATCTCTCGGCTGGTCTGGGAACGCCACGCCGTCCCCTCAGAAGAGCTGGAGGAAGTGGCTGGGAAGAGAGACGTCTGGACCTCACTGCTTAGGCTGCTGCCCTAGCAACCCAACCCCGGAAGAAGCGGAAGATGATGATGATGATGATGATGATTATCATCATTATTATTATTATTATTATTATTTTACATACTTTGGCTTGTTTGAGGGAACATGAACATGTTGTGGGGATGAAAGCTTGCACTTTTATTTTTTCAGATTATACGTTGCATATTAAATTATGCATACTTTCCATAATTTAAGTTCTCAAGCTAATATTCCAACAGGGGAGGATCCTGTTTCACACTATACTCCCTATACAGCTAACAGTAATAAAGCAATTGTTCTTAACTGAACTACAACTGATTAATAACACACATCATCTCCGCTAGAAAGGGTGCAAAACTTTATCAAGAACAATCCACCTCTGACGACATTACTGTGACAAAGCCTGCCATGTGACCAACAGGACTTGCTAGTGTGGCGGAAATTAAGTTTATTTATGCAGATTCCCTGGTACGCACCTTTATCAGCCCTGTAACATGAATGATCACTAACAAGGACTTCGCAGTTCAGCGCTCACTTACACGCCCTATAGCTACATGTAGAACACAGGTGTCAAACTCAAGGCCCATCGGCAAAATCAGACGTGCCAACTCGTTTTATGTGGCTTGCGAGAGCTTTTAAAGGATATCATTATCGTACATTCTTTGCATCAACCATTACCATGAAACTTAATTCATCATCCTTCCATCAGGTGGCACCAACCTATTTCAAATAAACAGATTGCAAGCTATCTAATCTTGTTGCCAGAAAAGAAAAGTGAAAGAGGAACAAGAGAACATATACCTAAAGTAATAATTTTCCATGCAGACTTAATCTCATGCTCTTTTTAAAACAAATGTTCAGTGATTTTTCAGCCCTTGGCGACCTAGAAATTTGATTGTGTGGCCCTCAGTGAAAATGTGTTTCATACCCCTAATGTAGAAGATCTGTAGATTTGCAGGCTTGTAAACACACAAATGCCTGGTTCATTAATGAATGATCAGAATTCTTAGTCATAAGTGCCTTAAAGGCCTCTCACCTTGTCTTTGGCCTGAACAGGTTTTCCAGTTTTTTTTTTTTGTGGACTACAAGAAATTGTGTAGAGTTTTGATGATTTTTGAATGCGCCAGTTAAACTTAAACTGAGCTTTCTTTAAACTAATGCAGGTTAGCAGTCACTCTGTGATAAAGATACCCCAAAATTTCTGATAAGTATTTGACAGAACAGCCAGTAAGTTACTGTGAAATTTACAGTAACACAGTAACCTTTACTGTAAATCATTTACACAGCATGTTAGTGGCATTTTTTTGGCTGTATAATACTGTAGTAAATTACAGTAACACACTGTGCGGCAGATCTACTGTATGTTACTGTATTTCAGTAACATCCCCAGTATAATACTGTATTTTAATATTTTTACAGTGACATACAAACCCAGGTTATGATCTAGCAATGCAATATATATATATATATAGTAACTCTATAACCACCAGTTGTTGGCCTGTAGAGAGAACTTTGAAAATGAATGGATGAATGACATTGTTATAATCTGAACATTTGCAAGTTATAACGTGATACATAATATACTGTTATAACGTGATAGGGCGGCACGGTGGCATAGTGGTTAGCACGTCTTCCTTACTGCAAGAAGGTCCTGGGTTTGAGTCACAGATCCGGGCATTTCTGTGTGGAGTTTGTACGTTCTTCCTGAGCTTGCATGGGTTTCATCCTGGAACTCTGGTTTTCTCCTACAGTCCACAGACATGCACATTAGGCTAATTGTCTGGCCCAAATTGCCCCTAGGTGTGAGTGTGAATGGTTGTGTGTGTTGCTCTGTGATATTGCAGCTGTTCAGAGTGCGCCCCACCTTCGCCCAGTGTTGGCTGAGGTAGGCTCCTGCCTCCCTGTGGCCCTAACAGGAGCAAGCGGTTTGTCAAATGAGTGAGGGAGTGAGTGCGTGTCCTGCCTTGTAACTCCGTGTATCTGTTTTGTTTGTTTGTTTCTACTTGTGGCGGGACGTGGTTAGCGTGTCCGCCTCACATCAAGAAGGTCGTGGGTTCGAGCCCCAGACTCGGGCATTGCTGTGTGGAGTTTGCGTGTTCTCCCCGTGCTTGCGTGGGTTTCCTCGGGGTGCTACGGTTTCCTCCCACAGTCCAAAGCCGTGGTCATTAGGTGTGTGTGTGTTGCCTTGCTGCACCTGTATTACAAGGTTGTTTTTGTGTACTCTCCTGTACATTCCATTCAAAACCATCCTTCTCTCTGTCGCCCCCCTGAGGCAGCTCAGGGTATCGCCTGATGCTTGAGTGGAGGAACTTGAGATTTGGGGCTAGTTGGAGCTTGTGCTCGCCCTGCACACGCACGCGCGCGCGCGCCCGCGTTCCACGCCAGTGTTCCGGGAACAGCGACGGCATGGCGCACTACTCACCCCAGGGGTGTCCGGCGGAAAACCAAACTTTCTCCACAACTAAACCCAAGTGAGGAATTTCAGCCCAGACCGCCGTGGTGGGAAAACAAACAAGCCCCGGTCGAGTTGAAATGTTTGTTTTTGCGCCTGTTTACTGCCGTGTGTTCCTGGAGCGTTTTCCTGGTGAGCGGAGAAGAGGTGGAGATTTGAAGCTTTTGTTGGAGTAACCTGAGAGCTACGGACACGGGACAGGGCATCCACCACAACAACACGGTGGGGCTGTTCCTGCCCGGAGGAACCACCGCACAAACAACAAGGCACGGTTTACAGCCTGAATACAGTTCAGTGAAGTTTTGCGCCTCTTAAGGTACAGCAGTGTTTTTTTAAACACACAGGAGTTGTGATTTTGTGGGAGTCCGAGGCCTGGGATGAGTCCCCGGGTCACTGTTTCCTGAGCGCCGCCTGTTTATAAGACACTTTACTGGGCATTTCCGGTCCGTATGTACACACACACACACACACACACACACACACACACACACACACACACAATATATACATATATTGTATTATTGCCTGTCCTTTAAAAAGATATCATGTTAAATGAGTTGATAGGAAGTTTATTATAAGTGCATTAAACTTTATTACAGTGTAATATCACATTATTGTGCCATTTAGGTTCTGGGTTCTGTTTCTCTGTGAGTTCTGCATGTTGTCCCTGTGCTTGTGTGGGGTTTCCTCTGGGTCCTCTGGTTTCCTCCCACAGTCCAGAAAAACATGCACATCAGGATCACTGGCCGTTCCAAATTGCCCCTCGGCATGAGTATGAGTGTGTTGCCCTGTGACGGTCTGGCTAGTTTTTCAGGGTGTACCCTGTCTTTCCCTTGGGTCGGCTGAGATAGGCACTAGCCTCCCCGTAGGACTGAGTATTGTGATGTAATCAGGGAAGGCATGACAAGCTAAGCGGGACATGGTGGCGTAGGGGTTACCGCTTCCTTCTCACAGCAAGAAAGTTCTGGGCTCGAGCTTGTTTCCGTGTGGAGTTTGCATGTTCTCCCCGTGCTTGCGTGGGTTTCCTCCCGGCATTTCGGTTTCCTCCGGCAGTTCAAAGACCTGCCCGTGAGGCTGACCGGCTGTTCTGAATTGCCCCTAAGTGTGAGTGTGAATGGTAGCGCGTGTGTTGGCCCTGCAATGGTCTGGTGAGCCGTTCAGGGTTTACCCAGAGTTGGCTGAGATAGGCTCCACCCTCTCTGTGACCCTAGTAGGGTTAAGCAGTTTGGCAATGAATAAATGAATGAATGAATGAATGAATGATACAGCAGGTGTTTGCTGAGGGTTTATATTATTAGCCGGAGTTCAGTAAGCGTTTGTGACTCCCTGAAAACAGCTGGAGGTCACATCCACTCACAGCCAACGTGAGGTACGATCCAACTCGCTAACGTCCCGTATCCACCTTTCACCTTCCACAATCTTCCATCACAGAGCCGTCAAACTCTTCCTTCATTCTCTCTTACTGTGAAGATTTTTTTGAATAAATATTTTCTCTCCTTCTTTCTCTCTCTCTGTGTGTCTCTCTCCCTCTCCTTCCTTTTTTCTTTCTCTTTCCTTCTTTCTCTCTCTCCTTTTCTCTCTCTGTCTCTCTCTCTCTGTCTCTCTCTCTCTTTCTCTCTCTCTCTGTCTCTCTGTGTGTGTGTCTCTCTCTCCTTTTCTCTCTCTGTCTCTCTCTCTCTGTCTCTCTCTCTCTTTCTCTCTCTATCTGTCTCTCTGTGTGTGTGTCTCTCTCTCCCTCTCTCTCTCTGTCTCTCTCTCTGTCTCTCTTTCTCTCCCTCTCTCTCTCTCTCTCTGTGTGTGT
>JAOUQZ010000044.1:2822762-2839112 GCA_028564935.1 Neosilurus hyrtlii | reverse complement strand
GTCGGCTGAGATGGGCGCCAGCCTCCCCGCGACCCTAATTAGGATTAAGCGGTTCAGAAAATGACATGACATGAATGAATGAATAATAATAGAAGGTATAATAGTAGTAGCATGAATTTAGAAGTCTACTTTAGAGAAGTGAACGGGTTCTTGAGTACTTGGTTTCCATTCAAAGTGGCAGGATTCAAATGCTTCCACTTCTGGATACACCTGTGAGCTGTTTTGTTGAGCACGGCCAGGTCCTGTCAGGAGCAAGACCTCTCCAGAAAAGAGCAATGTAAGAGATGTCTGTGGTTCTCGACCTCACTAGCAGTCTGACATTTATTGTGAACAGCAACTGAAATTTTTCACATGTATGTGCATGATTTTATATGCTGTGCTGTTGCCCCATGATTGGCTGATGGGATGATTCCATCAATGGGAATCATATTGTGTCATTTAAATATCTTCATTTTACAACATACTTCTCTAATGAGGTTCCAAAAGTAATTTTGTTGTTGTTATTGTTTTTAAAGAATCTCGGACTGTGAACGGTCTTCGTTGTGAGCAGCTTTCTGGCGGAAATGCTTTGGTATTTGTTTGGGATCCTCCATCAGAGAAATGGACAGGAGTAGAAGTACAGATGGACGGAAGAGGCCGTCAGCACTTGAATGGAACAAGGGTTGAGTTCCGTAATCTTCTGCCTGCTCTTTGGTACAAGGTGACACTAAAATTGTATTCTGGAGATGTAAAGAGCGCTCCGGTTTCAATCAGCTGTCAGACGGATCCAAGAGGTGAGCTCTTTACAAAATTAAGTATTTAGATTTTGGATTTTAGAATTGGTTTGGGGAGCATAAATAATATATAATTACATCTCAACATTAAGAAAAAAATGAATGCACATTATAACTGTTCTTCTTCAAGAAGTTATGGCTTGAACACATACATAATATCACACACGAATCAGAAATGACGTCAATATTACTGGACTCGTCACCATTGCTGTTAGCATTAACAGTTGTAACCATCCTCAAGAAATCCACAGTAACGACACAATTTTAAGAAAGGACAATATAAACTGCGTTTCCAGGAATTTAATGGCGTGAAAAAGCATAATTAATTTCAACACCTATTAATGTTTATATAGTTTTAGAAGAAATAAGTTCCAGTTTATTTTGGACATAATGAATGACTTTGATAACCATACCACACCATACCAGAGTGGTCCAACAGAACCAACAGAAACCAACAGAAAGCTGTTTTTGAGAAAAATGACAAAGGTTTTTGCAATAAAAAAAATTCTGGGATAATACTTACAATATAGTTGATGGTCATAAGAATTGGGATAATTGACAGTCATAAGAAAGATGAAGGGATCCTTCTGGCACACACGTACCTTATCCACATCTGTCAAAAATACCACCTTATCTCCTTATAGACCTTATATGATCACTGGTGTGATAAAAATGCAGTACTAATTGCTAATAAGGTACTAATTGCCTGTATACAGTAGCAGGCTCGAAGATGGGCAGAGAAAGTGTACGTGTATCGCTGCCAGGATAATTTTAAGTTATCTCAAGGTGTAGCCACTTTGTCCAACCCTGGAAGACTTTCAGCTGTAAAGAAGCTGGTTCAAATGGTCAGAACACCCCAGGAACCACCAGGCCATAGACCTTCAAGGAACTGAAGGACACAGTGTCCATGGTCAAGTTTGCCAATGGAAAGGAGTGGTGTTCAGTCGAGTACCAACAGTTAAAGCAGCCTGTTATATACGGTTGGTAAGTGGATGGATTAATGAAGAAGGGGGGCATCATTTCCCAGCATGACTTCAAACTAGCAGATAGATGGGTGAAATCTGGTCACAACAGAATGTTTCCGCAGGACACTGATCCCAAATACACAGCAAATCTGGTTGTGGAATGAATAAAACAGGCCAACATTTTAAAATGGCCTTCTCAAAGTTCTGATTATACTATGCATGTATATGTGTGTGTGTTTTACAATCATTCTATCCCAGTAAAAGAACCGTCCAAAGGAAGTACTGATAGCTCCGACTCGGCTAATTTAGTCTGGAGCAGTGGAAACACCTGTAGTAATCACTGCCAGTGTTATATGGTGGTGCTGTTGTCCAGTAGTGAAATCTTTGATGCTGAGCTTTCTAAAAATATTTCAGGGGCTAAGTGGACAGTGGCATGCCAGTGCAGACTGTCTTGAGCATCTAGCTTCTTCGGTCAGATCTCACACCAGTGGAGGGTGGCACCCAGTGGAGGGTTGATAGAGTTTTTATACCTTTTTTAATTTTTATTTGTTTAATTTTTTTTGGTCAGCCTTCATTTCCTTTCCCACATGAAGCTGAGCTCTGAGTTGAGCCTTGATTCAATAATAGAGGCATCACCATGACCAAGACTTTAGTTACTTATGCGATCCCGCCACCTGATTTCAAGTATGGAGTAAAGAGCTAAAATGCAGGGCAGTGGTGGCTTAGTGGTTAAAGATCTGGGTAACTGATTTGAAGTTTGGTGGTTTAAGCCTGTTACTCCACTGTTGGACCCTTGAGCATAGCCCCAACCCCGAGTTGCTCAGTTGTATAAATGAGATAAAAATGTAAGTTGCTCTGGATAAGGGCATCCCCCAAATGCCATAAATGAAAATGTAATGCAAGTGAATGAAGCACTTCGGTCTTGCCAATCCCCTCACGGCCATGTCAGGCCAAACAACCTTGAAGTGGGTTCCCAAGTAGCGTGTCGACAAGGTGTGTGTGATTATTAACATGGAGCTCGTCTGTTCAAATCCAGGTTAATGCCGCAGCCATCCATAACCAGAAGTACATGGTAATTGGCCGAACTCTCACGGGAGGGAGGAATGACATGTCTGTTAGCTCATTCATAGAAAAGGGGCAGCTATCTCTTTCCCACAGAGTGTGTTAGGCCAACCCCAAATAAACATGCGCAGCAGTTCATAAAGATGCAGATGGCAGCATCACGTGTCACAGAGGGTAACAATCTTGTGTTCCTCTCTGGTTTGTGGTGGTCGTATGTAATTAGGGAGGTAATATTTGATGTTTGGGAATTGGACACGATTCAACTAGGAGAGAAAAATGGGGGAAATCAAAAGAAAAAAAAACGTGAAACCATGATCGAGCAACAGCTGCAGGTCAGATTTCTCATGGGCCATGAAAGCACAGTCATCAACAAAGAAGGGCCATTTGTTTTGTCTCTGAGTCAATCAAGGTCAAAGAGAGACAGTCCAGACGATATCGGACGCAGACCTCTTTCTCCAGACATGACACAGCACTTGAATTAGGGCCCCCTTCAATAAAAAATTAACATGTTCCGTCATTTTGTTTTATTGGCTAGGATTGACCAATTACATGAATGCATTTCCCAGTTTCTGTTTAAAAAGTAATGAGCCAGCTAGCTTTACTCTGAGTTCAGCGATGTAGAAGAAGTGAAGAAGTAATGAATGTTTACTAGAAAAAGGGTAGATCTTTTAAGATGTAGTCAGTAACAATTCAGCTAAATGTGTTTGTAGGAATCTACTTTGTAAATAGTTTTTGAATGATTCTTTCAAATTAATTAATCATTTTGGGGGCAGCCGTAGCCTAATGGTTGAGAAGCAGCTTTGGGACACGAAAGGTCGTTGGTTCACCAGCAGGAAAAAATGTGTGGTGGTGGGGGAGTGAGCTGCACCTTCCCTTCCTCCACATTCATGACTGTAGTGCCCTTGAGTAAGGTACCTAACTGTCAATTGCTCTCCGGGCTCCCCCAATGTGTGTGGCAGCCCACTGCTCTGTGTGTGTGTGTGTGTGTGTGTGTGTTAAATGCAGAGGCCTTGTGGGATTAATGCAGTATATCAAAATCAAAAAAATACCAACGGTGGCACAATGGGTTCGAATCCTGGGCTCAGGGGTGTTTGTGTGAAGTTTGCACACTCTCCCCATGCTTGTGTGGGTTTCCTTCGGGTCCAAAAACATGACCAGTAGGCTGATTGGCTGTTTGAAATCACCCCCAAGCGTGTGAGTGGTCATATTTGTGTTGGCCCTGTGAAGGCCTGGCCTCCCCGCAACCCTAATTAGGATGAAGCGGCTTAGAAAATGAATGAGTGAATGATTCATATCGAAACATGTACCTCTTTTCGCCTAGGACTGATAGCGGGAGTTGTATTGGTTCTTCTGTTCATGGTCTTCCTTCTTTGTCTTGGAATTGTGAAACATAGGCAGTCCATCCACCCATCCCTCCCCAGGTTCCCTCTTTAAATTTTTACTTAATTTATTCTGTGCAAATATTTTTCTTTTCTTTCTTATTCTTTTTCAAACTTTTTTATTTGTAGGAAAACTCAATCAGACTTGCACACCAATCAAACATCAAGTCAAGGAGCAGAGGACAGTGTATACAATTCTCATGTTCAAGCACAACACTCTGGCCAGATGTTGAAGAAGAAAAAACTTGAAAAATCTTTTCCGGAAAACCCTTACGCTGCTCCTGGTGCGCCGCAAACTTCCCCTAGTGAAGAAATAAGCGATATGGTGGCGTAAATGAGAAACTGAATATTTGCTTATTTTCTTTGTTTCAGAGATAACTTTATTTAAAAAAAATAGTTTTAATAATCCTGTCATTAAGAACTTTTTTAATATACTGAATATCAGTCTGATTTTAAATATTCATGTAAATACAAGTAACATTAATCTGTCCCTTTTTTGGCAGTTGTATCTGTGTAAACATGTTTTCATTACTTTTGGTTGCAATATTGTCTAAAAAAAATGTTAATAAAAGAGTTTCTTTGGTGTCTGTATTTTTATTATGAACAATAAAGGACATCGGCGTGGTGACTAATAAAGTTTAAGTGACTCAGCAGAGCGACTGAGTAAATAGTCTCAAATTGGGTGGCACGGTGGTGTAGTGGTTAGCACGTACACCACACAGCAAGAAGGTCCCGTGTTCGATTTCAGCGCTCGGCTGCGAGGGCGTTTCCATGTGGAGTTTGCATGTTCTCCCTGTGCTTGCGTGGGTTTCCTTCCACAGTCTAACGATATAAGGCTAACTGACTGTTCCAAACAAGTGTGAGTGTAAATCATTGTGTATCGCCCAGTGTTGGATGAGATGGGTTCCAGCCTCCACCCAAGGATTAAGCAGTTCGGCACATGGGTGGGTCAGTGAGTCTTAACATTAACACCCTCTGCCTAATATTGCGTAGGTTCCCTTTATGCCACCAAAATCCACCAAACCATCAAGATATGATAAGACTTTATAAATGCTTTATACATTTTTAAAAATAATGTTTTAACATGTTGAGGTCACTAAAAATTTCCAAAGGGTGGCAGGAGGGCACAGTAGTTGGCATGTCAGCCTCACAGCAATAAGGTCCTGGGTCCAAGACCCGGGTTCGATGAGGGCATTTCATGTCAGTGACAATTAAGAAGCTGAGGGTTAAAGGCCTTGCTCAAGGGCTCACCAATGGCAGCCTTATCCACTAAGCCACCACCGCCTTTTCTCCTCATGCTTCAGCTCCAGGTACTTCAGTTTCCTCCCACAGTCCTAAGACATGTACATTAGGCTAGCTGTGGATGCGAGTGTAAATGGTTGTGTGTTGCCCTGATGGTCTGACAAGCTGTTCTGGGTGTTCAGCTGAGATAGGCTCCAACCTCCCCACGACCCTAATAGAGTTAAGCAGGTTGGTGAACGAGTGCCTCTATACACCACACAGCACTAAAAGATTTGTTTTGGCTGAGATGAAGCCATAAGGATGTTTTGTTTTACTTTTAAGTGAATTTCATTTCTTTTAGTGATAATGTTTGTTTTTTTTTTTTTTGTTAATACTGCTGGCTAAAAAACTTATCGAATCTTGGTGTCATTATTAGTTATAGATACATGTGGAATAGATAGTAGCGGCAGGGAGCACGGTGTCCGCAATTTCCACGATTTGAGAGAATTGTGATGGTCTTGATGGAACAATTTTTGACTGTCAGAAATTTTGCCACAATTATTACGATTTGACACCAGGAAGCGGTAGAGTAGTACAGCTTTACAGACCGTAACAGAGCCTAACAGACCTTGATACTCTATCATAGGGGAGCTTGATGAACTTGGCAACACGATTCCTTCAATTTCATTTCTTGGATGTGAGCTGTCTCCTTTTTTTATACCCAAATTGTGCTCCAATGCACCATGCTTATAAATTGTGGACATGGTGCCCCAGTGTAAACCCAGGGTAAGGTACCTCCACCAGGCACAACTAGATGATAGTGACAAGTGCACTGACTAACCTGAAAAATCTGCCCAAGACTGCATATGTTGTTATAACTTGGCATAGTTATAATTAAATGTCCCCCCCTAGTGAATGTCTGATGAACATTTTACTCCATATTAAAGAATTAGCATTTCTGGGGGAATTTTCATCATGAGGCCATGCACAGGTCACCTCCAAAATTTCACGGTTTGTTGTATGTACCACACCCTACTCTAGAAAAATATTTAATCAAAATCCGTGCATAAGTATTTGAGTTATATTACACACAACCAGACAAACTTACAAACCAACCAACACAGGTGAAAACATTCACATTCCTTTTCCCAGTACTTTTATTAATTTTTTCCACAAGTCTTAAAGGATCACATGAAGCCACCATCCTACAACATTAAACTAACACCAAGCATGGTTCATGGAAACTGGGAGTTTATGTAAAGAGAGAAATATAAAATCTCGCCATATTTACTGATTAGCTTGTAGGTATGCCATTCGGTCCCATTATTAGCTCATTTTGCAACAGTGATCAATAACAGATTGTGTCTAAATGGCAGACTTTATTCTGCCTGGTACTAATATAGTCGCTATATTAATACACCATTTATTTGCTATTTAATGCAATCCATCAAAACAAGGTTGATAACGCAAGGTGTTCCAGGTGCCTGGTCAGCAGCAAATGCTGGACAATGCACTCCAACCTCCTCACATTATACTTCTTTTGACTTTAAAATTAACTTGCCATTTCTGCATGGTTTCTTATTGTTAATCATGCTCATTTAACTGAGGAGGGCCATTCTCACAAGTATTGGTACAGGCTTTCTTGCTTCGCTTTTGGACATGGTCCTCATTCACCTTCTCCAGTTCCTGAATCTGTAAGGACAGAAGCAAACATTTACCACCCATATCTAGTGAGCATACTGGACAGAAATACCAGTAGGTAGTACATAAACTATGGTCCACTGTGTTCAATCCTAAGCCGAAGTGAGACTCTGAAAATATACTTAGTACTTCACTTACCTGTGCTAAGAAATCTGCCTCGTTGTCACTGTTGATTTTCAGTCCAGACACAGTGTTAAAGAGCTCGTACACATTCAGCGCTTCAGCTACTCCAGCTTTCTGGAAAAACTTAAAGAAGGAAAATGCATGTGTATAAACTACCAGATTCCACACGGTGGAATCCAAATTGCCAGTGTAAACAACGCCTGTTAAGAATACTAACTAACTACCCACTTACTGTGGTTACATTCCTGCAGTCCCGGAATAGAAACTCCAGACCGTGGGGGTGAGCAGGCTCAACAGACTGGCTCACGTCAATCAACCATACCTACAGAAGGATAATCGTTTCAGTTGATTTTCCGAGCCGCTTTATATTAATATGAATCATTTACAACAGTCAGGGAAGCATTTGAAATGGAACAGAATTTAAACGGTGAAAATGACTTCCCCACCTGTCCGTCATGCCACAGCATATTATATTCGCTCAAGTCAGCATGAACAAGATTACACTGTTGAAACAGCTGCTGCATCATCTACGGACAAACAGAAGCCATACAATGAAGTTATGTTTTTCCCTGTTTCCTTGAGTGCATTTAAGTATATTCTGGAATATTCTGTCTTAGAATAAACCACATACGGAGGTGAAATTTGATCAGTACGCTATCTCGGGATCATGGACACTATCCGCCTTGGAATAATGCCTGAATCGAAATGGTGGAAATAAGGTCATGGTTTGCCATTCAGTGAACCTGAAATCCCAAAAATTTAACAAATGCAGTCTCCAAAAAGATAAAGAAATTACGCAATATCGTGCTTGTGCTTTTCAAGTGTTTGATGTTAAAAACACTTTTATTAATTATTTTAAGAATTAGACAGTTTTCCACCAAACATGATTTTACTGCACTGCTGTGAGTAAGCAGCTAGCGCCATGCTAACCAGCTCTCCTGTATTTTATACTAAGAACGTATATGGTTTTTCATTATCAAGGATATGAATGTAATATTAAAAACGCTATTTTCCTTCCAATCCAGAACACAGAATAAAACCATTACTCCTCTCTAACTCTCACACATGTAGGGAGTGCAATAACTACTTTATCCACTGGACTGTAAAAAATAACATTATTTTTGTATTTAAATTTTTAAAAATCTAAAAAACTATGTATGTTCTCACATAAAACAACAGGACAGCCAGGTAGCATGGAGTTTGCTGGTTAGCTGAAGGCCTGTTCCTCACAGCAGTCCAATAAAGTCATGTTTGGCGGAGAACACCAGTCTAATTCTTAAAATAATAATTAAATAAATCAAACGTTCCCATCAAATGCATCCGTATTTTGTTATTTTCGTGGAGAGCGAGCCAGTTAGCACAAATCTAGTTGGTTGGCCCAGACCTGGCTGGTTAGCTGAAGGACTGTATTCTGAAGAATCATTTATCAGAGAAAAATAAGTCTAAAAACCAAAAATGCTTTCTTACTAATTTCTGTATTTTGTTGCTTTTTATGGAATCTTATGAAAAAAATGGCACGTCCAGTGTGATAGCAGAACTAGCAAGTGGCATTTCTGGTTTGGTCAAGTTTTTATTTTTCTCTGGTGATGTTCAGGTCACAGTATATGAGCTGATATCCTAGGAGTTGATTAGCCAATCAGTTTACAACTGACATTGTCGCAAAGCAGCTTTACGTAAGAACGGCTGATTAGATAACGGCATACATAAATAACAAAGTGGGCAAAGGGGGAATTGAAAACTGGCAGGAAAAAAGGCATACCTGTAGAACTTGGTCATAAGCCTTCTTCAGGTCCTCAGGTGACAGCGTGACGTCTTTTAGTTTAGGAGCTGGCACTTGGTTCTGTCCGATAAAAGACATCACAAGAATATGCTTCTTCAGGATCACCACTTCTGGGCATGGAATCCCAGCTTTCTTCATCCTGAGTATGTATCCAAGAGGAAGCTATATATAGTCAGGTCCATAAATATTACAACTACGGACAAAGTTATTGTTAGTGTAGCGGTCATGTTCTAACATGTACACCGTGTCTAATAAGAAATCTCTGTAGCTGCTTTAGATGAATTACTTTAAAAACAGTAATAGGAGTCTTACCTGTTCAGGTTGTGCATCTCCTTTTCAGCCCACAGATGGATGATCTTACGAGGATTCAGCTTACTGAAACGGTCCCTAAAGCGGTAATCATCCTTAATGTACTTGTCCCGGTTCTTGAATTCATTCAACGTAGTCTTGAAGACCTTGAGGACACACTCCTCTGGAATTAGCACCTCCTCGAAGCTAAAAGAAGATTTACAGCAACATCGTTCTGTTTAAGTTACAAACGTATCACACACTTTCTTTTAGATTTTTACAAGCAAAAACTGGTGATTGTTTTCCCCTTTTATCAATTGCAGGCTAGTCAAAGAACATGCATGACCACTGGCACAAACATAGACAATTTCTGATAGATTTCGATCAAACATAGCATTAAAACCACTTGGTGGGGTTTATAGGTGGGTAAATACCAGTGATTGTTTCATTACAGTGGTACCTGTGAAGGAATAAAATGTACTAAGCACTTGGTTCATGAAGCTGGTGTGTGTTGGAAGATCTGAGACGACTGGACGGGTGGGTCAGACAGGTCATGCGGAGTGGTCCCAGTCTGCAGTGCTCATACCTACCAAATGTGGTCCAACCAAGCGACACCCAGTGAACCAATGACAGGGATGATGGAGCCCATGTCAGATTTTGCAGTGCACTCATGTCTCTTGTCTGTCATGATGTCCTGCCATGACCTTTATGCACTTATGCTGTATCTCTATGACCTCTTATGACAGAGCTGTGCTTATATGAAAGGTCTTTGAACAGGCTTTTAGAAAAACTGGAACTGGTTGCTATGGTAACCACGGCTGCGATGGAAACTTTTTTTCTCCATAACCATCTATATTATAACAGAAATTTGATGTTTGGTTCATGTTAAAAGACTCTGGACAGGCTTTGAAGCAGAGTGCATATGGTTGCTAGGGAAAACAGTGGTTGCTAAAAAAAATTTTTTAATATATATTCACAACTACTTAAAATAGAGATTTGATGTTGAGCTCATATGAAAACACATTTTCCCCTAAAAATTAAAAATTAAAAAAAATTCTGCTTTTGTTTTTAAACCACCCTGAGACATCCCACCTAAGGAGGTAGTTTGTTTAGTGAAGGTAGATGGATAGGAACATTTGTCTATTTATTTTTTTGTACCATGATAGTGAAGTGTCAGGATTGTGAAAAAATCTATAGTTTACGCGTGGCTTCTCTGAATGTGGCTACATAATTATATTTATGTGACCCACTGCAGCATAATACGGATTAAGTGTCAAGGTAGTGTTTTGAGTAAGAGCAAGTTAACTGAAAATAGTTTTCTGGACGAAAATGTGAAAAACAATACATCCTTCAAAGCATCATCTTCAACATGATCAAGTTCAAATATCCATAAACACAATCTATTCATGCTAAAATGCTTGTTACAACAATGGGAATATCCACTCATTTTGCAGATTTTCAAACAGCTTTTGTGGTTGCTCAGGGTATTTCCTTATTATCCATGTTCACTACCAGAATCCTCTCCCTACTTACAGAATCCCAGAAGAATTCCCCGAATCATATGACGGTTAACCAACGAGAAGCCTCAAAACAGACATGACTCGTGTAAATAGAACTCATCTGTTGCTAGGAAGATGCTAGTATGATGGCGCTGAGTGGGATGAGAGCGGGATTCATTTAGTTTATGGATGTTAGGGAGTTTCAGATGCGGACATTCAGAAACTGGTTGCTTTCTACTAATTACTATTTTCTCAAAAGTAGTATGTTGTATGCTTATTGACATACAAAGTGATGTAACTCAGTCAATTTTCATGCTATAATCATGTATAATACCTCATTTTGAAGCAGATTCAATTCTCTTTCCAAATATAACAATATCTTAGTATGTCAAATTTCCTCCTTATTATTAATATATATTAATTCACATATCTTTTTTGCAATCCCATTTAGATTTGTAGAAATTAGATGATTTGTAAGCTGGGAACCTCAGATCTAAACTTGCACTGACCTCCCTCCATCAGCATGAAACACTACAGACTCTTTCCCTGTGCTGATACAGCCATTAATGTTCTCCAGGATTCCTGCATTCACCATTTTGTACATGAGCAATCTGGTCTTGGGGTCCACTGCTTGCTCCTGTAGAGGGAAACAATTGAAAATATGCCAAAGTAAAACTTTTAAGAAGGAACAATCATTAGGTTTTTCAGTTTATACGGATATAATGCGAATTATAAATGTTGTTCTGAGTATAATTAAGCTTGACAAGAGGCCCTTTATGGTAACATGCAGTGAGGTCCATAAGTATTTGGCCAGTGATGTAAAGGTGTTGCCCAATACGACACTTTTAACGGCTTCATTCCAAATCCATTATGGTGGCTTTGCTGTCCGAATACTTATGGACCTGGGGCTATATTTCTGTCTGACTGAAATATACTGCATGGCCAATGCTATGTGGGCACCAGAGCGATCTCAACCCGACACGCTTTTGTAAACATCTCATTCCTGATTCGGTCGCCTTCTGTTGTGCGAATCCTCAGGGAACGCTGGTCAATAGACTTCAGAAAGCGTTTGTGTGGATTTACACAGAGGTGCTGCACAAGGAGTTGAACTGCATGCTCGATTCCCACTCCAGTTCATTCTGAAGGTGATCAGAGGCTTCAAGGCTCTGTGCAGTCCACCCAAGTTCTTCCCGATCAACACTGCCACACTCTGGGCCTGGCTTTGTGTACACGCACATTTTCATGCTGGAACAGGATTAAATAAACTGGGTGTCTCGGGTTCCAGTCAAGGAAAATCTTAAAGCTACAAAATACAAAACATTCCAGATCACTGTGCCTAAAGGCAGTGCAGGGAAGAGCCACATGTGGGTGTGTACATGGCTGCACTAATGCAAATCTGAATGCAAACCAGCATTCGTATGGAAGCACGTTAGTCCAGACTGCAGATGTTTGATCTATCCATTCAAGTCTCAGATGGTTAAGTCTTATGTTTTAGGCATTCAAGTTTCCGTGTATTCGGATTTCCAAATACAGGAGTACATCCTACTAGAACAGGCACGATCAGTGTACACACAGTAGAACCGTGAAATGATTCGGTTGGGTAGCGCTAAATACACTCTCCAGTACGGTGGAAGACTCACAGCAGTTGAGTGCTCCTTCTTCTCGTGAAGCCTGGCACTGCGTCTCTGCTCGGTCTGACAGTGTCTTTTCAGAGCATTGTACACATGATTCGGCAACTTCAGGTCCATGCTGATCCCATCGCCTACATGCACTTCGGGAGCAAACTGTACAACAAAAGAAACAGGGGGGATCATTCTAAAAAATTTCAATTAGTGGCCCCCTCTGACACCCTGAACAACAAAAGATAGAGGTCTGAAATTTTCAGAATCGTTTCACAGGTGTCTGTATTGCTAAGAAATGCGAAAATATTTATGTTATGATTATCATTATCATTATTATTATTATTATTATTATTATTATAGGTTAGATAGAATGAACGTCTAAAATGCCACTTTTGGCCACCCATTACACAAAACCTAAACATCACGTTCATGAGAAAGTTTATGTGCTGTATCATGGCTACCTAGCGAATGGATCTGTGTAAAATGAAGCTCCTACGTTATGTTATGCTGTGTGTGATATATGAACAGCTGAAAATCAAAAATATCTGTCCGGCCTTCGGATTCTAAGGTCAGTATCAGCGTGTTGGATAGGCACTATCACAAAATCAAAGGCAGCATGTGAAATTACAGGATATAGACTAAATTTTGACACCAAGCACATCTTGCTTCTATGAATCCTTCTATACTAAATGTTCTAATTAAATATTATATGTTTTCGCCCTCATATTTTATCTATACATTACAGAGTATTTAGTGATTCTAGAACTTTTGATGCAATAAATACATCAGTATCAAGAAATAATAAGTGTCTCCATACACAGCAGTGGAACTGTTTACAGTTAAGCCTTGAAATTTTGGATTTTGCCAGATTATATCATATATAATGTACTTTAATTGTGTAAAGAATCAGAGAAATTTAAGGGGGGATCAGGTGGGACACTTTCTGAAAGTTGGTTGATTTCATAGGGAATGACATTTCAAAGTGAAAACAAAAGCAGAAAACGGAAAGAAATGTGTCAACTACTCGTTTAGAAATCAGGAAAAGCAGCCAACATGTTCTTAGCAACTGCATTGTTAGAACTGTGTGTACTCTTGACCTGTTGTGGATATTCTAAATATAGTACAATAAATGAACTTACATTATCCATGCGGGCGGTGTTCTTCCTTCCACAGACCTCTTCATCGTGCTTTGTGGTAATGTTCTTGCCTTTACCTGTAAAACCCTTCTTTGGCGTCGTGGACGGCTTTTCTGTGAATCACACATAATATCGAGGCCCAAGGGGGTTTAGCTTCCCCAAAAGTGACATTACAGTACCATCTCACTGTGTGGACACTATTAGTGCTGCACACCTTATTATGGTACAATACTGCTTACTCAATATCGCGAAGGTGGGATACAGCACGCCAGACCATCACAGGGCTAACACACACACACACACACACACACACACACACGCACACGCACACGCACACGCACACGCACACGCACACGCACACACACACACCAAGTCACACTCACATCTAGGGGTAATTTGGAATAGCGAATTAGCCTAATGTGCATGTGTTTGGGCTGTGGAAGAAAACCGGAGTACACAGAGGAAACCCACACAAGCACAGGAGAACATGCAGACTCCACACAGCACCGCCTGAGCCCGGGACTCAAACCCAAGACCTTTTTGCTGTGAGACGGACGAACTTGGACACATCACACCCAGGTTAAGTTTTAAACCCCACCCACTAAAATGAGCATCACAAATTTTTTTTAAATAAAAAAAAAAAGCTAATTATCATCAATAGAACAGTTAAATAAATAACTTTATAACAATATAGATTTTTTTTCATGGCTTGGATCATATATTCATAATTACTGGTCACCACTGCACAATTAACATGCGCACAAAACTTGTTTCTTACTATCAATCGAAATATCTCAATACCCATAATGATCTGAGATTAGGCCTGGGCGATATAGCCTACATCAGGGGTCTCAAACTCAATTTCCCCGGGGGCCACTGGAGGCGGAGTCTGGGTGAGGCTGGGCTGCATCAGGTTTTCCACAATTTTTTCAGCCAGGCACTAACTTTCACTCAGTGAGAAATGTTTCTCTGCTTGCATCAAACCCGGCCGATGTCCTGCCCCCGAGAGCCATATACCCCACGTGATTGGTAGGTTTGTTTAGCTCCGCCCACAACACTGTAAAGTGCCGTACATGTCAAACTCGCGGGCCGCACTAACATTAAACTTTCATATTACGGCAGGGGCCACAAACTTTCGCCCTGCGGGCCGCACTTGGGCCGCGAGTTCGAGACCCCTGGCCTACATGAATATCAATACATTAAGCTAAATTGTGATACAAGATATATTAATATCTCCTCTAAGGCACTTCATCAATGCCTGATTTCAGCCTTTAATGCATTCACTCATACCAGAAGGATGATTCTAGTAATCCATGCAACATATCTGCAGTAATACATACATAACTGTGAGAGTAATTTCGGCCAATTAAAACACTGGAAGACACACTAGGCTGGCCTGGCTGTAACACTGACGTTGATCCATTATGAGTAAATAAAATGAAATGTCCCTTCTATATTCTCAAGAGTTTCCAACTGCGTCCACTTCTGTATTTGGGTTTTGCTAACATCGGAGATCGGACACAAGTACCGCAGTGACACTAGCGCTTTGCTGCTGATCGTAAACACAAAGCAACAGAAGGGACAGCAAATATAACAAGAAAAAGCCAGCGTTGTTGTGTAAAATGTACCGGGTGAACTGGCTGTTCCGAGCTGCCCCATGGGTGTCAGTGTGAATGGCTGTGGGTGTGATGATCTGGCGAGCTGTTCGGGGGTACCCCTACTTTGCCTTGCCGCAACTTTCAAAGGATTTCATCTGCAGACTGTTTCTGCTGTTACAGGTGTGCTGATTTTCCACAGAGAGCACTGCGAGATGTAGTAACTGACTGATCCATTAATGCAGACTCACCAAGGCGATAAGGGTCATGCCGTGTGTCCTGCCAATCCACTTCATCATCGGAGCTGTCACTGTCCTCAAACGGATGAACCTTTCGGTAGTTTTCGAAGGAAATTGACACTAGACAAGACCAATATTGCAGGAACTTAATAACACTGAACACCTCAGAGAAACTAAACTTCCAGTTCAGTGAGAATATGTACTAGGTGACAAAGATACACACGTGACTAATAACGAGATATCTCTGTGGCACTGCTGCTAATCTGCTGCTAATTCCAAGCATTAAATCGGACATTACATGGATTAAAGAGAGATTTACCTTTGCTCTCTCCATTGAATTTCTTTTCTTCTCTGCGCAGCTGTGTGTCAAACTCCCGGTCAAACTCCATCTGAAGCATCTGAGCCAACATCAGGTCACTGGAGGTGTCTGTATCCTGCTGTATATTGGTAAGGTCCAAATCACTGAAAAGAACAAAACATAGTGATCGCGAAAGTTTTAAAACGATTCTGGGCTGCATATATCTCAGAAATCCCTCAAATTATTTTTAAGGTCTACTGATTTTGATGTGGGCTGCACGGGTGGCGTGGTGGTCTGCACGTCCGACCTCACAGCAAGAAGGTCCTGGATTCGAGTCCGGGGCTCAGGGAGGGCGACTCTCTATGGAGTTTGAATGTGTTAGGGTGAGTTTCCCCCAGGTGCACCGGATTCCTCCCACGGACCAAAGACATGCACATTAGGCTAACTAATGAAGATGCTAGTAAGTATCATATATGGATTTACAGATGAGAGTAAGTATAGTTGGTCCGCATTGGTGACATGTCGAATTCGTTTCCTCGTGTCCAGGGTTGGACTCCGCCAAGGCTGCCCTTTGTCACCGGTTCTGTTCATCATTTTTATGGATAGAATTTCTAGGCGCAGTCAAGGTGTTGAGGGGTTCTGGTTTGGTGACCATAGGATCTCGTCTCT
>JAOUQZ010000044.1:2786953-2800501 GCA_028564935.1 Neosilurus hyrtlii | reverse complement strand
TAATACTTTACTTACCGTTTTGTTCCCTTAACTTCCTCTTTTTCTGTCTCTCCTCTGCGGTGCTGCTGTAAATAGCGTTGGCGTGCGTGCATTCATAGAAAATGAGGGGAGGGTTGGGACAAAATTTGCATTCAGCTAGGTCTTATTTTCGAGGTAGGGCTTATTTTGGACCGTTCTGCTGAAGTAATGGTAGGTCTTATTATCGGGGAAACACGGTATTAGCATTTCTTCCTTATAAGACAGGTGGACTAAATTAGTGGTAAATTCCAGTAATCACATGATATCCGTATCATTATAATAATTTGTACAACCCAGGTGAAACCAATGTGTTTTTTGTTTTTATTTTCCTCAGGTTGGGTTATGGACCCACTTGGATTTCAATATCGAGTATAATGGCAACTCTGTGATCTTTGCCAACGTGTCTGTTAAAGACGTGAAGCCGGTGCCTTTGGAGGAAGGAGTTGATGGGGTGACTAGTAATAATAGAGGTCTATCAGTGACCCACACCTACAGTGTGCACTGGTTTGAAAGCCCCTTGACTCATGCGCGCAGGGCCGAGCGTCTCCGAGACTACTCCTTCTTCCCAAAGACTCTGGAGATCCACTGGCTGTCAATCATCAACTCGTTGGTACTGGTGGTGCTGCTGCTAGGCTTTGTTATCATCATCCTTATGAGGGTGTTAAAGAATGACTTTGCCAGGTGAGGAGAGGGATATCAAACACGTGTAGTGGACTGATTTTCAGATCAGGGGGATAGATAAGTGTAGTAATTAGTTATTAGTGAGATTTGTACACAGGAGGACTATGACGCAGTGTTGGTGATTTGATCCTGTTCCAGGTATAATGTCGAGGAAGATGGAAGCTGTGATGATCTGGATCAAGGTGATAACGGCTGGAAGATCATCCACACAGATGTCTTTCGTTTTCCGCCCTACAAAAACTTGCTGTGTGCTGTGCTTGGTGTAGGAGCACAGTTTCTTACTCTGGCCACTGGTAAGAATCTGAGCGCCGTTAAATCCAAAGTGTATTCGGGTTATGGGAGGGGACTGCTCCTGAATAAAGCTCACTGTTTCCATTGTCAGGAATTATCGTCATGGCATTGCTAGGGATGTTTAACGTACATCGGCATGGAGCCATAAACTCTGCAGCCATCGTGTTGTATGCTCTGACGAGCTGTGTGTCGGGGTACTGCTCGTGTAGCTTCTACACCCAGATTCATGGTCAGCAATGGGTATGGAACATCATCCTCACCTCCACCCTCTTCTCCGGTGAGATACTGAGAATGGCACGCCTTTGTTCTGTGTATAGACTGACTGACAGTATAATTAACATTATTGTAGCAATTTATTATATTAAATTTTTCTCTCTCTCTCTCTCTCTCACACACTCTCAGCTCCTCTCTTTCTGACCTGGAGTGTTATAAACTCTGTACACTGGTGGAGTGGCTCCACACAGGCACTCCCTGCATCTACAGTGTTCCTCTTGCTAGGTGCTTGGGTGCTAGTGGGTTTTCCTCTTACAGTCATCGGTGGAATTGTGGGTAAGAATCGGGCCGGTAATTTTCAGGCCCCATGTCGCACACGCAACATTCCACGCCAGATTCCAGAGCAACCCTGGTACAAAAACACAGCTGTTCACATGGCCATCGGCGGATTCCTGCCTTTCAGGTGAGAGAATGAGAATAGAATGCATCAAATCTTAAGCTGGCATTTGATCCCGAGCCATTTTGTCACCCCATTCCTTCCGTTGCGTTCACAGTGCCATCTCGGTGGAGCTCTACTACATCTTTGCGACTGTATGGGGTCGGGAGCAGTACACACTTTATGGCATCCTGCTGTGTGTCTTTGCCATCCTGCTGTCTGTAGGAGCCTGCATCTCTGTGGCTCTCACATACTTCCTGTTGTCAGGTGAAGACTATCGTTGGTGGTGGAGAAGCATCCTGAGTACAGGATCCACTGGGATCTTTATATTCGTCTACTCACTTTTCTACTATTGGAATCGCTCGAGCATGAGTGGTGTGGTGCAGAGCATGGAGTTCTTTGGTTATTCCTTGCTCACCGCCTTCGTGTTCTCGCTGATGCTCGGAACCGTATCGTTTTGGGCCTCTCTGGCATTTATCCGTTACATCTATCGCAGCCTGAAGATGGACTGAAGAGGGTTAACAAGTAACACTTTTGCACTAGCCAATTTTGATTCTCTCTTGCTGGACACTTTGTTGTGACATCAGAATGGAGGACAGTCGTCTATCAGGAAATGGATTTTGAAGACTGATGCTCCAGATTTCTACCATGCATCATTAAATGTAATGATATTCTCAGCAAATATTTGAAGGACGTGAAAGCAGCATGGAAACCTGCTGCATGTTCGGTTATTACACCATCGCAACCAACATTTACTGAAACCGATTTGTTTAGTAATGGCACTTGGTCCGTTTGTCCAGTTTATATTGCGTTTGATAAAAATTAAATCACACAACTAGTACTTCTTATGGGCTTCAGAAATCAGAAAGGGGTTTAATATATCGCTTATGGGGTGTGTGTCATGTAGATGGGGGGGTCTGTATGTATACATGAATATCTACATTTGCAAAAGGGACTTTTTTTTAACATAGCATGGACAATAAGGATAAATACATTAAGGGTGGTAGTAAGGAGAGCATTAAATATTCAGAAAGGGCATTTTCTTTTCTCTTTATTTTTATAAAGGAGGTTTATGTTAAAGAAGTGAAAGCAATCGGACCAACCTGAAAGTAAAGCAACAAACTGTCAAACGTAGAGGTTTGTGAAACTATTTATGCTATATTGAATCTGTTATAGCAGTATTAGAACGCATAACAAAATATCCAGAACAGGAGCAGTCTAGTTTAAAGCTCTGTTAGTTTAGTACCCGTCTTTGGATTGAAACCCTACAAACATTTTACAAACAGATTGGTTTTATCAGAAATTAATAATGTGGGACATGGGAGCAATATGTTCTACTATAGTCACCATGTACTGTGATCTTATTTCAGATGTACATATACAATCTTTTCAATAAAGCTAATCTTTTTCCTACAAAAAAAATTCTAATGTCTGTGTAGATATTTCAAAACAAGGGCTAGGGATATTTAATATGAATAAATTTTTACGATAAGGTTTAAAAGTCATGTGTGTGTGTATATATACCTCGGAAACCTGAGCGTGATTGTTGTCGATGTTCTTTTTGTTTTTGGGTTTGTAACTCCATTTCATGTTTCGTCAAACCCTCAGCAGAACACACTGAGCACCTGTTGTGTATTCAACTGTTATGCCACATGGCAGTAATTGATAACGGGATATTTATTGGGTAACTATTTCTCATAATTATGTTAATTAGAATGGTTGTGCTTTGAATTGCAGAAATCATAAACAATAAAACTATATCAAGCATTTTTGCAACATCAGTGTGAAGATAAACTTAACTATATATTACTCACCTGTAAGTTATTCGCTAAAATATTAAGTGCAGATGTTTTTGGCCTGGCCAAAAAAAAGTCCCGCACTCTAATATTTTGCACAGCGCATAATCTCCATGGCATTGTTGCTCCAGTTGGTCAGGTCAAGGCTCAGCAACATTATATGCCAGTAAAACGAAGTCAGCTGATATACTGAATGAGCAGGTTTTCACATCAATGGACAATTTCTTCCCTGGTGGCACGGATATAAAATGGGGACTCAAAATAATGAAAGCGTGGTTCAGGGAGCGTGAGGCATCATTTTCACACCTGAACTTAAGCCTATTGGAAGTCTCTAGGATGTGCAGGAGAAGACTTTATGGAGTGGTTCTGTTTTCCCGTCATGAAAAATAAACCCAAATCTGAATGTTGGAAATGTTGCTTAAGTTGGTGGAAACAGTGCCATGGTGATTGCGGGCAGTAATCAAAGCTAAAGACGGTCCACTGAAATAGTGTCCGCGAGAGTTTTTTTTTTTTTTTTGGTTGGACAGTACGCTGAGAGTGTCATAAAATGTTTACTAAAAACAAGTAATTTAGTTCACCTACATGGGGCTTTTGGAACAAAACGATGGCCATGAAAAGAGATTTTGATTATTATTATTAGTAGTAGGAGTAGTATTAATAATAATAAGGTATATTTTCTTTTTCATTAATTAGTTTTGACTGCCTTGTTTTAAAAATGTATAATTATTATGGGCAATTTAACATGGCCTCTCTCTATTTTCCTAAGACCCAAACTATACTGTTGGTGCTGCTTCTGTTCCTTACCACCTGATAGATATTGAACGTGATCAACATCTTCAGATAGGAAGAACTTTAATAAAAGAGTATCAGAATCAGAATACTTTATTTATCCCGGAGGAAATTGCACAGTTGCTCCATACCAATTATATAAGAAAGATTACACACACACACACACACACACACACACACTATATATATATATATCACTTACTGTTTAATTCTACCATACACAAAAGATAAAAGAGTGTATAGCTGAACACTGTTTCTCCCTTTGACTGAAGTTTGTGGCTTTCAATTGCAATGAATAGAGTTACGTGTTTCCGGCAGAGTCAAGTCTAAATTAGGATGATAGTCCTGCTTAGGACATGACATGTATCAGCTATGCACCTCCTGAGGGTGTAGGAAATCAAGCACCACGATGTAGTGAAACACCATATTCCCTTTTAAGTTGGCTTTTATCCTACTTTTAACATTGTTACATATGTATAAATAAAGTTTGTCATGCCTAGATTTGCCATTTGGTTCAAATTAAAAATAACCCTTAGTTACCCTCTAAAAAAAATAAACTCATGAACATCACATGGTATTGAGAGCCAGTCCCTTAATGAGAGTAAAATTATTGCCTAGGATGTGTATAAAAAGACAATATTGCGCCTTAATCCTAAACCAATATACTGGTTCTGCACTTGTGTCTCCTATGACAATGCACAGGTGTTTTCTAAGCCTGTCAGGATAAACCGGATCTCCCTGATTTAAATAATACACAATCAACCTGTGTGAACTCTGGCAAAGTAATCACCTGTTATCTCCACTCGTCCTCATCAAAATGCATTTCGTTTGGCTCTCGCTCTTTCCACAATCAGAGACGGTGGTTTGAATGGATTTCAGTGACATTCAGATTTTAATTGTAAGTCTCAGTTTGGCTGTCACCAAAAATACATGCAGGTTACTGCTGGGAATTTTTACACCTACTGGCTCATCAGGCTGGAGCTTATCTTGGTCACTGTAGCGTGAATATTTATACTGGACAGAAACACACTTATGGCTAAGACCTTGTTTTACACATTATATAAATATCTTCAGCAAAGAGGTTATAAGATTGTTCATGTGAGAGATTTCCATGAAATTTTAACCAAATGTGGGTTTTGGGACAATGAAAAGGTGATTAAATTTTGGCTGTGATCCAGATCAGTATCCAGGAGGGATTTGAAGGATTTTTTTTAGCACTGTGAGATAAAATAAAGCCTAGATTGAAAAACGTTTAAATTCACCCGCTAACAGAAATTCTATTCGGGTTGCAGGGGCTGGAACGTATCTCAGCCAACACTGAGCAAATGTAGGGTACACCCTGAACAGCTTGCCAGACCATCACCAGACAACACACTCATGCAGGGGCAATTTGGAACAGCCAGCTATCCTATTGTACATGTTTTTGGATGGTAGGATGGAACCCACACAGGCATGGGGAGAACATCCTCACCGAAACACCTGATCCCAGGACCGTCATGCTGTGAGGTAGATGTGCTAACCACTGCATAATGACAAATGTTACTTGAACACATGTAATTTTGTGTTGTGTTTTGCTATTAGAGCAGGTTGGCCAACACGTTGCTTTCTTTAAATCAGTAGTAAACTGGCTTCAAAGGCAGTGTAAGCTCCACCCACTCCTATGACATCATGTCATTTACTCCTGGAAGGGTTACTTAATATTGAAGCTAATTTCTTGACAAAAATCCTACCTACTAAAATTGTATTCACACCAAAGTAGACACTAAACAGACCCCTTGCCTTGTACAGTATTAGATTTACCTTACATTTTGTACTCTGAGTTAATGCTTGGAACATGCAAGAAAGAAATACATGGTTGTGTAGCTGTATCAAATGTGCTTTTTAAATTTAAATTAAATGACAATTCCTGTTTGGGAGTAAGACTGACAAAATTGCTATTGACTGTTGAATTAAAGAAGGCATGGTTATCACCACCCGACACCATCCACAACCACCGTGTTTGAGGCTAAAACTGGATACCAATAGCTGATTGAGCACAGTTTGTGGTCAGTGTTGTCGAACTCTTCAAGAACAACCGCCATATGCATGGGAAATTTAATCCATAGTAAAATTGTGTGACAATTAACCACAAGTGTTGAGCTGCCACAACTACACAAACACAGGCAATAGAAAAGGTTTGTCTTTATGGCAAGTGGTGTAGATATTCTCAGGAACATTTATTCCTCTACCGAGCCTGACATACAAGTGTAAGTAAAGGCAAATACACAAATCACAGCTTGAAAGACGAGGCTAAAGAAAACCTCTGCATTACAGGGATTTAAACAAGCAAGGATTCCTGATAAAACATTAAATACTCTGTAAGGATCACTGAAGTTATAAAAAATAGAGCTTCCATATAAAAGTAGGGGGAGAAAAATCATTTCCATGCTCAAACATTTACAAACTTGCACATTTTAAAACAGGTAATACTTCCTGACAGCAGTTATTCATACAGTCTATAACATGGGAACCCTGTTTGCAGTCCTGGAGGGTATGTTCACAAATTAACCAGAACAGAGCCGAGAAATCACATAATCAGAACCCAACCCCTCATGAGTGCAACAGGAAACCTTCAAATATAAAAGCAACTGGATTCAAAACTATTTACAGAACCTCACAAGCCCCAGGCAACCAAGTGCAGTTGCTCAAGATGACCACTGTGTGGCACTGTTAACCGTGGCCATCTGTGTAGGGCTGCTGCCTGGACCAACAGTTCCAACATTGCCATTACAAGCACTCCCACCATCTGGCACATAACCTGAAGAATTGAGGAATTCATAGTGCTGCACAGCTGGGGGCAGACGCCAACTCCCCTGAGGTTTAGGAGAGCCCCGGGAAGGGGACAAAGGCCGAGAGTAGTTGAGGTAAAAGGAGGGAGTCTGTGCTGGGTTTTTCTTGAACACAGTATCTCGAAACTGAGAGTTGTTATAAAGGTCTTGAGTCAGTAGTGGTGCATCTACCTGGAACTGAGATGAAGAAAGGGTCAACATGAGGTACAAGACACTTTCAAATGTGATTAGAATAGAAGTCATCAAATCAACAGGAACAGTTTCATCCTACATCTGTACATTCTGTATGGTTGGTTAAATTCAGGACCAGGTTTAATGGTGCACAATCACTAGTGAGCAGCTTCTGTTCCATCTTCCATCATCGTTCATTCTGACTGAACATAAAACATCTCCCATCAAAACCACCCCAGCTCATGAGCTTAGTCTCTTATTCACCTGTTGTAGATTATTTTGGTCGTGTGTTTTAACAGTTTGAGCAGAGTAAACTCACTATAGAATTCCCTCCACCTGCAGCACGATCAAGTTAAATTAAATTATTTCCTTTTCAGAACATTGGACCCAGATTTTCCCCATCTTGGGGTGGTACGCCACATAGGGGTTTCATTTGTAAGATTTCAACAAGACCACACGAATTGATTGTGCATGCACGGTAACTTGGCAGTGCAACACCGATCCATAGAAATAGGAAAAGTCTGGGATTGGTGTTAAGTAGGCACGTTGTTTTCAATAGAAAACTACAAAGACAAATAAAATGTTTAGTGATCCCATAGTGCCTGGTTCAGGGACACTTGTGTACAGGAGAAAGCACTAGGTTTCGGAACGACCCTGCGGCAGATTGCTGATTTTATTTCCAAGAGATACCCCTGCATCTCACGCTTATTTAATATATCTGGGAAGTGAATGCACCCCTTTAAAACCCAGCGGATTCAGACCACAGGTAACTCACCTGAGGATGTGTGGTGATGTACCTCTCTGACACCCAACTGTTATCCTTCTGGTGCCTCTTGAGCTTCATTCTACGATTCTGAAACCAGGTTTTCACCTTAAAAACAACAATTAAAAACACACACTTCAATTTCATGGTCTTTTCTCGAGGGGAAACCAAGGTAGGGAGACTAGAGTAACCTACTTGTTTGTAGGTGAGGCCGGTGAGACCTGCTAGAGTCTTCATCTCGGCGGGGGTGAGGTATCTCTGCATGTTGAAGCGGTCGTTTAAAGCGCTCATCTGTCCTTCGGAGAAGGCGGTGCGCGTTTTGGCTTTGCGCGCTTGCGGTGCCGCCGCCGCCGGTTCCGGAGACCGCGGGAGCGCGGACGCCGCCGGCACACCGTCTCTCCCTGTGGTTCCACACTCGGCAGCCCCCGACACAGAGCTGGAGACATCCTCACTCCCTTCGGGGCTGCCGGTGTCGGGTTCGTGCGCCTGCGCTTTCTTCATCCACATGACGGGGACTTCCAGGTCCAGTTGAGCCGCGCTGCCTTCCCGACTGCTCCCTGAGCTCCAGGAGTCTGGGGAAGCACGACACACATGTTTAACACAATGACACATCTGTACAGGATGGAGCGCGGTGCTGCTCGGGTAATGAAAGGAGGAGTTGGGAACCTGGTGTGTGAGACTCGGAGTCACTCGGGGTGTCCCTGCCGGCTCGCTCCTGCTCCGGCCTCGCTGGTTCCGGCTGCAGCCGGCTGTGCGGCAGGAAAAGGCGAGCGGGCTGGTTGTGCGCCTTGGAGTCGGTGTAGTACACCACTGAACCCGGGTAATGGCCTTCAGAGGCCGGGGGGTTGTATTCTGGACTCCCGGGAGGAGTTTGAGAAGACTGCGGCTGCGGGGTGTAGTAACCCCCAGTCACCCCCACATTAGAGCCATAAGTAGCCTCTGCCCAGCTCATGTTAGCGTGGCTTGGTTCCGCTGGGTACTGGTGCATTAACCCGTAGGCGTAGGTGTGGTAGCTCGGGCTGTAGTTGTAGCTCACTGGTACCTTCCAGTCCTCCATCTCTGTCAAGACAAGAAAAAGTGAAAGAGCTACAGGAATAAATCTCCTAGCACAGTTTAAACCCTGTTAATCTTCCAGGGCGAATCCCCCTCACTACATCCACAAACATTCACCCGGCAACCCCCTCACATTATCTACCTGAGCCGCCCAGCATCCTGATGAGGTTTATAAAGCCAGGTGTGTGGGTGGAGCAGGCGGAGCCGGAAGATTAACGTTCTGACCAATCAGAACACCTGAAACCTGTAGCTACCTCCAAACCACGCCCATACAAACTAAATCTCACAAGTGTGTAGTTTTGAACATAAACATGAACATGTTGAAACACATACTATACACCAAATACAATTAACACTGTGTTATCTCCTCATCATGTTAAGTGCAGACCAAACCAAACCAAACAAACCAAATTGTTTTATTGTGTCTTTTAGGGAAAATCTTACATGATACTCACATAGCAGTAGGATATCAGATGTAACAATATACAGCCTATTATCACATGCAGTGATTAAAAAAATAGTCAAAAACAACACGTCACAGCAAAAAAGTCACACCCAAACTATGCCTGAACTGGTACTTTTTTATTTCAAGGCAAATTTTAACTTGAATTTGAACAATGTATATTAAGTTGCGCCCTGTGATGGCCTGTCGAGATGTCCATGCCCTCGTCCAGAGTCGGCTGAGATGGGCGCCAGCCTTCCCATGACCCTTCAGAAAATGATCAGAAGGCTAATGTTAGTTAATACAAGTATAATGTTAACTAGTGATGTGTGGTGCGATGATTCCTATGGTGCCTGTAGTGTAAGTTTCATCAAATATTTAATTAGCTTTCGTGTGAGCTACGCGGAAGATACTGTGACACGTCGATTTTCGTTCCACAGTAAATCGTTTGTGTGTGCGTCTGTCCGCAGTCCACAGAGTGAGCGCTTGGTTCTCATAAGTTACCTTTTGCGTGAGCTATATATCCTTCACGTGATTATTACTAGACATTTGAGAGCTTTCGGAAATTATACTAAGGTAAAGTTATACTATGATAGTCATTATATTTGCATAGACAGGAACTTTCCAATAGGTCTAACACCAGGATCTAATTTAATCTTAACAAGTTCAAGTTCGTCTTCAGGTTAGGGGTAGTATGCATATGTCTGAGTAAACATACGTGAAAGATCAGTTATTTTTCAGCGTGTGCTCCCTCCACCAGTCATTTTGAATAGAATTCTATAGAATTAGCAAAAATGTGTCTAATTTTAACATCATATGGGAATTAAAATGTGAAATCACTGAATTGAATACAAGTTAAGGAAAAAAGGCAACATAATCTGCCATTGAAATTATAGCTTTTGTTTTTAGCAAAAAATCTAAAAAGTTATAATCTAAAATGCATTGTTATATATTTAACATAAATGGTACATGTTGTTCTGTAAACCAGAATGGCCTTATTAAATTTTTTTTATTATTATATACTGCCTTCTTTTCTTTCTGGTGTATATCTGTGCAGTATAATTTTTGTGGAATTGGTTGTGTGTGTTTGGGTCAGGGGTCAGAGGTTAAAGACATCTAGTACACTGCGTTTTATAAACAGATGTAAACATGCACATTAATGTTCATTCCAGGTAAAGTTTAACTCTGGTCACTGTGGTGCCACTATTTAAAAAACTATAATATGCCATAAAAATTAAGCCCTGTAAAAATATTGAATGTGGCGTTATTGAACTCCTTGAGTTTGTGTGTTCTCCCTGTGCTTGCTTGCATGGGTTTCCTCCGAGTACTCTGGTTTCCTCCTACAGTCCAAAGACATGCACAATAGGCTAATTGACTGTTCCAAATTGCCTCAAAGTGTGAGTGTAAGTGAGAAAATAAATGCACAGTAGCGTGTTTATTTATTTATTTTTTTACCACAGATAATAGATAGGTAATGTGATGTATAGATATGACGGATAGGTATCGTGATGCATTGATGTTGATGTGAACAGCCAATTAACGTACTGTACAAGCATGGGGAGAACATGCAAACTCCACACAAAAATGCCCCAAGGAACCCAGGACCTTCTTGCTATGAGGCAGATGTGCGAAACACTGTGCTATCGTGCCACCCCACGTCCATCATAAACTGTTAAAGTGTTAAAAAGTTCTTTGCCTGAATTGGACCGTTCCAGATATTTCTGGAACTTGCTTGTGTCCATCACAGTAAATCCAAGAAGTGTATAATAAAAAATTCTAATAACATTCATTTGTTTATTGAATTTTTTCACCCAATTTATTTGTACTTAAAAAAACAGCTCATCTTATAAGCATTATTTGATGTAAAATGATGAATATTTATGTTTATAATGATCCCCATACAGGTATTTCCTTTGCACCGGAAATAATTTTTGCTTCATTGGAAAGCACCCTGATGGCTGACTTAAATGCATGAATGAGGATATTTTGCATTCGCCTTATAATGAGTTTAAAAGTTTGTCTTAAGCTTCATTTTGTTGTTAATTCTCTGATTAACCGCAAACATATGTGTTAATGATAAACCTGTAAATGATTAGACTTTCTGTTGGAAAAGATTAGCAAAATCCTTGCAAACAGTGGAGTTGCCCATGTATTTTTGGGCTAAATTGTTACTATATATTATATCTCGCTCATTCACCAAACCTTGGAGATTGGAGTCTCAGCTGAACTGACAAAGGGCGAAGGCGTGGTACGCTCTGAACGGCTCACCAGACCATCGTAGGGCCGACACACACTCAATAATTCACACTCCCATCCACCCCTAGGAACAACCAATTTGCATAATGTGCATATCTGTGGATTGTAGGAGGAAACCTAAGTACCTGGAGGAAACCCACGCAAGCACAGGGAGAGCATGCACACAGATATGGCCTATTCGAGCTCAGAACTCGAATCCGGGACCTTTTTGCAGTGAGACGGACATGTTAACCACTATGATATATTTTCACATATTATAGAATGACCTTGAGGAAGGAGGGCCAGGTATGGGGGGGGAGCCTTTGTGTATCACTCCCTGGAATTTTTCTTGTCTTTTTTTTGTTAATGTGCTTGTTTTCTGGTTTCTAACGAGCCTATTGTGTTCCTTAATGTGTGTTTCATGCTCTGGTATTCTGATGGCACATTCATGTACAAATCACCTATTAACACTTCATTAGCCCTGTGTGTGTCTGTACGTCTGGGTGATTAACTTCAGGGCCAGGTGAACTATTGTTCTCAAAACTTCTCTCCTCAAAGATAAATGATAATGACTCTGTGGAATTTTAAGGCTTTTTTTTTTTGGTTTAAAAAATCCCACAAAATGTAGGAAAAATGGGTTTGTTTTAACTCGTCAGTGTAGAAGTGAGTTCTCCGTGTCTCTAGGGGGCGCTGGTGGTTGTTTGTGGTGTAAAAGCAGCTGGGTGTTTAACAGCACAGCGCCGCTCGCGACTCTTTCCCCTTTCAGCGCGCGTGCTGGTTTAGTTCGGCTCTAACTTTGCTAACAGCCGCTTTCAACTTTTTTTCATTAAGAAATTGGCGTTTAATTGACTTAAGCTGACATTTTATGTTACTAATATATTAATAACTCGGTTTCTGAACAGTTATTAGGACACTTCTTGCACTTTTACCTCTGGCTCTGCTCTGTCTCACACACACACACGCACACCTGCAGATAGTGCTAGCCAGTGCTGCTAACCTAACGGTTCTTTCTGAGGTAATTTCTCTCGAGTTGTTTTTTAAACTAACAGGAGATGGCCGAGGAACTAGAGCGCATCCTGTATCAGCTGACACTCCCTGATAACGAAGCCATTCAAAAGGTATCATCATCATTAAGTTAAGACTTAGTTATCTTTTATGATATTTATGGAAACCCATCTGTCACTAGGGAGAAAAGTCGGCTTTGAATATTATTAGATGCCAAGTCATAGTCATGAAACGGGCAATTAAGTCCTACCTCAGTTAGTAAGTTATAAATATGAAATGCTTAGCTGACTTCTTTTTCTAGGGGCTGAAATGGTCTGTCTGTCTCTGTCGTTCTTTCATCTGTCTGTCTTTTATCATCTGTCTGTCGGTCGTACTGTCATCATCTGTCTGTCTGTCTGTCGTTCGTACTGTCATCATCTGTCTGTCTGTCTGTCGTTCGTACTGTCATCATCTGTCTGTCTGTCTGTCGGTCGTACTGTCATCATCTGTCTGTCTGTCGGTCGTTCGTACTGTCATCATCTGTCTGTCTGTCGTTCGTACTGTCATCATCTGTCTGTCTGTCGTTCGTACTGTCATCATCTGTCTGTCTGTCGGTCGTACTGTCATCATCTGTCTGTCTGTCGGTCGTACTGTCATCATCCGTCTGTCTGTCGGTCGTACTGTCATCATCCGTCTGTCTGTCTGTCTGTCGGTCGTACTGTCATCATCTGTCTGTCTGTCTGTGGGTCGTACTGTCATCATCTGTCTGTCTGTCTGTCATTCGTACTGTCATCATCTGTTAGTCTGTCTGTCTGTCGGTCGTACTGTCATCATCTGTCTGTCTGTCG
>JAOUQZ010000044.1:2734817-2763479 GCA_028564935.1 Neosilurus hyrtlii | reverse complement strand
TATATATATACACACACACACACATATATATACATATATATATATATATATAAATTTTATTACATTTTATATATATATATATAATGTAATAAATAAATTTTCCATTATAAAACCCCAGAGGAGAGATCTGGATCTTACCGTACCAGTTTGAACAGCTCCATGCTTCCCTTTGCACAGCTCTTGTGCTGTGTGTGTGTGTGTGTGTGCAGTTCACTGATCCTCACTACACTGTGTCCCACACACCTCTGTGCAGCACATGCAGTGTCCTGTGTAGGACTCCCACCTCTGCTATCCACAGGCTGTGAAGTGTGTTTACACAGAGAGAAGAGAATCCAATTGAAAAGATCCCCGAGTCTGACCAATAGGGACGAGGGAAAAGTAACGCGTGCGTGACGTCACAGCCAAGGGGGTGGAGCTTAGTGCACAGGGTTAAAAAAAAAAGTGCAGAAATGTGTTTAATAGAAATTAAACCATAATAAAAGTTCATTGATTTGGGAATCCTGCAAAAAAAATTTTTTTTTTACTTTTTAAAAAATGACTTTAGGTTCAGATCTGAACTAAAAGCCTCATCACTGGACTTTTATCCTGCACCAGAGTCCAGATATATAGGGGCAATTTAGAGCAGCTAATTAGCCTAATGTGCCTGTCTTTGGACTGTGGGAGGAAACAGGAGTACCCGGAGGAAACCCACAGAAGCACACAGGAGGACATGCAAACCCCACACAGAAACACCCTCGCCAGCACGGGACTCAAAACCAGGACCTTCTCGCTGTGAGACAGACGTGTTGACCACCGTGCCGCCCCCCTCATTCAATTCGATTCATCAGTCTATTTGCTGAACCGCTTAATCCTAGTAGGGTCTCGGAGAGGCCGGTGTCTGTCTCAGCTGACAATGGGCCAAGGCAGTGTACACCCTGAACAGCGCCTCAGAACATAAGGCAACACACACAACCATTCACACTCACTTTCACACCTAGGGGCAATTTGGAACAGCCAGTTGGCCTAAAGGGCAGGTCTTTGAATTGTAGCAGGAAACCAGAGTACCTGGATGAAACCCACCCAAGCAGGGAAGGAACATGCATACTCCACACAGACACCCTCGCTGAGCCCAGGATTCAAACCTAGGACCTTCTCCACCTTCTGTGTGCCGACCTGAAACATCTTCAAGGCAGGTATTTGTTCCCCAATAGAACATTAAAGAAAATGCAAAAGTGATCTGAAATTCAAACATTTTGGGGTTTTATCCAGAACTTTAGAAATAACTAGAGTTTATCAAGAGGATGAATATGATTTTGAGTAGGTCAGGCAATGTGCTGGGAGAGCTCAGAAGGTAATGGTGTCCATAAACTCTTTAAAAACAGTCAGTAACGTTATCACCTTTTGTGTGAGCTATGTGGAAGGTACCGTGACCCTGATTTTCTTTCCGCAGGAAATTCTGTGTGTGTTTGTCTGTCCGCAGTCTTCAGCTGCACACCCGGCCGGTCCCAGTAAATCATTACATTTCGCATGAGCTATTCCTTGTAACGTAATTTAATGTTAGGCCTTATTATACGACAACAAGGATCATTGTATGATATTATATATACCAGCTGGTGTCATGCGAAAGGTCAATGAATGTATGGGTTGCTGCAGCAGTCATTACAAATTCAAATATGCACAAATATTTTACAAAAGGTACAAGATTTTTTATTTCACCTACAAATATTAAGAAACAGTAATGTTATAAAATCCCAGGCACCTGAGCTGTTTTAAAAGCTAAACAATGCATTCACTTTTATTTATGATGTAATCTTATTTAATACCAGTGTTCCCAATAGGACCAAAAGACTTGTAGTATGAGCTACAGGTCAGACTGGTCTGCATAAAATAGTTTTAATGGAACTTTGTAGTCACTGATTGGCCATGTTGGTGTGATAAGACTGCCAACATCTCCCTTTAAAAACCTTATCTATGTAATACTAGCCACAGATGGAAAATGGTGTAAGTGGTGTCAGTCGGACAGCGAGGGCGAGTGGCCACTCGCTGGGCTGTTGGCAAAGCTGTGCAGGTCCCGATCCTTCTCTTTGTCCTTGTCCTTGCTGTCATGCTTGTGTTTGTGTTTGTGCTTGTGTTTGTGCTTCTTCTTCTTCTTCTTGTGCTCATGGTGGTGGTGGTGATGATGGTGGTGGTGCTTGGAGGAGGAAGACAAGGATGAACTCTCCTTTGTGAAGGTTGGGACAGGTGTGACAGGCATGGACACGGGAATGGGAACCGGCATGGGCAATGGCATGGGCATGGGCATAACAGCCTGCTCAACAACAGGAGGCTCTCGACCTGTGGAGGAAATGTAAGATATTTTATACTCGTGTATTAATGTACATTAGGGTAAATATCAGTGATCAGGTTAATGACCTCTTTAAGGAGTTGATGCCATGATATCGGAATTAGGACGTAATCTATATGAACGTTTTTTTGTCTTTCAGGATTATGCAGGATTTTCAGGATGAACTTTCTAGTATAGTGGACCTCCTGAGCAGAGCCCCATAAGCAATGAGAATGACTTTGTTGGCTGACCTGTGGCCGTCTGTGCCTACCGCCAACTTGACACTGATTGGTGAGTTTTGTGACATTTCCTAGGAAAAACTCCCTCAGTTGACACGAGGGAGAAGCTTGAGAGGAACCAGGCTCAAAAAGGGAAACCCATCCTCATAAACCATATAAGAAAAACTTAATTTAAGTCCAACATGTAGTCCAGTTGGTTATATCACAACTGTAAGACCTAAATAATTGTAGCAAAAGAGTTTATATCACCAGCAGTGAAAAGTGTCTGTGAAAAATCTTCACAGTCTGAGTGCACATCTAAGCCCATATGGAATGTGTCTGTGGCAAAATGAGAAAAACTATAAGAGGGTAATTATTTTTAAACATTCTCTCCTTACAATATGTGATATCTAGAATGAATTTTTGCTAGACTGGACTCGTTTTGTGGTGCTACACCCTGAATAATCAAACAACTATATGCCTGGTTTAATGTCAATACCAAATTACAAATAAAAAGCACTGAGTACTAATTTTAAGGTTTTTACATTCTCAAACGCCTCGATAATTTGTTCTATACCTGATAGAGGCTCCCCAGTACGATTTGCTAAAGTGAGGATGTTGAGGTTACCTGGTGTTGATGGTCTATCCAGCATGTTCAGGTGATGGTAGATAAATGCTCGACTGTCATGAACCGTGTCCATGTCAATATCCTCATCTTCTTGCATAGGAAACTGTGAAAGAACAAACGGCATACCAGTGTTACAGTTTTAAGGAAATATTCAATAAATTCTACATTATTAAATGAAGATTAGCTCATGGATTCTACTCTAAGAGGTCTAAGGATAAATCAGCTGGAGCCTGTTTCCTTCCTTGTCAAATATAAAATACAGTACATCTTGATGCTAAGTACATAATGTTGACGGGTTCTTCGAAGTGTCCTCAGTGAGATGACGTGGCAGAGTCATGGTTGCATGAGGAAAATAGCTTAAATATCATGAATGATGTCATCAAACAAGACAATCGTTCATATAGAAATATTTGGGTTAGGAAGGACACTAGACATGAATTGGGTTCAGACATTAAGCTTGGGGTTTGCAAACAATTTCCATACTGAGCTCAGAAACTCCAGACTCCTTTAAAATTGCAAGCTAAATTTGTTGATTGTGCACACACACACACAGTAGTGGGCAGCCACAGTGTAGTGCCCAGGGAGCAGTTGTGGGTTAGGTGCCTTGCTCAAAGGCACTTCAGCCGTGAAGGTGGATGAAGGGTAAGGTGGTGATTCCTCCCCACCGCCGCCACACGTTTTTCCTGCCGGGTCAGCAGTGGAACCAGAGATCTTTCAGTACCCAAACCTGCTTCTCTTTTCCATTAGGCCATGGCTAATTTAAGGCTATTTAACAAATATGTGCCCCATCACAGCAAAGTAGGTATTAAGTGGAAAATTATACATTTTCTGTTATTTTGTATCTGATATCCCAAACTTTTGTTGCTAATTTTGGAGTAACTACAAAACCCGCCAGGAATTTTCAGCCTTTAGAACAACTCTGGAGAAAATCACGTTTAAAGACCAACAACGATAATAATTTCCAACTTAATACCCACTTTGCTGTGACAGCTCACATATAGGCAAGTATTTTAGACATTCATGTCATATTTAAACAACTTTCTTTTTTATTTAAACAACTTTTTCTTAACTAAAAATTATGACACAACTCCTTTAAACCCTAGAAGCACCGATTTTGGTAGCACTAGCTCTAGGGAAATACTCAGAGCTCTGCTTAAGGACAGCATTTTTATTATTTTTTTAAAATCTCACTATTCTGTTCAGTAATAAACTTAATTTTAAACTGTTTTAAACTGTTTTATTGTCAAAAACCTCTTTGTGACACTAAAACCTGTTAGCGAACTGTTTAGCAACTTTTTACAAACCCTGACAAACTCAAAATTCGCTACGTTCGTCAACGTTCGCCACTCCGTGACATACTAGCTTGATAGTTCTTCAATATATCTAGAAACTCACTCTGCTCTTGGCAGGTATTTTCCCCATAGGCTCTTCCTGCAGCACCTGCCCAGGTTCAGGGGGTGAAGCTAAAGGAGTCTCTACCTTCCTCTTCAAGCCCTGTGGAGTAAGGGCAATGCCGCCTAAAACTGGCTCCATGATAACATGCTCCTCCTTAACCTGCAACAAATGAGAGACAGAAAACTCATATATACTGTACACACCTGTATATTTTTCACTCATATCTGCCAGTTAGTATTTATAAGAGTTCCTCACTTGATGACTGACTTCACTAATTTGAACTAACAACAAATAGTGCAAACTTTTCTTGTCGACCTCAAACTCCGTAGCATTAAAACTAAAGCATAAGTTCCTACATCCCAGTTGTTCTTGTAATTCAAGTTTATTATTCTAGATCATCTACTGTAGACACAAATATATAAATACATACCCCGTTCTGATTTATTTCATGTTATTTTACAGCATGCGTATTGTGGGTGCAACAAAGGTCAAAATGGGTGCATGTAGTGATTTTTGCCCGACCCGAGATATGTCCACATATGACATGTTCTGTGAGTGTTTTCTCAGGCATGATGTAAGCAAAACGACACGTGCAATCAACCAAAACTTTTAAATGATTCAAATAAGACCCAACATTGAATTTTGAATTGTAACAGTGCAATATGTAATATTACTCAGACTATACTGAGTATTTAATACAAACCACAAAACACTAACTAATAGGCTGCTCACTTTGTTAATGTGTAAATGCTCGCCTACTTACCTTGAGCAAAGTGCTAAACATTGTCTGAGAGATATTACAGGTTGTGATCCACTCAAAATGCTCTTTCATCAAATGAGAACACTGTTGATATTTTTCTTCGTCTACGTTAAGTTCGCTAATTAATAGATTAAATGCTCCCAGTTCATCCTGCTTTTCCTATGGAATGAACCCAGGAACAATGCATTCTCTTTCTCGGTTGATTTCGTAATGCTATAGCAAACTGCGACTGTTTGCTCCTCTAGAAAAAGATATTCTTCCTTAAGAAATGCTTCCATTTTTTTCCCGAAGAAATAAAGGTAATAACAGAAGTAAAAATGTTTAAATTCTTTATCCAATTTGTTTTTATTATGTAAAGCTTCTTTGCGACAATGTCAATTGTAAAAAGCGCTAAACAAATAAAACTGAACTAAACAGAACAGGATTAACGAACTGGGGTTTCGTATATATGGAATCTGAAAGCATGCATACCGGATACCAGGTGTACTTTACGTAATGCTTTACGCTTAGCATGCATATGGATTCTTAGCCTAAATGTTTTCAAGATATGAGCATAAGTTTGATTTGGCGGTTCTGGTGCTGATTTGGATGCTGATTAATGGATGTAATAATGTAAAGAGGATGGTTGTATCAAAACCAAAATAAGTGGCTGTGATACATGATTAATGTATTATTGAAATGATTTCTTTTGGTTTTGTTTTCCATTAAAAGAAGAGTAGCCCCCTTATGAGGAACATGGAGCATCTTGTGAAGATATACTTTAGTATACATTTCACAAATAATATTTTTTTTTTTTTTTTTTTTTTGCACAGCAGCACCACACTGCAGCATTCTGCTCTTCTGAAAATACAGCTTTACTCTCATAAGATTGGATTTTAATCTCAAAATAATTAAACAAACAAATTAATAATCAGTAAACAATTACTTTGCTCATAAGACTTTATTATTGAAATCTATAATTAAATACAATTTTTAATTTAAAAATAGTAATTAAAAAATATATGTATATATGTTATTGTGTGATCAGAGGCTGGATGTGTCTATAAAGTATTTGTAGTAATTCGTAGTAATTCGTAAGTTCTGAACACTACCTGCTCTAGCAGCGCCCCAGTGGACATTTGCATTTTGTCTACTTCGCCGCTGATTTGATTGGCTGTGATGGATGAATGCTTTTGAAAAATCAAAAATCCACCTAACTTTTTGAGCCTTGGTATAACAATTTTTTTGGGAAATTGGACAAAATTCCTTGCGTGGGAAATTTTTGTTATACATTTTAATAAAATCCAATATGGCTGCCACAATTACATTGAGACAAAAATTTGCAATGTGATGGCACTGGGACTTGAACAATATCAACTGAAATCATCTGAATCAGTCATTTCAGGTAAACACATCAACAGTTACTGACTGGAGCTCATTTTAGCTTATTACACTTTTGCTGCCTTAGAACTGGGTCACTAAGTCATGTCTGGTTTCAATACATCACACATTTCCTGAGTTATGACTGCACATCCTGTTCCGTAACTTTGCCACTGATTTCAGCTATGATGGCTGAACACTTTAAAAAAATTGCATAACTTTTGTGAGCCTTGTTCTAAAAATGTCCTGTGCAAATTTTGGGGAAGACTAGACACAATTTCTTTTTGCTAAAATCCAGTATGGCAACCGGCCGCATTAGTTATGTTGACATGACAATATGCCATGTGTTGGTCTGGGATCTCCCATAGCATTAAAAAAGACATGTGTCATTTCATCATCAAAACAAAAGACTATGTCAGGCAAACACATTAGCACTTATTGGCCAAAACACTTTTTAGCTTATTGCAGTAGATCCCAGTGGTCAAAAGTGGCAGAATTTTTAGTCCTTTCTCGAATGGGCTCTCAGGGCTGTTTTCAACCTGACTTGCTCTTATTATATCCTGGGGAGTTAGTTATAATCCTCTATGGTGGAAAATCTAATATGGCCGAAATTAGTCATAACCTCATCGGGTGCAGGTTTGCCGAATTTCACAACTCTTACTATACATTTCTAACGGCTGCCATAGACACGCTAGGAATATGATCATGAAAAAAAAGAGAAACATAATGGGTGCCTACAGAGCTTCCCTTCTTGGCCCCTGACGAATATTTTGGTGTTTGAAACATCTATGAAATGATGCATCCATAATAATTGTTTTTTTAATATAAACCCACGTATTGTTAGACATGTATCATGACAACAGCAACAATTCTTAAAGGATGTCTGATTAAATGTATAATTTTTTAAATGGTTAAACTGTGAATTAAACGTGAAAGATTAGAAAATATTTTGAAATTCTTTAAATAAAATAACTGGTCTGTATTAGGTTGTCAAATCTCTGCAGCAATTCCAGCAGTCCATGCCACCTGGGTTTCTTTCTCACTGCCTCATTTGCACTCACCTTCCCTCATTTATCCATCTTTCATTACTCCCTGTTGCTTCACTGGCTATCCTGTCCACCTTTGTTTTATTTAAACCAGTCTGATCCTTAGTTAATTTATGTGTTAATTTGTTGTGTTCCTCAAACTGTCTCCTTCCGACTCTAGTGATGCACGTCATGGCCACTCCAGGCTCCTCGGACTGTCTGTGCAAGCCTGTGTACACTCTTTCTATTAAAACCTTGCTGATTTGTGCACGCCCTAATTTTCTTTAGCTCATGTGTTTGTTTTAGCTCTCACTGGAATAAAGATTCCTCTGACTCCTCTTCGCCGCTCACCTGAAAACCATGGCAAATTTTAAGTTGTTATGGTCATGAAGGACTTTTCAAAAACTCATTTGCACTCTTAGTGCTATAACACTCAAATACACATTTTTTTAGAAGTTTTCTGGTACCGTTTTAAAGACAGTTAAGTTTTTTATTTTACGTCCACATAATTGTATTGTGTTTAAATCTATACGAGAGCTCTCATTATAAATCATTAGCATAGTTTTATGTTTCTCTGATTATTCATATAGTGATATTTCTTTATAAGTCATATACAAGTGTATAAGTCATTGTCCAGAAGTAGTCTGCAAGCATGAATAGCACCTGAAGGAAATGTTCTGGCAATTAACCTACTTACCTTAGGTTTACGTCTACATTCAGTCAAACATGTATTTAGTGCCTTTTGATTTAAATTCGGCTCTATTCCCTTTATAACTCACCAATCCTTCATGATTCCTAAGTCAGGCATCTCAGTCCTAACCCAGTTCCATATCTTAAACTAGAGCCAATCAACAATTTTAAACATTATTTTACATTAATGGTATTTGGCAGACATCCTTATCCAGAGTGACTTACATTTTTTTTATACTGCTGAGCAGCTGAGGATGAAAGGCCTTGCTCAAGAACCCATCAGTGGCAGCTTGGTGGTACTGGGGCTTGAACCCCCGACCTTCGGATTACCAAACCACAGCCTTCACCACCTCAGTGGCTCTTTGTTTTTTTTTGTTTTTTTAAGTTTGACTATTAATTAAGTTTGACTATATTTATTTCGGAAGCATTCTGGCTGTAGAGCAATGTTATTAGCAATGTGTTTAAATGCTGCATTCCTAAATTTTAGAGGCATTGATAATTCCCATAGCATTTAATTCATTAAAAAAAAGCCATGAAGAAGTGGGTGGATATATGATGAAAACCATTTCATCAGGTGGACCTTTGGCTCTGTGAGTCCACTCTTATCACTTGCACATGTGGGTTTATGCCTGTGAGCATCAGTACTGGCCATAAGTAAATGCAAGCTAGGCCTCACTGATGAGTCATGTTTCCTCTTCCCTCTGTGGGTGTGTTGCCTGCGCAGATAGAAATTTGAACGCTCCCTTAAACGCTATGCATGGACAACGCACAGTACATACACAACGTTAAATATGTAATAAATGACGTAAATTAGGAAATGGCTATTACCCAACACTATTATAGACCGACCTCACAACTTACTTCTTAGTGTCAAATACCAGAGCACATCTTCAGCGGTCTCGAGAAGCTGTTTTGGAGGCACAACTGGGACCAACAGAAATGCTTTTGCAATCTACGCCTGTCCTGTGTGAGTGGCCCTGTGCTTGCTGACTAGAGCAGGTGTTGTAGCCCATCTGGTTTAATGTGTTGTGTATTCTGAAATGTCTTTCTGCTCACCTGGGTTGTACAACTGATCTTGTGAACGAGGCTGGGAGTGTACGCATCTGACGGACTGTATAATATTTTAGAGGGGAAAAAATGCTGATTGTCTTCTCTGTTCCCACTATTTATACCCTTTTTAACTCTTTTGATGCTTCTACTCTATAAATATTTTAGCAACTAGGGAGTCATGAGTCATATGATTACATGCAGGTCTGGATACCACTCAAATTGAACAAAGTCTCGTGTGCTTACGTTGCCAGTGAAGACCATCTCAGGTACAAATTCAGGAACCTCCTGATCTGATTTGATGGTGGGGTTCAGGACAGCCTTCTTCTCCTTCAGGTTCAGAACGAGGCCAAGCTCAGGCAGAGGCAGACACGAGGGCCTGGTCAGACCAAACAGAGTATGGTACAGGTTTACAGCGTCACAACGCAAACGCCAGTCATGGGAGGTACCTGGGAAAAGACCAAAATACACATAACTGATCTGGATCTGTTCGAAGCCATGTGTCATTTATATGTGACAGGAGTGGCACATTGGGATATATTCAACCATTTACTTGTACTAGGGTCACGGAGAGGCTGGAGCCTATCTCAGCCGACTCTGAACAAAGGCAGGATACACCCTGAACAGCTCACCAGTCCAATGCAGGGCCAAAACATACACAAACACACACCCAGCCATTCACACTCACACCTAAGGCCAACCTGAAACAGCCAATTAGTCTAATGTGCATAGCTTTGGAAGCAGTGGGATATTACAACTCCAAATAAGGATTTTATTGTTAATAAACTTTAAGAAATAGCTTTAACTGCCATTTTCTGTTGGTTTAAAATGCTACTTATTAGACACATTGAATAGGGGTACGGCCTTTCACCCCCAATGACGAGACGCTTGGTGGAATTAATGTAGGTGTGCACACTGTTTACTTTGTGGAAAAATGTGAGTAAGCACTGATGATGAATCATGGGAGTTGAACATGATGCACAGGAAACCCAACGTGGTCCAATGTGCAGCCATGGTCCAATGCAGTATACCAGGGAAAGGGACCGTGCATATATTATTCAGGTGTTTCTAATTTGCATGGTAACAGAATGTGGATTTCTTTATGACAACAAAATCGCAACTGTTTCCCTGCCAGAAGTTGCGGGTTGAGAAAGTTTACTTCCCTCAAGCTCTCACTGTCTGTTCATCTCTACCGAGTTTCGAGTATGTTCATAAATCAACACACAAACCACAGAATCATTTGTTATTTCTTAATGAGGACGAGTTCATCAGCTCCCAGGAGAGCCCATAAGCTCCTCATTCGGCGCATAAGTTTCAAAGTGCAGAATTGATTCGTCAAGAACTAAAACTGACGACAATAAGAGCAGAACTGTTTAAATCCCTGCCAGGAATTGTGAAAGCACCAAATTCGTAAGAAGTGCAGCCAGTTATCCTGAGTGGGATATAGAGGGCCTCAGTTTTTCCATTGAATCACGCTTTATGAGATTTTCCATGTCGCAGGGCATAGAGAGGCAGATGTACTGGGACAGCTGTGTAAATCAGAAACATATCTGCAGAAAGATGACGTTGACAAACCAAAAGAAAAAAAAAAAATTGCTCCGACTTGAAACAGAAGTCAAGATGTGTTTTTAATCATGGCTTTATTGAACAGCTGCATTTATTTCATTCAGTGTAATAGTCAATACCGAGAACGAGTCAACAACATCAAGACCAAAAAAAATTAAATAAAATAAAAAAAGCCTGGAAAATATATCATGTGCACATGCTGCCACCGGCAGCACTAAGTGCACTTGCACTTTAGATTTACAGCTGTACATATGCATGTTTCTGTAAACTTACACATGCAAACATATTTTAGGCAGGGTTTAAATATTTATATTACAGCACGTATATTATTTTCACGATTACGAAAGTCTCATTCCTGTCCTAAGTTTGTGATGCAAATATCAGGCAGGCGTCTGATCACGACAAAGGGGATTACAATAGGTCTTACCAGAGTTCATCAGTTTCCACAGTTGGTCTACCAGAGCCTCGGTGCACAAAGGAGAGTCTGCTGCTTTGGTGAAGGGGGGATTTTTGGACAACAGGCTAAGAATCTTATGCCTGCAAAAGCAATTTCGTAAAGGGAAATTAAACTAAAGACTAAACACTAGCGTTAGAAAATATTCATATTATTCATAGTGTAATACTACAATATTTGTGTATGTTATATGAGGACATATTCATTAAATAACTAACCTCACATAGTGCACAGGATCGTTCTGGACCATATCCAACAGCCACTGAAACTCCTCAGCACTCCTGTCGACTGGCAGTAAACAGAACACAGACACACACACACACACACACACCTTGGTTCACAAGGCTGCCTTTCAGTCACTTTGCAGAACTGGATTAATAAATCTGAATTCAGACCTGTGCTCCACAACAAGCCAAGATTATAATTTTGTTGTCTGTATGACGTTACCGTCTTAAATGCCATCTCACTGATTTTTTAGTTGCTCCTGTCACCTTGAAGTACCCCATCAGCAGGCACAAATAAAATTTCAAAAGCGATGAAGATCTTTGTGCTCTAATTGGATACTGTACTGTAATCTAAACTTCACACTTGCCATAGCCTTTAATTTCCATGTGATATGATTGGCCATCAGTCCTGGCATTCCAAAGAGATTTTCTGCAGTGTGCAGTGCCACAGGCTCCTTTCCTTTGTTTAAATATAGGTTCCCAACTATTTAAAGCACAGGCTATGTCAGGCAGTTGTTCTATATAACTGGTATTCTGGAATATTACTGGCCATGCTGGCTATGATAAAGGTTTAGAGTTAATTCTGTTGCCAAATCTGCCAGAAAGTAGCTTAAGGGCCTGTCTGGCTTTAATCTAGTCCACCTCCGTAGATGTGTAGACTGATCAGATCACAAGGTGCATTCACAGTGGATTTGACTCCGTCACACCTGTTAATTCCAGTGGACGTACATCAGTTGAAGTATCTTAAGATGAGTGTAACGTAGCAGTTAAACAAAACATCAAGCGGAAAACATCAAGTTGCCCCTAAGAGGCCACAGACAAGGTACCCAGTCCTCCTCTTTCCAAACAACACTTACAGTGGGGTTCTGTTGGCTTTTTAGTCTCATTTTCCACATAAAACCTAACCGGCAATTTGTCACATCCATAAACTTAAACGCCGTTTTGACTTGAGTAAATTTTATACATTTTTCTGTAGCAATGCGTGTGTGGTCTGTTGATGAATGGCTTGGCAGGGTTTATAAGTCAATAATGAATGCATCAGGAACATGCAGTTGCATTAAAAAAATAAAGAGAAGTTGTACTAGAGCATAAAATATAATCTACTCTATATGCATTTATGAAAATATACTGACTTGTAGTAATCACCACATACAAAATGTGCATGCAACAGGGCCATTCTGTCTCAAATCCTTTTCAAAAGGTTTCCACCACCTAAACTCAGATTTTCATAAAAATAAATTAATTAAATAATTGATGAATAAATTATTCTACATCATGAAAAAACCTTAATCTGAAATTTTCAGCAAGATCGGACAATTGCTGACAATTTGACAGCTGTTTGAAAATCAGGTATTTGTGGTCACCGTGTACTAAAATGGCATTTTCAGTGCTCTATAAATCCTAAACTATTTATCACAGGACCATGAAATTTCACAATAGAACAACATGCAGAGAGTCCATTTCTGCTGTCATATTCAGGGTGAGAGGAAACATTACAGATCTTTAGCTTTCTACGTTGTTTTATTCCCCTTTCCATGTTTCTATTTTTATAGTAATTTGGTCTCCAAGTCTATTAGTGTGCACCATGCAGCTCAACAAAATCTAACCTTCACACAATTTCATCAAATTTCATGGGTTATAAGTTTCACAGACTCAAAATTCAATAACTGTCAATAACTGTCTGATCTTGCTAAAATTTTCAGTTTAAGCTTTTTTAATGAAGTAGGTGAGGTTTTGCATAGCATCTCATGCCTTTTGCACACAGATGAGTATCTACAATTAATTTAACACAGGACAGTATGAAAAAGAGTGTGGAAACGGCAAGAAGAAAAGCCTTTTAATACCAGAAGTCAGTGGAAAATGGTCGTTGTGGTTATAATTAATATATACTACAAGGGAATGGCTAGGACTGGCCCTCTATCTCAGGATCGTTAATCATTATTCTGAGTGGATTATGCTTGAATCAAAGTGACAAACCCTCACAGTTTACATGGGTACTCGAGCAGGAGCGCCATCTTTATAATGCTTTAAAATTAACCATAAAAACCTTGTTTTACTTTGTTTTTCTTGTTTCCCATTCTATATAGCAAAACACCTTTAGGAAGTGCTGTTTCCTTTTGTTTAGAACAGACGCCATCAGATACAGAGCTGTTAAGTCGACTGAAAGCAAAGTACCTGACCTGTCTTTGTGCCATGGGTAAATGTGTAAATTTAAATTTAGAAAATCTAACTTTAGTTTATTTTCTTGTGTTTCCAATAGTACATACTAAATCCCTTTACAGAGCACAGCTGACATTCACTTCATTACTGTCTTCAAAATAGCTGCCACTAGCAAAACAGCTATTAGCCTACCTTCGCTTCCGCCTCCTGCGGAAAGCGTAATGCAAAGTGACTGTGGGAGAAAAATAACGACACCCGCAAAGCTATATTAAAGTCTTCCTGTCTCTGCCTTCCCACACACCCAATCACGCTGGGTTCTCCAAGTGGACAGTAGTGTAGTTCAGTATGGGTCAGCATATTGCATAACAGCATCACGTTAGTAAATGCACAGTATACAAATACAGAAAAAAAGGGAAACCTCTTGTATAGTCAGCCACAGCCTCAAGTGCAGCAACTCTCACATCCACAAAATGGCCATACGCTGCATAGGCTTTAAACAGGCTTGGGTCGCTGGGTATGTGGCCGTTCTTCTGGAGCATCCTGATGGCCCGCAGGCAGCTATAACAGAGAATAAAGCTATCTTTACCTTTTATCTTTAAAAGGGTGTCCACCTTTCCACAAACTGTAAAGTGCAAGGTAACAGGCCGTCAGCACTGAGTGCACTTGCACGTCACAGCTTATTCTCTTACTTTACGTATGCATGGTTCTGTAAACTTACACATTTTCACAACTTCGCTTTTAGGCAGTGCATAAACATTTATATTACACTTTATTACTAAATATTAATGGTGCATATAAATAAGACTGATATATATATTTAAAACAGTTTTATTTGACATTATTATTACTCAGCACACATCATCTTAAAGGACTTTCTTAATTCCCTTTAATTAACCTATCCTCTCTGTGCATTAAACCCAGCCCGTTCTCATCTCTCTATACCTGACAGTGATGGTGTTTCTGTAGCTAGGTAGCAGTTTCTCCATGTTGAGAAAGCGTGTCACTTCCTCCAGGATGAGCTTGACATCAGGATTCAGGCTGTCGACGGTGCGCACTTCGTTATTGATGCTGATAGCCGGCGTTAAGGAATTGGTGAGGGCTTCGATCAGTTCAGCGCGGTAATAATTATCTGAAAACTGGAAGATCAGAGAAAAAGTGTCTGAATAAACAGTGCAATAAACATGCATGGATTTTCTGTATCAGGAATATAGTGTATGTTGTATATTTATTCAACTGTTTATTCCATGTGCTTTTCTTTATCATATGACTGCTAGTAAAAGGGGAGTGTGAAACTTAACGTTCGCTTCCCTTGACACATGAAAAGCCAGCCAATGGTATACATGTTCAGTATGTGTATAGTTGAAAGTGTCAATAAGGTGAATGATGATTGGATAATCTAGAACAGAGCTCGAAAGATGCAGGTTCCATGGCGGACAACCAGATATTTCTAATGAGATCTTCCGCCAGACAACCAAGAATCGGCATAATGATTTTTGTCAAAAAATTCTGAAGGTGATAGTAACCCGTGATCATTAATCAACCCTAACATTGAATTACTACAGTAAAAGCAGTTTTCTGTCAGTCCTTGTGATCTCACAGCAGTAATGTGGGCTAATTTATAAATCCCCTCCTCTGTAATAGACCAGTGAACTACATAAGCAGCGTCATTTGTGAGTTGCCCATCAAAATCGTCTCCTTCATATTGAGTTATAATACAAGTAGAATGTTAATGTATTATTAATGATAATGATTGATCACAAACAAAATTTTTTTACTGACAGCTTTACTGTTCTTATATTAAACACTGTATAATATATTGGCACTGGATTTAAGTGAGTCTAGTACGCAAAGCATTTGACATTTCTTAAAATATTAGTGAACAATTTTTGGGGTAAAGAAAACATCTCACCTTGTTCTTTGCATTATCGTTGTACTTGATGAGGTCCAGAATGAAGTTGAGCACATCCTTGGGACAGAGATTGTGCACGTCTCTGAGCAGGGCCATAGCCACAGGCATGGTCTAAAAAAAACCACGAGAAACAGAATAAAATATATGATCTATAAAAATGCCTACGAGCCTGCTGAACAATGTCACCTGGTACCTTCTGTAAGAAGTAGCTCTGGAAGTTAATGAAGTTGTTGGTCTTTACAATGTTGGGGCAGCTCTTACAGCAGAACATGCGTGTGAAGAGGGACTTCATGGCTGGAGGGCCTTGCCACGTGCTCACCATGGAGTTGGCAATCTGTAAGTCCACAGTTAATTTCAACACACTCACTAATCCATCCTGAACGCTGACCTTTACCAGTAACACAAACAAAATGCTAGGTACCACCAAGCAACTCAAACAACAGGAGGAATGAAGTGTACTATGAAACACTGTATCAAATAACAAGCAGCTTTTTAGTTACGATTCTAGCACCTCAAGCAGTCAGCAGCAAAATTGGGTCTGGGCGGTTGCTTTGTCCTACAACACAACAAAATGACAACGATCTTACAACCCAAAACATACATCGATCCTGGTGAAAAGCTACCCCCAGAAGACCAAGGTTAATGTTATTGACTGGCATGCACAAAGCCTTGATTCGAATCCCATCAAAAATCTGTAGGGTGAACTGAAGAACAAGGTCCATGCCAGAAGACCATCAAAGCTGGGGGAGCTTGAGCTATCTGAGTAATGTGCCGAGACTTGATGAAAACTTCAACAAGTGACTGCAGGCTGTTATCAAGGAAAAAGGATGCACAACTGACTATTAGCATCAGGGAGGCTAATAATGTTTTTTGTTAAACAATTTTGTTTTGGTGTGTAGAGTAAAATAATGCAAGCTTCTAAAATAATACTAGGATGTTTAGCAATACTGGACTGAAAGTTGCTTGCTTTGTTTAAAAAAAAATTGTACTAATTAAATAAAAAATAAAAAGAATAAAAAGCACTTGGGAAACGTTTGAAGAAAACGACAGATTACATAATAATTTTGTTCTCATCTGTATATATGTGAACGAGCAGACATTTTTCTGATGTATATAAATGTAATGTAGTATTATGTGCACAAGTTCACTAGGTTATATTTGACTTGGCAGTTTAATACCTGTATACTGTTATTTTTGCCATTATCTTGCTTTCTAGGAACTGACGCATCTATGTCAAATTCTTGCGATTTCGCACTCCTGTGAGAATGAAACAAACTACAAACCGCAGTCTTTTCAAAGAGGCTAATGGAAACTATCAAACACATTTTAACTGATTGCAAATAGGTGAATTGAAAAATGTAAGAACCACCTGAATTTGAAAATATACATGATTTCAGTGTAACAGGAGAGTTTGAAAGACTTTCTTTTCATTCCAGTTCTTTTCATTCCACTTTAAGAAAAAGAAAACAGTTTGCTTATGACATGATATTTGCCTCCTTACCTTGGCCAGGCAGAAGCATGCATGCATGCGAACTTTGTAGAAGCACTGCTCATGCTCGAGGATGTCGGTGAGGGCGAGGCGAGTGGCGGGTGTGGGGAATTTCTCCAGCGCCACAATCGACTCCTCCTGTGCCACCACATCTCGCTCATACCGTAGCTGGTACTGCCACATGAAGTCGGCCTGCGCCAGATCCACTCTCCGCAGCACCGACATGTCCGGGTCAATACGGATCCAAAGCAGGGGAGAGTCGGCACTGAATGCATAACAAGGGCACATCAGCACATCATTTTGAACGCAATGTCACCCTAAGCCTTTAGCCCAAATGCAGGCAAAAAGATCTGGAATGTAATAACCTCCAGGTATTGTTAAAACATTGTTCAAACTGGAAATTAGTACTGATCTAACTGTGGTTCAAAGTACAGTTAATATAAACATTAAACATCAAAACCTTTATTTATATCTTTGTGTATAGAGCAGCTGAACATTACATACTTAAACAGATCATATAGCTCACACAGATGCAAAAGACCTGTTTATTCCTGATAAAAATTCTTAGCCTGAACGAGCAGATCACGGAAAAAAACCATCCTCGCAGAAAAGTTTGCCCGTTCCTGTTCGTCTCTTGATCAATCTGTTTTCCCGCTATACCTCTGCTCTCACTGATCCTTTTAAGTCCTGAAAGCCTAAACCAGCTAAATACTTTGTGTAATAATAATTACTGTGTTATATTAAATACTTTGTGTTATATTAAATACTTTGTGTTGTATTAAATACTTTGTGTTGTATTAAATACTTTGTGTTAGATTAATTAGTGTAATATTATTAAGATGAGGATGCATGTGTGAAATAAAGACTCTTAGTATTACTAATATTTTTTACTAGAATGTAAACTAAATGAAAATGTTTTTATGCTAAATGGAATGCGCTTGAACTAAGCTCAATCCCTGACCATCCTTGACCAAGACGCGACAGATGCAACCCTACTGTAATCAAGTCCTGCTTGTGATGTGGTAGTGGTCATTCCAGACATTTTTATTGTGAAGTTTAAAATTTTACTCATGTTTTCCTATCAATCCCAGTTGTATTTCAGACCAATATACACTGTACCTTATCAAGGCCCTGCTGTAGCCAATCGTGAAATTTCTCCAGGGTGAGAATCGGCAGGGATGGGTCACTTTACACATGAAGGAGACTTTAATAAGAAGTGGTGCTTTATAGTAATGGAGAATAATGATGTAAGCAGAGCCAGGCCGAGCCGAGTTCTCTAAAGTTTCCTTCTCCCTCCCAAAATCATAATGTTAGGTGGAACTTTCAGAAATACAACCTACTAACTAGTTGAGTATACACTATACCATGCAATGACATATACTGAAATCTTAATACTGGTAGGTTTAACTTGTTGTTTTAACCTGTGATGCATTTGTTTCTTTAAAATGCTAACATATATACAGCCCTTATGTACACTTTCCAAAACACTCTAATAGCATCAAAAGTGGTGGAATGAGTGGTGGTTAATGATAACGGATAAAAATAACAAACATGAATTGATGAGCTTGGATTTTCTTTTGAGGTAATGTAAACACAGCAAAATGTAAAAGACTTACTCCATTGCAGTGAGGTCCATGTCAACCTCTTCTCCATTCATCAGAGGGATTTTCTTCTTCTTGTTCCTTAAACACAAAACATTTTAGGATTTAAAAAAGATTCACATCATCCAAAATTTATTTTAACTTTAATGTCAATCATAATACTAAGTTGATTGTTAAGACTTAAAAAGTGATAGGACACTGCAGTTTTATGTTTAGTGCTTATAAAAATTATGCTACATTTTGACTTTATATTTGAATGATGGGAATTTTTCTCAGTTATGTCATGGAGGCGCTTTTGTAAAAATCCTACCTCCTGCTTTTGGAGTGACAAGGGATGTCATGCTTGACGCTGTTCTCTTCAATCTGCAGCGTGTGGTTAAATGATCCATCCAGTTCCTGCACCGTCACTTTTATTGGCCCCTGAGTAAATTTATCCCAGTAAGTACATTTAAATCTTAACCATTTTTAGTTTAACTAAATAACATTAAACTCTTATAGAGGTAAAGAGCTGTTTCTCAAAACTTTCATCAAATGAAATTGGACTTCATAATAGGAAAGGACTTACCACATATTTCTGAGTACCGGAGGACATGTAATCCTGGCGGATCTCCAGCTCCAGCACGTTTCTTTTCCTGTTGAACGCAAAGCTTCCAAAGAACTTAACCACCCCACTCTGGTCTCTGAGAGCAAAGAACTCAGGAAGCAACATAATAGCAAAGAGGACAGATTCCCTGTAAGAAGTCACTGTATTATTATAACTACAACAATAATAATAATAATAATAATAATAGTGAGAATAAAGAATGCACAGATACTGATCTTGGGTATCCATCTTAAACTGTGTCCTATAATCAAACTCATACAAAATGTGCAACAACATTTGACACTGTGTGACTTAAGTGCAAATTCTATCACAGTATGTATCAGATGGGCCAAAGAAATAGGCAAAACTTAATGTTCTATTAATTTCATTAAGTCATAATGTATGTAAAATGTACTGGATTTACCAAGCAGATGTTCTCAGTAATTCCTTTAAATATCAAGGTAATATCTTAAATAGACTTTGAATGAGAGCAAAATTTTAATTTAGTCTTTAAAATACAATACTGGAATATAACCCTGCCTAATGTCATAACACACGCTGTCCTTGGCCGTCCACTCTCCAACTTTCTGTCCGTAAACCCTGTCTTCTCAAGCTCTCTGATCCAGTTGTTAACAGATGACATGTTCCAGTTTTTCCACGGAAATTCTCTGACTATCTGTGACCCTCTCCACCCCTTTTCAGTAAAACATGTTACAATTAACTCTTTATTGCCGCTTGAGAAAACCATCTTGATTCTGAAAATCTGCAACTCAACTTGCAGAGGTTAAATCATCTGACACTGTTATTTTCTAAACTAGGTCAGCAGAGCCAGACGCTATTCCCAGACGACACTTGATTGACAGGCGAAACACCTGTTGCAGCACTGCGCCTGACACCTGATATGTTGCGTCATGGCAGACGCAGATGTCCAGTACTGTAAAATTTGAGACTTGATTTGATTTAAGGGTTTTAAACTTATTGAATGTTAAATTTTGGCCAACCAAATATAGTGAAGTATAGCTGCAAGAAGCAATGAGGAGGGCCAAACATTAAAAATCAGGGGAGTGCACCACCCTTCAAACCGTTTTACCATGTGTTTCTTTGGGCTGCCAAAGAAATGTTTACATGTAAGAATCACATACTCCCTAGCAAATTCTCCATTAACCCTGCTAGTATTGGAAAGGATACACCCACTGTTTGATCAAAGGCCCGATGTCCTTCCCAGACACATTGGAAATGGACTTGAGAAACCCAGAGGTGGACAAAAGCATCTGGCTCCACATGTGCGACTGATACTTCTGAGATGAAGCTGTGCTGGCCAGGCTTAGCAACTTGTTGAACACCTGAAGAAAAAAGTTGTAGCCTTTAACATATAAAATCAAGTTCTAATGACTGATATTGATATTTATATCAAACCTTACTGATAAGAATGATCAGAGGAGAAAAGCCAGTTTAGTTTAGCTAAAAGAAAGGCTACAAGTAGACCAAATAACCAATCTTTTCTAACATGGTGAGCACAACATGTTTAACCATGAGGAGGATGGGCTACAAAAGCAGAAGCGGTGGATGTTGCGTTCCATTCCTGTTAGTGCCAGAACCAGCCTCATTATGTAAAAGTCACTCTTTATCATTACAGCATTCCATCATCAGTGAGAAAACTATACCCTGAATGGCACCTTTAAGGGCAAGCATTCCATATGGGGCCAGCCACATTACTCCTACTACCAATGTGCAGCATGGCAACTTAATAAATAGAATTATACCCAGTGTGTTAGGGCAGGGAGATTTGTGTTACCTGCAGCATGAACTCCATACTGATGCGGTTCTCAATCAGCCTCATAACCAAGTGTGCCTTGCACTGGAACATCTTATAGTACTCCCAGGACAGTGTGTGTGGATGTTTGATGGAGAAATGCAAGTGTGGAGTAGGGCTGCAACAAAAAAAAAATGTATTTCAGATTACAAACGGTCCCTTCATTGTCAGCGAGGCCAGTGACAACTGTGCCATCTGTCTACCATATCTGGCTAGCTAGGGCTGACTTGAGTCCAGTAATCAGATAAAAATAATACTTGAATTTAGTAAGATGGAATTTCTTTTTGTAACCATCGTTACATTTTATTATGTTAGTGTTTTAAGCTGTATTCACTGCATATCACGAAGAAAGTGGAAGGACATTTGTGTAGAGAAAAAATCTGGAACGTTATGTGTGAGCAGAATGTGTTCATGGATGACAGATCCAATAAGATAAGGGATATTATCATTTATAAATTAATAGAATGGTTATGGTACTCATAGGTGTTGTATATTAGGAGATATGCTCTGAAGAATCATTTTCTATGTGGAAGATCAAAGGTCAAGGTCACAGGGACCTGAAACAGATCTCTGGTTATCCCAGATATACTCATACTCTAGGTTTTGTATTCTTAAATGTTGTACTTCCGCAGACATGCTCCAGACAAAAGTTACAATGGGATGACAAAACATGGCAACATTATATGCCCCAGCCAACTTAGCTGGATGGGCATAGAAAGTAAAGTGAAGTGTTTTTCAAGACAGCCGCACTCCATGTACACCAGCAGGTATCTCTGTGCTAGCCAACTATTTCAACACTGAAAATGAACAAAACTGATTCCTGTCAGACCGTGTGTCTGTATTACAGGGGCCTAACGCACAGCATTTCACCATCCAATATTAATAAACTCATACAGACCATTTCACTGTTGTTTTGACTCACTGGGTGGCCAAAAAAAAAAAAAAAAAGGAATACAATGGTGGAATATCTAGTCCAGTCCAGCCGCTTTCAACAGGTTTTATATCAAGAACTTGCAGAAAAGACTGTTTGATGAACACTAAATAAACCTCATGAGACAAAAAGGTATGATATGCATAAGCTCTCAATGCACATTTGGGGCGAGGTAAGTTGAGTTTAATGATTAAAATATGTTAAATGTTCATGCTGTTACTGGCTCTCTATCAATTAAGCATATAAAATTAAGTAACACAAATGAAAAGGCCCACTGGTAAAGTTCTCCATGTTTTGTGATAGATACAGTTGCTGCTTTAAATAATCCTCCAGAAAGCACACAAATTAGCAAGTAGTGAGATTTAAGGCTCATACGGGGCTAACTGTCTGGGAGTACTTTTCCAGTTTCATTTTCTGCAGCTACCCTTTATATATTGGTAAAAATCGGATGCCCAAACCTTTAACAAAACACTGTGCATCCTGGGCCACAACAGCTAAAAGGCATGCTGTTTATCCTGTTAAAATAGAAAATAACACAGTTCGGTGAACTGAACACAATTACTCATTTGTTCTGTTTTGCCCACCTGAAGAATCCAGTTTGCTGGATCAGCTATCGGGTGACATCAACAGTAAATGGATCTATGAAGTTTTACAAGTCAGTTGTACGACATTTCGTGATGGGTTTCAATGTTCTTGTCTAAGTTACTATGGCATCAATATCGATCAATATTTATGGCGGGTTTAGCAATAGGCTAATAAATGAATGAAGTGTGTACACACAAATTAATGTTACCTGTCTTTTTCTTTTCCTACGACAAATGTGGGGTGCAGCAGGACACCTCCTGTTTTCAGCTCATATTCCACAATCCTGTCCAGCTCCTGTCCGAAAAATTTAAATGGATTTCAAAAACATTTACAACAGTTTAGTTGAAAAACTATCCGATGGCATCCTTACCTCCCTGATCCAGTGGCGATACTCATTGACTCCAAACGTCTTCTTTAGATAGAGGCCATAGATGTAGCCCGAAATGCCTTTTAACACCCATTCATCAGACCTGCAAGCCGAAAAGATGTTGTTTTAAAATGGGCAAATTTATAACAGTATTAAATAGCCATAACACTATACCCTGCTCAGCCATAACATTAACACCACCTGAATGGTCTGCTGATTGGCAACACCATAAAGAGCAAGCTGCAATGCACTGTGTGTTTTGACTCCTTTCTATCATAACCAACATTAACAGTTTCAGCAAGTTATACTATTGTACCTCTCCTGTAAGATCAGACCACACATAATAGCAATTGCTCCCAACACACATCAGTGTGCACCCAGAACACTGATCGTCTTTCCTTGGACAACCTTTGGTAGGTATTTATCATCCATAAGACCTGCTGTTTAGGAGATGAATAGACCCAGTCGTTCAGCAATCACAATGTGCCCCTAGTTAAAGTCACTGAGATCCTTACACTTGCTCATTTTTCCTGCTTGCTACACATCGACTTTCAGAACTGACTGTTCACTTTCTACCTAATACGTCCCACCGCTGTGCAGGTGCCACTGTAACTACAAAATCAAATGTTATTCACTTCACCCATGTTTTTAATATTACAGCTGATGAGTGGATACAGTAGGTATAATTTGGGGTGTTATGTAAATGATTATTAATACATGACTTACAGTAATCCCCTCCTTGAATCGCCACCTTATCGTGGTTGAGGCGTTTGCATGTCCTAATGATCCTGGGAGCTATGCTGTGAGGGGCATTACGCCCCTGGTAGGGTCACCCAAGGCAAACAGGTCCTAGGTGAAGGTCCAGACTGGTATATTATTTCTATGAGTTACCGGGGTCCCCCCCTGGAGCCAGGCCTGGGATAGAGGCTCAAAGGCGAGTGCCTAGTGGTCGTGCTTCTGCCCATGGAGCTCGGCCGGGCCCAGCCCGAAGAGGAGACATGGGTCCGCCCTCCCATGGACCCACCGCCTGTGGGAGAGGCAATAGGGGTTGGGATTGAGGGATACCGACTAGATATAGTTGGGCTCACCTCAACACATAGCTTGGGCTCTGGAGCCACCCTTCTCGAGAGGGACTGGACCTTGTTTTATTCTGGAGTTGCTCATGGGGAGAGGCAGCGAGCCTGTGTGGGCATCCTTGTTGCCCCCAGCCTCGGTGCACACATGTTGGGGTTCTCTCCGGTTGACAAAAGGGTAGCCTCCCTCCGCCTTCAGGTGGGGGGATGGGTCCTGACTGTCGTTTGCGCTTATGCATCAAATAACAGTTCAGAATACCCACCCTTTTTGGAGTCCTTAGGGGTGTGCTAGAGAGCGCTTCCCCTGGAGACCCTCTTGTCATCCAGGGAGACTTCAACGCCCATGTGGGCATTGACAGTGTGACATGGAAGGGTGTGACTGTTAGGTGCGCCCTCTCCGGTCTAAACCTGAATGGTTTTTCGTTGTTGGACTTCTGTGCTTATCATGGTTTGTCCATCACGAACATCATGTTCAAACACAAGGATGTCCATAAGTGCACATGGCACCAGGACACCCTAGGCCACAGTTTGACTTTATAGTCGTGTCATCTGACTTGCGCCTGCATGTTCCCGGACACTCGGGTGAAGCGAGGAGCTGAGCTGTCAATCGATCACCACCTGGTGGTGAGCTGGCTCAGATGGCAGGGGAGGCTGCCTTCCAGACCAGGGAGATCCAAGCATGTAGTTATGGTCTCCTGAGAATGTTGGCGGAGTCTCCTGTCAGAAGGGCCTTCAACTCCCACCTCTGGCTGAGCTACAACCACGTCCCAATGGAGGCCGGGGACACAGAGTTTGAATGGTCCATGTTCTGCATCTCCATTATTGAGGCGGCAGCCCAGAGCTGTGGCCAGAAGGTCATCGGTGCCTGTCGTGGGGGCAACCCCCAAACCTGGTGGTGGACACCTGCAGTGAGGGGGGCTGTCAAGCTGAAGGATTCTATCAGGTCCTTTTGGCCTGTGGGACTCCCTAGACAGCGGACCCGTACCGACAGGCCAAACGTGCTGCACCCCGGGCTGTCGCCAATGCAAAATCTCGGGTGTGGGAGTTCGGTAAGGGCCTGGAAAAGGTTCTGGACCAACACCTGGCACCTCAGGAGGGGGAAGCAGTACTCCACAAACACTGTTTACAGTGGAAGTAGGGAGCTGCTCACCTCAAATGGGGATGTCGTCGGGAGGTGGAAAAAATACTTCGAGGACCTCCTCAATCCCACCAACACACCCTCTGTGGAAAAGGAAGAGACTGGGGGTTTAGAGGGGGGTCTGCCGATCACTGGGGCTGAGGTAATTAACCAAGGTAGTTAAAAAGCTCCTCGGCTGCTTTGTGGACTTGGAAAAGGTTTTCGACCGTGTCTCTCAGGCTATCTTGTGGGGTGTGCTTCATCTCTCGAGGGACTTCGTCTCTCAGCTGGTCTGGGAACGCCTTGGCGTCCACCCGGAAGAGCTGGAGGAAGTGGCTGGGGAGAGGGATGTCTGGACCTCGATGCTTAGGTTGCTGCCCCCGCGACCCAACCCCAGAAAAGCGGAAGATAATGAATAAATAAATGAATGACGTCAGCAGAAAGATTATACTATGGCATAATTAGGAAACGTTTCATGTTGTCCACACATGACCGTTGTAACATTTCAGAACATGGCAAAATCACAATAAACTTTAAACAGACTAAGATTTGAGTTGTTTTGTTCCTTATTGCTGTCAAGATAAGCCACTGTATTTAAGTATATTGAAAAGCATAAAACATGGTTTATGGCAAAACTGTTGTGACATGAATTTGCATAATGAATTCAAAATGAGAAGAAATGCCTCTAGCGCACATCTGTCAGTTTCCGTTCTTGTGAAAAATACAAAGTAAAGCTCAAATATTGAGGCAGAGGAAAGAAAAAGAGAGAGAGAGAGCGCGAGATGAATAAGAGAGGAGGTGGTCTGGAACGATAGCCCATTTTCTTGGTCATCTGTCTCCAATTATAACCCTGAACAGCATTAAACCACAAAATTAGGTCCACTCAGGCAACTGTTCTCAATCACAGAGCAGGTTTGGTTACGCAAGAGGGCTTGTGCAAGTCCAAATAAAGGAGCGGAGCTGGAGCCTGAACATCTGATTCAGGTTTTAGAATAAGGGGGTGCATTGTGTTAGTGTTGCACACCTGGTGAAATGTCAACATCTGTGAGCTGGGAGGTTGATTCCATATGTGTGTTGCATTCAACATACACAAACACACAGGACATTGTATTTAATGCAAGTTGAGTTGCTCCAGTTACAGGTAGTTTATCATAACCAGTTATTTTAATATTTAAAACAGTACAGTATTATCATTTCGAACATTTTGGTAATTAACATTAGTGCATTTGATTAATTATATGTGCATGGGTGTGTTTAAAGAGACAAAGAGAGAAAGGGAGAGAAAGAAAAAGAGAGACAGAGAGAGAGAGAGAAAGAAAGCGAGACAGACAAACAAACTACCCATTTTGTACGTTATGGTCCAACAGCACACACACGGTGGTGCTTGAAAGTTTGTGAACACTACATAATTTTCTCTATTTCTGTATAAAGATGACTTTGAAACATAAGAAAAAAAATTCATACAAGCCCTAAAAGTAAATAAAGACAAATTAATCAAACAAATGAGATCAAATACTATAAACAACTATTTATTGAGGAAAATTATCTAATCATTGTTCATTATCATCATTTTGTAAACCGCTCAATCCTAATTAGGGTCGTGGGGAGGCTGGCGCCCATCTCAGAGAGGGCAGAGTACACCCTGGACAGCTTGCCAGGCCATCACAGGGAAGAAACACGCTAACGGCTATGCAGCTACTCTTTACGAAAATCAGCAATGGTTCTTTTACACGCCTCTCACCATAGACAGTAAGAGACACGGCCGGCATTTGATAACCCAGTTAGCTGCACTGGGGGGACAGCAGTGACAACCCGGTCATAGTGGTTCTCGAACCCCTGACCTTGGGAGAAAATGATCTAATATTACAAACAAATGTAAATGGAAAAAAGCAGTGGCTTTCTCCTTGCAACTCTGCCATGCAAACCTCTTTTGTTCAGTATCCTGATGGTGGAATAAAACAAAATGTAACCAATGTGAGAGAAGCCTTTAGTTGCTTAAAAGTTACTCAGACCTCCTGGAATACTAACTTGCGCTTGGACTAATCTTTGTTGGTCAACCACTTCTGGAGAAGGTAACTAAGGTCCTGAATGTCCTCTATCTATCTGAAATGTTTTGCAGTCTGATAAGCATCAATTTTTTATTATTTTTTATACCTGGATATACTTTCACCCAGTATTGTTAAGGTCAGATTACGACAGACTCTTGCCCTGCCAAATAAATAGATAGATAGATAGATAGATAGATAGATAGATAGATAGATAGATAGATAGATAATTAATTAATTAATCAATCAATCAATCAATCCAGGGTGCTCACTTACACCTGATTGTCATCTAATTGGTTAAACACCCGACTCTATTTTCACCTTCAAATTTTAGTGTTAATACTAGAAGTTCACAAACCTTTGCAACCCAGAAATATGTAATATTGGATCATTTTCTTCAAAAAATGAATAAACAAGGGTAATATTTTTGGCTTGTTTGTATAATTACTTTCAAGAGTTCTGCAAAAATCAAACTGGTATCACAATGGTTCATAGGCATGAGAGTGGGGTTTTAAAATAAACTGAAATTGGCCAGGGGTATGGGGGACACCAAGGCCCCATTAAGGTTAAGGGGCAAAGCCCCTATGGGGTGCAAATAAGTGAAGCCCCCTTGAAGTTGAAGCCAATTTGTAATTTAAAGAGTATTTTCGGGCATAATTCTAGAGCGAAAATGTGTACAGAGAATTTTAAAAAATGTAATATTCATGTAGACATGATTTTCTTTATTGTAATCCACATAATTTATTATATTTACTATGGAACACATTACTTGGTTATGAAGTTCTTTGTGTGTTTTGCTGTAAATGCGCGGTTCTCAATAGCCTTCCAGCCCCTAGCAGCATAGTCTATAAGGTCCTGGCACCATATGAATATGGCTTTTCCTGGTACATCAGCAGGCTTTCACACAAAATCCTCGAATTCTCACCTGTGTGTTTTGAAATCGTGACGCACTTTTGCAGCCATATTCTTTAGCTTGGCATCGCATTCCACCACAGCCGATACGTTTAGCTGGCGCATTTTATGTCCGTGTATTTACATTTTTTCCAGGCACACTTTACACAAAACTTTTCCAACTGACTGATGTAGTTATGTTCGTCTTTATTCATTCATTCATTTTCTGAACCGCTTATTCTTAATTAGGGTCGCGGGGAGGCTGGTGCCCATCTTAGCCGACTCTGGGCGAGGGCGGGGTACACCCTGGACAGGTCGCCAGGCCATCGCAGGGCCAACAGTCAGACAACCACTCGCACTCACACTCACACCTAGGGGTGATTTGGAACAGCCAATTAGCCTACTGTGCATGTTTTTGGACTGTGGGAGG
>JAOUQZ010000044.1:2711483-2726892 GCA_028564935.1 Neosilurus hyrtlii | reverse complement strand
TACAGTATAAATCTTATAAACCCCTGATATTTATACAATATAAATGCCATACACCCCTGATTTTGTACAGTATAAATTCTATACACCCCTGATTTTTATACAGTATAAATCTTATACACCCTTAATTTTTATACAGTATACATTTTATACACCCCTGATTTTTATACAGTATAAATCTTATACACCCCTGACTTTTATACAGCATAAATCCCATACACCCCTAATTTTTATACAGTATAAATCTTATACACCACTGATTTTTATACAGTATAAATCTTATACACCCCTAATTTTTATACAGTATAATCTCCCTAATTGGATTAAGGACATTAACCATATTAGGATCGACAGTTTGGCTTTAACTGCACAAAACCAATAATAATAATAAAATCACATGTAGTTACAGTTACGCTTTAGATGGATGTGCCAGGTGCCTAGTTATGGTAATGGCATGTGACTTATGAAGACAAACATACATAAATACAACAGGTATTTACTGTATTATACATAGAAAATGCCCAATTTTGACAAATCACCCAAACAAACAGCAAGAACAGTAATTCATTATGTGTGTGAATGGTTGTATGTGCGTTTTGGCCCTAAACAAAAAAAACAGTTTTATTCCATTCATTTACTTTTGAAATTTGCCAGCTTGGCAAAGCATTACAGATCTCCACACCAGCCCATGCTTACTGCATATTTCACTACTAAACGACAACTAATTGGTAAAGAAAATCTCAATACTTATGCATGATGCATAATGTATGCTTAACTGTTAACCCCAAACCTGACGAGGGTTACATAAATAATGGTTATAGAGTTTTATTATATTTGTATGGTTTCTTATACAAAGTCTTTAACTAGGGTGTTTTTTAGCCAAATTTTAAGGTGTTCTTATTTAAAAAGAAATTAAAAAACAAATTTTGAGTGCTGCAGTATGGGAAGTGCAAGGAATAATAATATGGACAGATAAATGAGGTTTGCTTAGATGCCCAGAAATGCATTTTATCACACGATATATGCTTCAGCTTCAAGTGGGCTTTGCTCCCTTGCCCCACCCCCCCCCTAAACAAAGCACCTGCTGCACTTTTCCTTTCCACCCTCTACTTCACATATTCTGCTATCATCACCATCATCATCATCACATTGCTTTTAAATTATTTTTGAGTAGCAGGAGAACCTCTATCCTCATCTGATTATTAGAGGAGAGATTATGTAGGAAATCCAAGTTGAATGAGTGATTCCTGGAAAAGTAAATGGAAAAAAATAGCATAGATTACTGCATAGCCTATGAATGTTTCTCATATTCAGTGTTGGTCTCTAAAGCCACAACATGTGCAAATGTGCATTGCTCTGTCTGTTGTGTAAAGAAGCTTGAGCACCAAGTACACCGACACCAGAATAACCAAGTGATCAAATAGATTTTCATAATGTCTGTAATACCTCGCTTCCAGTTGTAAAACGGCATCAATTACAATACAGAGTATCATGATTGCAAGGCTAATTTCTGCGAGGTTGAATGGACTGGTCAGGCACTCTCGCCTCCAGGCTAAACACAATAATGATTAAAATCTTTGACCGACATTTTCATTACGTTTGATAAGCTTACGCTGGGCATAAACCACTCCCCCCAATGTAGTTTGTAGACATGTGAAAGTGTTGAACCCCCCCCAAGGGAAATTTTTTTTTGTACGTTTTAGAGAAATCTATTTTTCAAAGTAAAAATAGGGTGAGCGGTGTAGTTTATCATGACCAAATGGACAGCACTATTCCGGGTTTTCTGGCTGTCCTAACTGCAGTTTCTCAGCTTAAGATAACCTAGCTATCCACCAGATTCCAAAAATGTTCACTTACGAAATCCTTGCGATTTAACAACTTTAATACAAATGACAATGTTAGCTAGGATGAACCACAGGTATCAACACAGTGCAGGTTTCATTTTGGGAATCTTAAATAAAAATAAATTGACCGAAGGGGTCCAGACTCTCCGGCCAAAAGGATCATTTCATAATCTGCCAATATGGAATAAGCACACCAAGTTTGAAAGCCCCAGCTTCAGAGCGCAGCAAGTAAATGTCTGGACCCCTACTATACAGTTTTGCCTCTGTGACCTTGAAAAGTAGGTCAAGGTCACACACTAACTCAGCTTAACACTCATAGCAAGTTTGAAAGCGCTAGCATCAGCAAGTGGCAGGTAAATATCCTTAAACTAAAGTGTGATGGATGGACAGATAGACGGAACTCATTCCTATCACTTTGTGGGTGATAGCTGATTAGCAATTGTTTTTTTCCCCCTCACAGAGACAATATTCATAAATCATATACACAGATATTTTTCTTTCCGTGTGTAGACAAACCATGTTTTAATATTAAATTTTGCGTCAGACCTACATACAAAATGTACAAGAATTTACAAAAGAATGATGAGAACTGTGAACACTGGAACATGAAATCTACAGAACACACATAAAGAGATACAAAAGTAAAAATTGTGCAATATAAGACAGTTTAATGCTTTACAGTTTTTAATTTAATGGTTTGATCTGACGACAGATTGAACCAATCTGTGTAATGCAACTGGTGACGGCAGGGGAAACCGGCTGTGTGATTTCTCCCCTCCATGATGCCAAAGCTTCCAGGGCTTCTTTGGGGTTGCTGGGGGCCAAATCATAAATGGTGTAGACTGCCGAAAGCTGTACCTCCCATGGCACACCTGCATACAAAGTATATAAACTCATGACTTGCTGAACTACCCTACTGATGGTAAGAGGAATACAGTGTTTAAAAATACCTTCTGATATTCCATGTTTTCCAAACAGGTTTATGGCTTTTGCAACATTCTGGACGGACATGCACAGTTTCTCCTTAAGGCCCAGCTGTCCAAGTCGTCCTGGAAGAGACAGAAAGAAAAAAATACTAGGAGTGAGAAACCAAATAAAAACCCAGAAGTAAAATAAGATTTTGCCCCAAAACCAGATTCTGAAGAACTGTACCAATCAGTCTCAAAACTGCTGCTACACAAATGTCTCGGACTGGCGTTTGCTGAGTTCTTGGTTGTGTCACCCAGTCATTCATGACTGGCCAAAGCTCTTTTCTGGTAAACACAACACAAAGGGAAAAAGACTGATTAGTGACAAAGTGGTAGCAGTAAATCAGCTGTCAGGGCTCCTGAATTAAGGCAACATCAGTGTAGCCATTTTAAATATTTCATTTCAGCCAATTGCCTCTTAACCTAAGAAAGAAACAAATACTGAAGCATTAGTGTAATGCAGCCTGATACAGAGATACTCTTACCATCCTCAAGCAAATTTAAAGGAATACCGGATAACTCAGATAAGGAGATAAACAATGACTACCTATTCTGAAGTGGATTTAATTCTTTCATAATAAATTAATTTGATACTCATAATTCCTGACTTCGTTTCTAACAAGATTTAATGTTGACAAATGTCGATGGAGCAACTTCAATATATTTATTGGATATATTATAAGGCAGCATGGTGGTGTTGTGGTTAGCATGTCTGCCTCACAGCAACAAGGTGTGCGCACACACACAGACACACACACACACACACACACACACACGCACGCGCGCGCGCACGCACCTTATGTGCTTTAAGGGCTGAAAATTTCTGGCAGGTTTTAGATAGTTATTCTGAAACCAGACAATTATGTTATAAAATTTGTGACCTGCTCCAAATTTTATATGGATAAAGTCGCAAGGTGGTGTTTTGATTAAGAGCCAAAGCCAATGCGATATATCCTTCAAAGCATAATCTTCAACATGACCAAGCTCAAATATCCATAAACGCATTTTATCCATGCAAAAATACATGTTTAAGAAAGAGGTCCATGTTGTTGTAAAACAATGGGAATATCCACTTATTTCGCTGATTTTCAAAGCGCTTTCGTGATTGCTCAGAATACTCTACCAGAATACTCTACTTACAGAATCCCAGAAGGATTCCCCCAATCATATAAAGCTAAACCAATGAAAAGCCTCAAAACAGACATGACTGTGTAAATAGAACTATTTTGTTTCTAGGAAGACACTAATACGATCGCGCTGATTGGTCGGAAGCCGATTCCTTTAGTTTATGAATATAAGGGAGTTTCAGGTGCCGATGCTCAGAAAAAGATTTAGTAGCTATAACTGTTGTTTTTATAAAAGTAGCATTTCCTGATTGGCCACATGTAATTATAATACACATATAATCATGTATTATACCTCATTTTGAATCATATTAAAATTTTCTTTCCAAATATATAAGTATCTCAGTATTTCAAATTTTCGACTTAAGCCGTACTATGCTAGAGCGGGTCACATTTGGGGTAATTTTAAAGTTAAGGATATCAGCTACAAAATTGTACCAATAACTCAAAATAAATAATTAATGACTTAATACTCACTATACTGTGATGGGTCACATATATTAATAGTACATTTATTTACATCAGTATTATTATTAGCACCACTAACATTTTTTCATAACAGCTTGTCATGGTGTTCATTCTATATTTATGAATTTTAGTGGGGACACTGTCGTCACCATTTCAGAGATATTTGCCATTGGCTGATATTAACTCCCTGCCCTCGCCCAGCGTCGGCTGAGAAGGGCGCCAGCCTCCCCGCAACCCTAATTACGAATAGGCGGTTTACAAATGAATGAATGAATGAATGAATGATATTAAATCCCACAGCAAAAGTTCACAGGCATCCTGCGTTTTTTAACAGAATTTATGCAAACTGTTTCACATATTTCGATGCAATGCCTTAAAATTTTGACGGTATACACCCCGGAAATATGTGACACATAAGTGATGTAATAGTGGATACTTCAAATAAAGACATAATGCCAATTAACAAACATCCGTTGGTCAGAAAGGGCAGATCATGACAAAGATTGCTTTAAACGGTCATCATTTCAGAAATTTTTAAACATTGATTTTAACAGAACACTGGATTTTCTTTCTGTTCTTTTTGAACTGGATTATCTATTTGGTTGGCATAAAGTATAGGCATCAATAGATCAACTGTTATATATGATAAAGGAATACTGGACAACTCAGATAAGGAGATAAACAGTAGGAAAAAAATCTGCATAAGTTGCAACACCAAAACAGGAAGTGAATCAGCCTCAAACATACATGACTACTGATGGCTCTGACATCTAAAAGAATGGTATTCTCCACTCATCTCTGTCTCATCTCAGTGTTCACCAGTTGTTGATGCCAGTTTAAATATTTCTTATATTATCCCACAAGGTTCTGAAATGGAGAAATTCTTAAATAGGAAATTCTAATTCTCCAGGCTTAAAGTACTGCAGCTGTTTCACCGTAGCTGTATAAGCTAGCGAGAGATGCCACATAAGCATAAAGAGGGCTCATAGTAGTGATATTGCGAATACATAACCTCCCAACTTTTCCTGATTTGGTGTTAAAGGTACCCTGAAATAAAACTGGCTCAACAGATGGAGAGAAAACTACCCACATCTTCAAACATTTTGATTTAGTACCCTATAATGTTGTCATGGGTCCATTTCCAGCCCAGATGTGCACACAGCAGGTCCAGGCTGAAAATATAATTCCAGGCAGCAGGACAGAGGTCACTACCATTACGATCATGCTTGCAGAACTCCAAGGTGTCGTCCTTGAGAAGAGCTTGGAGTATGGTGGTTATCATTTCCTGAATGTCACCTGGAGGCCTCTGACAGAAAAAAATAAAAATTGTCATTTTAACATCCAGGCAATTAAATGTCAAAAAAATTATTTTCATTTTAAAAATATGGATAAATATGTAAATAATGTGTAAGAAAACGATGTATGAATCTGAACTGAGGACTTCACCAAGCAGCTGAAACTCTCACTGTACTCAGCTAACCGGTAGCTACTAGGAACTGTGTTCAAGAAGAAAATAATCTACTAAAATGATGCACAAAAGTTTGATGCATAATTGAGTGCTGAGGTTAGTATTCATTTAAAAAGATATATTTACAAGGAATGTACAGTGGATACAGAATAGTTTCAGCATACAATATATTATGTAAAAAAAATAATAATTTTTCTTACTTGCTTTTCTTATGTTCCCATGTAATACATACTAAAACTATGAACAACTTTTAGTACACAAGTTCAAGCTTTAGTATACAGTATGAACAAGTTCAGCTGCTGAGTTGAAGATGAACTTTTTATAAAAATTATACATATCGATGTGAGTCTGCTGAAAAGTTAGCACACATGCTATAAAGCGACCGTGGCAGAACACTTGGTCCTACGGTGTCGGAATTATCACTTACTCAACATAAAAAATTGTTGTTATTTAAATGCAGTATCGGGCAAGTCAGGGTGTGGTTGAACATATTCTGGCCTGTCAGTAAAGAAAGAGAAATACAGAAGTTCCTCAAGAATAGGTGGGACAGTTATTTACCTCATCCCAGTGCAAATATTTACTGAGGTAGTCCAAGATCTCTCCCTCTGCTTTCAGTTTGCTCACCAGATTGATGGCTTGGCACAAAGAGCTGTCATGGGATAGAACAGTTGGCCAGGTTGTCACCATGAATAAAATTAATTTGGGGGCTTCGGGAAAGTCTGCAAAGTACACAACAATGCTGCATAAATCCAAACAGAAATTAAAATGAATAAAAACAGATTTAAAAAAGCTGAAGGAAGGCCCACATGATACCGATCGTACGACGATGTGATCCTTACCAATCTATTTATTCCATCAATGTTGTACTGATCTTTACCGATATTTCAAACATTTTAAAGATGCTGGTATCCAGTATCACTACTCCAAAGGCAGATTAATATTAATGTGGATGCATAAAAATAAATAAATAAACAATTCACCTTCTTTTAGAAGACTGTAGGCGAGGGCTTGTGCTTTCTGAAAGTCTCCTCTCCATCGACATAAACCTACATAAACTCTACAGTGAGACTGCAGGAGATCATGCTTCATAGTAGCTCTCTCATCTTTGATCTTCGACAAGATGGCCAACATAAACTCCTCTGCTAAGTTCTAAGCAAGATAGAACAGGAGAAATTGGGAATTAAGAAATTAGATACTAAATTGTAGCCTGACATAGGGGATAATCAAATACTAGGTATTTTATAAACCGTAAACTAAAATTAAAAAAAAATTTAAAAACACCTTGAACAACTTCTATGCACAACTACAAAAGGGACCTAAAACAAACAAATGGTGCCTTCACAACCACACAATTTACCTCTTAAAAACTTTATGAACAAATGTATGAATTATTTACTCCTTGCGTTAGATTGTTTGGAACTACAACATTCAACTGCATCGAAGAGAAAAGGCTGGTCAATATGAACCTACCACCATATTTACCTCGGCACTAAGAGATTGAACTATTGAATTTCAATACTATATAAAACAAAGAATTTACCTGGTTTGAACAAAAATCAGAAATGACACTCTTTTCTTCATCTCTTAGGACAGGAACTTCAGATATTCTTCCAAGAAATATATGACTCTTGATTACAGGGATCAAATCGAAACAAGAATTTTTAAGTTTTTCTAATCCTCTGAAGATGAGGGTCTGTTTATCATTGTCCTCAGTTCGGAGTTCTTTCCTTTCCAATTGATTGTTGATTGAAGGACGGTTCGCTGGACAGCGTTCTGGCGATGCTACTCCATTACTTGGCTTGTCATCACTAGCTTGTGGCTCTGGAGGGATGAGACTTATAGGATCAGGTGAACACGCATCGAGTCGAAGCCTTTTGGCACTTTTGGGTAGTAGCACATTTGCACCGATTCTTTTTGCCTTTTGGTCCGTCTTTGTGAAAGCTGTAGACGAGGAGTTGATAGTTTTATTCCCTGAGATTGGATTGACAGAAGGTGGGGAAGACCCATTCTCATTTCCGGCCCTTCCAAGGGTAACGTTACCGCGTAGAATATTTAGAGTCCTTGCTTGGGCTGAAAGTTCTGGATACATGGTGTCTAGTATCTGCATGGAGTTCTCCTGTGTGGCAGAGGGGGATGAGGAGTTTAATGCAGATGAGGGCAGCCTTCCGGGGACAGGAACGGCATGCTTGGGAGTTGCTGATCCAAACTGCAAAGGGGAAGAAAGAGCCGCGCGTGATGGAGAAGGGGTGCTCACAGAAATTGCCGTCTTCACTTCATCTTGAAGTCCATGATCTGGACAAGGTACTTTTGAGTGCTGATTTGGAGAAAATGGCCCTTCTGCTGATGACCTGGTAAGCAACTGGATGCTGGGTCTATCTGGATTAAGGTGCTTTCTAAATTTCGGGGGAGTTGCAGTCAATGGTAAAACAAGTGGAGGTAGAGGAGGACCCATCTCTGTAAGAACCGTTCCGATTGATTCTGGAGATTGAGTTGAGGTAAGTGCATTTCTGAAGGCAACATCTATGAGAGGTACATCCCCTCTCTTATCCAAACTTGACAATGTAGGTGTATTTACTGGAGATGCATGAAAAATATCTTGAGAGTTAACAATTGGGCCCTCTGGTTTGGCACCATCCTCCTTTAGGGTACCATCCATGTTTTTATTTTTGGGGCTAAAAGATACAGGCAGTGCACATTCCTCCTGCTGACTATGTGTATCAAAAACAGGTAAAGAGTTGAGACAGTCGTGTTTAAATGTCTTTGCCAGTCCTGCCCCTGGTACAACATCTGCCCCTGGTACAACATCTGCCCCTATATTATCTTCAAGAATTACAGGCTTCATTGTAATGCTGCAGTCTTTTAAATGCTTATCATCTTTCTCATTTTCCAGCTGAAGATGCTCTTCTTTGGATTCAGAATTTGTTCCATGAACTTTATCTACATTATTTACTTGCTTTTCATTTGGTAGCGGTTTGCCTGATGTAACACTGCTGAAATCCCCTGGCCTCGAGAAAATCCCTCTGACTTTTCGTTTCAGACCTAAGAACTCCTCTTCATCTGAAGAATCTTTACAAGTAACACCGTTCACCTTGACACAGGAGGATTCATTATCTTGTCCTTGTCCAAGATTGCTGTTCTCATCTTCAGCAGTCACTGAATCTGTAGTTGTTGAGACACTCTGGATTTCTTCTACTGTTCTTATTGGCTCCATATCTGAACGCGTTTGTGGAATTGCAGAAATATGTAAAGAATATCCAGACACATCATCTTTAACTTTAGATTGATGTTGGGTAGATTTATCTTCCTTATCTGGGCACTCGTCATGGATTATAACCTGCTGCACAGGCTCTGAACCTTGCCCGAGTCCATCATTACAATTTGCTTTAAGTACTTCATGGCTAGCAATACACTGTGGTTTACTGTTGATATGATTTGTAAGTTCTTCTTTGGCGTTCAGCTGTAATTCTGATGTGATCATTTTTGCTAGCTCACCATCTGATTCATTTTGTAAACTTGCAACCACACAAGGGGAATCTTCAGAGTTTTTATGGATCTTGAACATTTCTTGGCTTACTTGCATTTCTTGGCTTTCGACCGAATCATTTTGAGGGATCTTGTTACCAATATCAGTGTCTGATGTCACCACACTCAATTTGCTTTCTGAAGACAAATAATCAGATGAAACTGCTACACTGTCCTCTAAAGATTTTGACTCGGCAGACTGTGATTTTTGTTCATTTTCTGCTGTTAAATTTGAACACTTTTTCAAGCATGAGTCAACCTCCATCTCAAGCTGAAACAAAGAACATATAATCCAAGTTATTAAATGGAACTACGAAGGTTTACAAGTCAACAATCCGGCTAACTGTTAACCTGTGACTGACTAATATGTGAACATACAGCATGTAAGTGCATATTGAGAAGTTTTTCACAAGTTATGTGCATCACAGGCAAAAGAAAAACCAATTATTTGAAAGAGAATCGGACACAAACTTCTCTGCAACCCTCAAAAATGGTGCACTGCTCCCTGTAACACCACCCACCCATCTGAGGTTGCTTTCCATATTATGGTAAAGGACTTGGCTGCATGCCATTGAATTTGGCCTTATAGAGAAATTATCATTAAGTTCATTGAAAATACTGTCGATGTGGATCCTTTGAGGCACTCAAGTCTTAGAAAAATATTTCCTTTTCATTTAATCTAGCAACTGAATAAAGTTTTAATTGTTAAGACCAATATCCTGTAATTCTGCCAATATGGCCACCAATTATGTAGTTCTCCTCTAGTTTAAAGTTCCCTGTACTGTTGGCATTCACATCTTAAAGAGAGTGCGATAGAGAAGATAGAGACAATACTCATTGCTCATGTACAGTATAGACAAAAAACCCCACAAAAATTCCTGTCTGACCACATGGCTATGAATCGGATTCATAGCACAGATTGAGTCTGAAATCAGGCTAACAGTTCACTGAAAATATCAGATCAGTGTCAAATTTAACACAAAACAATCATTTCAGCCTGCCTAAAAGTACCAGGGCCATTACTATTCCAAAATGATCATGGTTTGTACCATAGTGAGGTTAAATTCTTGAATCTGACGATCAAAAAGTGCACATTATTTTTATATATCAGTATGACTCAGACAGCATTAGGCTTTAGCATGAATAACTGGGTTTAAAGCTAATGTGCTCCATTTAATGGGTCTCAATTCTGTAGTAACAGCTCATGAACCATGGACTTTGATTATGTGGAGCATCCACTATACAAGACTAATAATACTACTTACAGATGTGGTAAAGCTTTTTTTTTTTCTTAAACAAAAATTATTGTAACATTAATGCAGGTAGAATGCCTGCACTTTCTAACAGTGCCTTTATTCCCAGTATGGAAAAGTCAAGCTAATATTGTGGTCCTCAATAGAGGAAAAAATATACAAACAATCTTACATACTTCATACACCAATAAATTTAAACAAAACTAATAGTAACAATGTGTTATTTGATTAAATACATTATCAAGCTATTTTTGTGCATATACCATGTTTGTTAAAGTCTTCCGCCTTTTTTTTTGTTTGTTTTTTTTGTTTTATTCAGGAGGTGGGGTTTTTCGATTAATCAACGTTTTTTACTTGTTTGAAAAGTAAGTCATTTTTCAACTAAAAATTTTATACGTGGAAAAAGCATCTACTAGGTACTATGTAAAATTGAAAAGCAGGCATTTGTACCCTATTTTACATACTTGTGCTGAGCAGGTGGTTTGTTTTTGCTATTTTCTGTACAAATAATTCAGACACACCAAACAACATACAGTGAAATACATTGCGAAAATATAATTTATAAATAATTACCTGCTCATCAGGCGGCAGTGGAGACAAAGCCGCAGGCAAAGGCCCACAGAGCCTGAAAATTTCCCATATATCACGAGTTTTAGTGCAGGATCCTCCTTCTATTAAATGATTAACAGGACCATCTTTATTAAGTGCTAAATTGGGGACTTCATCAGTTTTTGTACAGCTTTTATCAAGCTCTTCAGAGTCCAACCTTCTCCTCTTTTTTCGGCAAATGCTCCTTTTATTCTGGTGTTTACTTGGACTGCTTGTACTTTCTAATGAAGATTCAGCTTTAGTCTTTTCTGGAGATGCTTTGGCTCCTTGCGGAGTTGAGACAGTTGGGGGAGGCATCAGATTCATGAATGGACTGACTGACAGTGAACAAGAAGGAGATGGCAATGGTCTGAAGTGTAAGTGCTGATTGTCTGTGAATGGAAAAGGACTTGTTAGTTTCTGAGCAATGATCTGAACCTGTATAATATTGTTATGAGTGTACGTTAGTTAAAAGTGATTACCAGTGAAATCAAAATTTTCTTGGGTTTTGGACAGAGGGTCCACACAACGCCAGACTTCCTGTAGAAGGGCCCAGACTTTAGCTGAAATGACAAATAAATAATGTTATGCATTAACATTACTTTATGGAAAAATCTGCATTTTTTGGTTTTTTCCTGTCTCTACCATTGTTCCATGAGCATTTACAGCTTATAACATAAAGACTAGTCTGACTGATACACTTATAAATTTGCAGAATGAACATTGGTTTGCATTTCACTACAATGTGCTCATTTCTACTGGAATTAATGTTGTATTTCATCTACAGCTGCAATTACTACTAAAGTGTTTCTTAGTTTCTCTTAAGGCTGATATCTAAATGTATTAAAGTGATTTTTTTTTAAATCACAATATTTTTTGTAAATACCTTTGTCAACTTTGGGCTCATTCTCAGTTTGTGTAGATGAACATACTTTCTCTGCAAAGACAATATCTGATTTATTACTCATTCAAAGTAAATACATATCAAAATTCAATACAGATTTCAACGGTACCTTTATTAAACTCTTTTTCAAATGTTGCAAGTTTCTCCTGCAAAAGTAAAACACATTAAAATTATTATTATAATAATGAAAATAATAATAATAATAATAATCTATCAAGAATTACTAAAAGATGAATGGCATTTCCAATAAAAAGGAATTATAAAATTTCAGAGTTTCATATTATTTAACTGTTTGTAAATGTGCACCTCTGTTAATCTGACACTTCTCTCAAGGCTACTGTTTTGGCTCTTCAGTTCTCGGATTGTATTATTTTGCTTCAGAGTTGTGTCTGTAACATCATTACATATTACAAAATGCATTAAAATACAGTTCTCAGATCACCAAAACATAAATGTCATGTCAGGGATAAACATCAAAAGGTCACACACCTTCAAGTGCCAGAAGTTGATTTTCAAGGGTGCTTTTTCTGAGGGGAGGGGAAAAAAAAAAATACACTTTAAATAGAATACCATAAGTAACTTAAGTTAATTTATGTTGCTTTTAAAAAAGCTCACACGTCAAAAACTAGCTAGCTTACACCAGATAGCTCGGTCACAGTTCTTATTGAGTTGCTGCATATTTTGCTCAACCTATCAAATCTAAAACAAACAATTATTTATATATATATATATATATATATATATATATTTTTACAATTATACCATTTTTAGTCATGAATCTAAAGATCATACCAAAAAAAATTGTTTTTTTTTTTTTTGGGAGGGGGGGGGGGGGGGTACTTATGACAGCTGAAAATACTCACACAATAAGTGCCTTAGCGTTCTGCATCTTCAGATTCTCCACCTCTTCGACGGCCTCCTGACTCACCCTCAGAGACTCCTTTATACAAAAAAATTAAATCACATTAATGTTCCATATCTAATCACATTCTAGAAATTTCTGTAAAACCTCAAAATCCTGACCTGAGTCTTCTGCAGCTCACTTTTTAACACTTTCATCTCAGATCTCAGCTTCGAGTTTTCCTGAGTTTGTGTGTTTGCTGCCTCTGGAAGAAGAGAAAAGGCTTAAACAAGTCGCTCAGGGAATTTTTAGGTCAAACATACAAGATTTCAAAGTTGTTACAAGTTGTTTTTAATTTATTCAAATTTTTAAGCCATCACAATAATATACCTCATTGAATTCTAAACAGCAAAATTTCCAGCGCACGAGCATAACGATTTAAGAACTTCAGACTGTATGGTTCTAGTAGTATGGTAAAGAACCTTCTCTCAGTATTTAAAAATAAATAAATAAATAAACATTTCAACAGATCTCAATCTGCCTGACACATGCTTCGAAGCCTCAGATTCAAGCGTCCCATCACGAGGCACCACCTCTACTACTCCTCTCTCAGCTAAACCATCATGCAGTTCCTTAAGGTAAAGTTTTTTCCTTTGTCTTATAGATTTTGTCTTCATTTCCTCAGTTCCCTGTAATTACCATTTCAGACAGTGGAAATAGAAAGCTGGAAGCTGTTTGATAAATTTTATAGCCTTGCACTGCTTTGTAAGCATCAGTTTGAATGATTTTCAGATTCCCAATCAGCCGTTGAGAGGAGTTTGTTAGAACAAACATTTAGAAAAGAGCCTTGCCTACTAACAAGCCATAATTAATGACTCATTTTTTTTTTTAAATAAACTTTTGCACAATTACTGTTTTATTTGTATTCCTTTCTATTTTTATCAAATCTAAAGTAAATGTACATTAGCTTATCTTAATATTTTTTTCTTTGAAGAGGAGACGGTATTCACGTCTTTTTTTTCACTTCAAAAATTCAAGATGTAAATAAATCAAGAAATCTGTGATGCCATAACGCTGTCCCCAATGACGAAAAGCTAGAATTGCTGCTAACTGGGTGCATGAATGCTAACATCACAATCACACAGCGCATGTACTGTGGTATGGATGGACTTCACGTTACAGGGCTCTTTATTGGTTTGAACGTTTCCAGTACTGTGATGAAATTGAGCCTATGAGCAGATCCTTACCTTCCGCCTTCTTGAAAGTTTCTTCAAGCTTTGCATTCCTGTGGACATCATAAAGCATAAAAATACATTTAAACAATGTAAACTTCATTATATAACCATATTATGAAGCTTAGCTAATATCACTTGCTAGCTAAAATAAGACAATGTTTTTTTAATAAACAATAAAATCCTTTGCTTCACATTACCTAGTTTTATTTGTCTTCCATTGTCATCTGTAAATACTGTACCTGTAATGGTATAGCTAGCACAGCCTAGAAACCCCAATTATAACTATTAACTGTGGTAAAATGTCATCTTTAGGCATGCTGACTGAGAAAGTAAATGTGTTAAGTAGAAATGGTAACATGAAATATCTTACATAGCAAGTGCCTTAGCGTTCTCTTCCCTCAAACCATCCACTTCTTCAGATTTCGCTTGAAACAATTTCAAGGCAGCCTTGAATAAAAATTTAAAATGAAAACAATAACAATAAAGCAATAATGAGAACCGTGCACCAAACATTAATCATTAGCAAATTACAAAAACAAGAGTTGTAGGGTAGAGAACAAACATTTCAGGGGATTTAAAATTCGATTTACTTGTATCACCTTAAACAATTTTAAACAGCTATAAACTAAGCAAAATCACAAAAGCCCAATAATGCCACAGTAATTCTGAAGTGGTTTCAGGGAGTGATATAAGCCCTGTGTTTAAAACAAGACGTTATCAGTAAGGCTGTGAAATGTACATACATATATACATACTACAACGTGTTTTGTAGCTTACAGCAGGCTATGGTCGCTGAACTGCTGGATGTCCAAGTGGTGTTCCGAAAACAAAGTGGGCTTTATAGATAATTGGAGTAGTTTTGAGGGTAAATATGGCCTGATAGGGCGGGACGGTATCCACCCCACTCGGGAAGGTGGCACTCTCATTTCTTGTAGCATAGCACATAGTCCAAGAACAGGACTAGTCAGTCAGTGACTATCCAGAGCCAAGGCAAGAGAGCAGACAAACAGGCTAATCTGAGCGTCTGCTAGCTGCACAGAGTCGTCACTCAAGTTCAATGCTATAGAAACTGTGTCTGTTCCCGAAACTAAACAAAAATGTAAAAACACTCAGTTTGTTTTAGTAATCTTATTAACATAAATTTAAATTATACTGAATCTACAGCCAGCACCTTTGATCTAAAGATAGGGTTGTTAA
>JAOUQZ010000044.1:2700234-2711383 GCA_028564935.1 Neosilurus hyrtlii | reverse complement strand
CTTTTTACTCCTTCAGCCACAAGAGGATTAGTGATGTCAGGCATTGATGGCAAACCAGGAGGCTTGGCGGAGTTGGTCTTCCACTCCATCCCAGAGATGTTCAGTGGGGTTGAGTTTGGGGTTCCGTGCAGACCTCTCGTTTTTTTAAACTTGGCAAAGTGTGTCTGATGGAACCTCATTTTGTGAACATTGTCAAAGTGGCACAAGTTTAGCCTAATTTCAGCAAACAGAAACATATAACTGTGTGTCTACTTTCAACTCTGAGATAAGAGCTTGGAATGTACAAGTTTTGAATCAAGACCTTCAAACTCGGGGAATACAAGAGATATAAAATTAGCCTCAGCGCCTTATGCCGGGTCGCTTTTACTCCTGGAATCTACTAGGTGATAGTTTAGAGTTACGAGGAACCCTGGCAGTTAAACTGCATGTTCTGGCAGCAGGTGAACTCCAGGAGGAAACAAGTGCAAGACCATATCGGTCCAATGGAATCATTAGCACCAGTTTGGCAAGCAATGTACATTCTTGAGTTAGTGCACCAAGTGGTTGGTTGGTGTGAGTGTAGGCCTGTCACCTTTTCTTTTGTTAGATGATATATTGTCCCAGAAACTATCACAATTAACAATGTACTATTGTCATAACATGCTACTGGTAACTTATCATCTTCAGTCTCTCTGCTGTCCACATCCCTCTGTGCTTCCCTACTTTCCACTGTCCCCCTTTGCCTGTTCTCCCCGTGTCAGTCAGAAACACAGGAGAGCAGAGAGTAAGTGAGCTGCAGCAGAACCAGGAGAACATCTTGCCATGTTCTTTTTTTTATGGAAATAAGCACATTAATAATTTAATGATTGATTGTGATCAGGAAAATAATTGTGATTATTATCCTCCATGATAATCCATTCATTTTTTATTCTCTTGTTATTATTATTATTATTCTAACAAAATTCAACTAAAATGCAAATGATGACAAAATACACGGAATATGGTGGATGCCAGCAACTTTTCTCCAACCTTCCACGTGGAAGTCTGTAACTTGTTGCTTCTCCTTGCAAATAACAAAGCAAACTTTGTGACCTTCTCACGACATGAGTGGACAGTTTGGGAAGAGTTTAAGACTACAGCCTTGTTTTGTGACATTTGTGGAAATGTAAAAAAAATTTTGCAGTGAGTTCAGCGAATGTTCAGAGACAGACTTGAAAACATTTTAAAATGATAGCCGCATGCATTTTCTATCGCACCTCTAGTGTGATCACCCGCTGAGATACACACATTTTGGAACTAGGAAATCACCAGTTTTCACATTGAAACAATGACATTGGCTAAATGTAAATTTTCTAAATGTGATGTGCAGGTTTATACTAAACCTTATCTAATGACAACGTCAATGAATATTCAAGTCTGCAAGTACTGGAACACTTGTGCTTTACTATACACTGAACGATGACAACCATTGACTATGATTAGCAGATGCATCTGCAGTAAGGTCTGCAAGATGACCTAAAAGTCCACCAGGACCAGATGAAATGCTTGGTGAAAGAGACTGTAGCACAGTGCACAAGATCAGTGCGTGTGAGACGTAGGAGGAGCCCGGACCGGAGTCAACCCACAGATCCCAGAACCTCTAAGTGTCCAGCACTCCTGCTCCTATCAGAGTAGTCCAGAATCATTGGATCAAATGGCATTAATCAAAGCAGCACATTCTGTGGCAACAGTTTGATGAGGATATTTCTAGATTCATCAACACAACAGCAAAGGGAGATGTTGAAGGCTGACTCAAGAATGTAACCACTATCATCTCAAGCTTTGGTGCTGAGAGGTTTGGCGTTGAGGAGCCTAAGGCCAGCAAGCCTACTTACACCAACAGACCAGTGGAGACAGGCAGAGGGTGTCTGGATTCCTAAGGAGGAGAACTCAACGTGGCTGGAGCAGTTCCGATCCATATCACTCCTCAGTGTTGAGGGAAAGCCCTTCCGAACATGTTCTCTCTGTCCAGGAACGGGCACATTGGAACACAGCAGCTGCCCTGTAGTCCTTAGTGAAGGTCACTACCATTGGCGCCATGATCAGGTATTCAAGACAGTCGCCAAAACCATAAACACACCCGGGGCCAGAGGACAATACCTTTCCAAAAAAAAGAGAAAGCGGAAGAGAAGCCACGAGCACAACCAACATCAGTAGCCAGCCTACTCTCATCAGCATCAGACTGGGATGACGCCAGTAAGAGTTAACAGTCCCTGGGAGGACTGCATGGAGGAGGCTAGTCAGTTCAAGTGACTCAGGTACCACGAGCTCACAGAGGAATGCCAGAGGAGAGGCTCGAAAGCCCGCTGTGAGCCTATAGAGGTGGGATGTCGAGGCTTGCTGCCTGTTCACTTTGCAAGATTAACACCCTGTTTGGCATCACAGGAGCTGCTAAGAGTAGAGCCATCAAGTCCATCACAGAGGCTGCAGAGAGCCTCTAGGTGGATCTGGATTAAAAGGTCTGAGAAGTGGGCCAATGTTGCTGGGACACAAGTCGGGTCTGATCAGCCCTGGCTGGGTCGCCTAAGGATGTCTGATGTTGCGAGACCCGTAACATCCAATGATCTCAGAATACATCATGCTGATGAGTCCCAGTGCATCCACGGATGTATCGTGAATGGACACTTCTCACCACGACAGTATCTATACACCAACGCATTTGGATTTGAGCTCAAAATTATGTTTTACATCTAGATGTGTTAAACAATTGAGAATGGTGGTCACCAACCCGTTTATGGAGGTTTTATTTACAACCAAAATCGATTTTTTTTAAGCTGATCAAGAGCCTCTGAAGTTTTATTTCCTTTTATTTTATGATGCATGTTTCGGGTGGTGTATTTTGAAGGGTTTTGCATCTTGTGGTAGTGCCCCTGTATCCCTGCTCTTGAAGTCTTTCTTCAAAACCTAGAGAAATGAGTATTTCCAAAAAAAAAATTTAGGTCAGTATTGTTAAGGCTGAGTGACAGGTGGTGCCTCAAATCACTACTTTCACTTTGTGGGTTGCATTCAGGGACCTCCATGGCTTGCGCTGTGATTAAGCCTGGCTCATTCATGCATATTTGGACACGGGGGGGCTTTCCTTTCTAAATATGCACGAAAGGTGGTGGCTTAGTTTTACAATTATTTAGTTTTTGTAATTTAATTAACTTATAAACAAAGAAATTATTTTTTCAGGACCCCTCCCCTTAAGAAGGCTGTGCATTTTTTCCCAGAGGGTTCCAGAGATGAGATTTCCATCAGGTTTGTAATATATCTACCCCAACCAAAAAAACTGATAAGAATCAGACAGGGCGATGTACCGCACCCCATGCTTCACTGGATGACTTTTTAGAAAAAATGTCTCTTAAGTGATGAAGCTTATAGAGCTCAAGTGTGTGAGCTGTGAGGAGGAAGTGAGGTGGTGAAAAGTAAATCCCGGGTCAGAAATCATATAGTATTTGAAACTAAATAATATCTGTTCTATCACTTTACTAATACTAAAATGTATTTGATCAGTTATTTCAGAAAAAGCTGACTCTTCCTGCTTAGATTCAATTTTAAAGGGGAGCATTCTTCCAAAATCTGGCAACAGCCTGAAGAAACGCAAGTCATTTCTGTTTGGATCACTCTCAGGTATGTTTCGATATGTATGCTGTGATTGATAGTGCTCAAGTTTCACGTGAAAAACTTTTCACAGAGCAACCTTCCGACACCCACTGAAGACCAATGTATGCTCACCATGGCGATCACCACGTTTCCTGAAAACTCGATGGCCAGAACATGCATGTGTGAACAAGGTATTAGGGTTAAAAGAATTTTTCCTGACATGATTCTATAGTGAATTAATTAATTCGACTAGAATATGATTTCACAGTCCTGCTGGATGTTCCGAGTCATGTTACTGTATGCTGGAATCGAAAGAAAGACTCGATAGCTCAAGGAAGCACAACAGTTTTCCCTCCAAAGCTTTAATCAGTGTGTGCAGTTGGTAAGAAGCTTGGGTGTGTCCAAAGAGACCAGCATGTGAATAATCTTACATCCACTTAATAAAAAAAGAAAAAGAAATAAAACAAAGTTACACTTTGGCTATAAAGGATCCTATGTCCTCAGAACAATAAAATCAAAGCAGCCGTCTTCAATGCTCTAACCAAGTCACAGGAGAACCGTGTTCTTGCTCTACATTCTCTCTGCAAACGTCCTGCTATGAGCACCAGAATCCAATATCCAGCAGCAGTGTAGATTATTAAACAGATCCCACACACACATATACACACACACACGCACGACTGCCAGGTTGAAGCACGTTGGAGTAAATCTGGTCCAGTTCATTTCTCCTCCATGGCTGTCCGTCTCACTCGTACCACGGTATACTATCCCACTCTCAGTCGTCAGCCGTCTCCAGCACGCTCTCGCTCAGGGCCAGGTCCCAGTAGTGCTCGCAGCCGTGCTTCTTAAAGTGTTCACGTGCCATGTTCTCTGTAGGGCACTGCTTGAACTTCATCTCCCCGAAGCTGCGCTCCTTCGCTGTGCCCTGTGATGGGAAAGGTTAGCCATCAGTCTATAATATGTACTTTCTCATGAGGACAGTAAGACATACATATATATTTTAAGAACACTGAATGCTAGTAGGCTAAATAATTGAGAAGTGATCCCAGCAGCAATAAAACATACAGCTTAAGGCAGATCTCATTTGGGCGATTCTTTGGCAGCTACCCATTTTTTTTTGAGTTAGCGACTGTCTCGGCCCAACCACAACTGTGTATTTGATGTCCGAAATCACTTAAATAAAATAATGGTCAGATGAAAATCTCTAGATCTGAGCCTGTCTGCAACAGAGTTCCAGACTTTCAGCAATATAATCGTCTAACATTTGGGAAAAGGTTAAAAAAAAAAAAAAAAAAGACGAATATTCTCCCACAATGGGTCGATTCCTCGCTGAAGGTCACTGACTGACTGTCGCTCCCGATCTAAAAATTTATCAAATCGTTGGCATTATTTGGTGTTATTGCCCAAATGAAATCAGGGCTTTAACTAGACAGCTTTTCATCCCCTGGTGCCAAATCTACACATTAAAAACAGCGTGAATGCATAAATAAATACCTTTTAAGGACAAAACAAAAATCAATGACGGTAAAAATTTTAATTGTTTAAGAATATCTGGACTGTAAATATAAAAGCATTCACTGTTTATGATTTAAAAGGGAATTAAACCCAAACTTAAAAGCTTGCATGCATAATACTCTGTATGTCTTATGCACATCAAAACGTGCTATTATTGCAACCTTCATGTAAAAAAGTAACATGTACTGCAAAAGGTAGGGCAGGAGTGGCATCAAATAAAGATAATGGGGAATTTTTGGAAATTTACTCCGGGCGAGGGCAGAGTACACCCTGGACAGCTCGCCAGGCCATCACAGAAAATTTGCTCTAATAAATAGTGTTTATTGGTGGATCGAACGCTGGGATGTCTGTGACAGCAGTGTCGACACACATGAATGTGCACCATGCCACCGTCAGCCAGTTGAGAAGTTGATTCAGAAAGACTGGGAGCACTGTGATTCATCCACATGCCTGCCAACCACATGTGACCACGCCCACACAGGATGCACATATGTGGCTCCTGCAGCATTTTGTTAACTCTATGCGTCGGAGATGTAGAGCTTTAAGTGACGCAGATGGTGGACACACTCTGTACTGAGTGCTGTGTAGATGTGCCTAGGTTTATTTTATTCAGAAGTTTACTAGTTTATATCTGATTTGTTAGTTTAATAGCTGTATACTGTTATTTTTGATGGCATATTGCTTTATAGGAAGTGATGGGTCTATGTCCTGTTCTGTTGATTTCACACCATCATGAAGGTGAAATGGGCTACAAACAGTGGCCTATTAAAATGGCTAATGCAAAGGATCAAATGTATTTTAGCAGACTGCACCTTAATATATATATATATATATATATATATATATATATATATATGTGTGTGTGTGTGTGTGTGTGTGTGTGTACACATATTATATACACACACATACATATACATATGTATATGATGACAGTCATTTGTGCGCGATATAATCCCAACCAATCAAGACAGGTGACACAAATAATCAAAATGAATTAAATCAGAGTGACCAGCGGTGAAATGAAAACCCAGGTCAGAAACAGATCCATGTTCAAAGGCATCACACATGTGAGCCCTGGGAGTCAGTCATGCCAAACAAAAAGCTTTAATCAATGACCTCATCGATTTCTTTCTCCCTCACATAAACAAACATCACAATAAACCACATACGTGACCCACTCCAGCATAACACAGACTAAGCAGGAAATTTGACATACTGAGTTTTTGATATACCCACTGAGAAACCTGAAAGAGCTCTGGTTATAGGAAGCTAGGTTTTAAGGCACATGAAATTAGCTAGTCCTTTAGGGGCACCAGCAGCACTAGTTATGTGAATACTTCTGGGATTCTGTAAATTGGTATTCTTGTAGCAAAAACCCTGAGCAATCACAAAAGAGGTTTGATATTTCTAGTGTTTTACAACAACTTGGACATGGAACCTTTTCTTAAAGACATATATTAGCATGCATAGATTGTCTTTATGGATATTTAAACTTGGTCATGTTGAAGATTATGCTTTGAAGGGTGTACTTTTGGTGATATTGCATTTTTGTCCAGGTAAGCCATTTTCAACTTACTTTGGCTCTTACTCAAAACACTCCATATTATGCCGAAGCAGGTCACATATAAACAAAGATTTAAATAATTTAATATTGTGAATAAAAATATTTTAGATTACACCTGTGCTCTGTGCTCGTTGTAAGAACAAGCCTAAGCAGGCTACAGTTAATTAATTAAATCAATCACAGGCTTCCTTAAATTTTATAGACACACTGAAAACCATGTGGAGTGGATATTGTGAAAGTCGCTGTATGATGTGGTTCTTACCTCCCATACAAGTGTGCACTTATTAGGCTTCTTTGAGCTCTCGTCATCGGAGCCATCAGGGTCTGAAGGAAACACAAGTGGGCAGATGTTAGAGTCTGCATGCAGCTGTAAGATTTTAAACAGAATTTTCATAACAGTGACAAAAATGGGTTTTACGCCACTCTCTTCTTTCTTATGTTTCTCTGGCTAACGAACTCTAGTTTCGTCTCCACTGACCATAGGACAGATTACATAATCTCCTTGGCAATAATAATTTTGGCCCAGAACATTCTTTCCCTCCCAGTTCTCTTACCATCTCTCTTCGAGCTGGACTCCTCCCATTTGATCCTGTGCAGCATCAGCCTCTTAAACTTCTTCTGGGATTTGGGTCCTGGAAACAAAGAACAGCATTTTCTTAAACAGGAAGTCAGCTCTACAATAAATTTTTTTTGTATTATAAATAGACCGGTTTCAGCAACCTAAACAGTCTGGCAACACAAAGGCGTAACAGCCAATCAGCATTGCGAATGCATACGGACAATCAATATATGCTGTACATCCATGAAAAATCAATTCTATTGTTTCTGAGGTATCGGAGGGCAGGGAAGCTCCACCATAACTTAGAAAAAAAAAAAACCGTTACTTTCTCAATAATTAAAATAGTATAAGACGACAGGTCTCGATTGCACCTGTTCTTGCATGTTATGGTTTCTCTACTCGCTCATTAGGACAGATATGTGCACGCAACAGCACAGCAATCTTTTTTCCCCACAAAATTATCTGAATCATATAATGTGTGAATACCACAATTATAGACCTACAAACCCAAAGATCATTTTAATACTACGACGTTTTAAATCTTTAGTTAGAGCTGTGCATTATAACCCACACTTCAAAGCATGCTGTGTCACATCTAGATAAGAAATATTTATCATGATATAGCATATTTCATTTGTAATTAAATCAGGAATGCAGCAGGTATGTAGGTAGGTAGTTTTATTTAATTTGAACTCAGTACCTATGGATAGTTTGTTGTAAAGAGGTGTATTTAAAAAATCCATACAAATCAAGTATTAAAATTACACAGATAATACTGCTGCTCTAAATACAACTCATTAGAAAACATTTTTGTGAGCAAGAATGTAGCATTTTAAAATTTTGAAAAATCAAAAAAAATTATTATAAAAAGACACGACATGGTACACACAGGTGTCTGAGCTGCACAGACAATTGACAAATATTAGATTATTATAAAGTCCTGGCAGACAGTGGATTCTCTCTTACCTCCTTCCACCACCACAATGTTCACATCTCTGTGCAGTACCACGGTGCCGGTCAGATAGAGCTGGTTAGCATTGGCTTCTACTTTGAACTTCTTGGATGGGTTATGCAAGTTTCGGATCCTGTCAATAAAGACCATATCATCAGGGGTGGATTTAGCAAAACTAAATGACTGGCCAACAGGACTAGTGAAATTGAGTAAATATGAAAGTACTAGTCCTCCTTTATATTTACTGTTCAGGAACACTGTCGTCTTTGCCTATTGGATTTGTCGCGTTGCCAGCAAGATGACTTGCTAGCTAATTTCACTCGGCCTAAAGATTTTTGACTCGCCATGGGCCAGTGGACTAGTGTTAATTTCCACCCCTGTATCACACTTTTAACTTTAAAGAATGAAAATTTGGCGAGTTGGTGAAACGTGTGCAAAAGGGAAACTATTTAGCTATAATTGACAATTGAGCAACACAGGATAGGAATTCCATATAAGTGTATTATTTACCTTCACTCCATCATTACAAATCTACATGAAGTTTCAATTTAAAATACAGATTTAGAACACACACACACACACACACACACACACACACACACAGTGTGACCATCTATCAGAACATTGCACCGCAACCAACTGCTAATATAATTAGCATGCAAAAGTGTTATTAAAGGTGTTACCTGTACACAGCAATGTGAACACCATGACTCAGATCTTCCTTCAGTTTCTTTACTTTCTTATCTTTTCTCTGCTCCGCTGTCAGCTTACGTGCTGCATTCGCCTCTTCGTGGGCTCTGCGCACACACACACACAACAGCGATAATCATACTTTCCAACCATAAGGTAATTTTTGACCGCTATTTCTGATAACTACTATCCATATAAACTGTCCTGCAGTCCAGTACCCCCCTCTTTTGTGTTATGGGTTCATGTTTGTCCTGAGGGTGTTACCAGTTAAGGTGACAGTGAGCTCTCCAATACATCCGTCTCTCAACACACCTTACACATCATTTACCACTGAATATCTGACGGTGCTGCCATAGTTAAAAGCCAAGGTGTGTGTGAGGTGTGCAGGCGTACTCACTTTTGCCTCTTGGCCATCTGTGCTCGGACGTGGGCTTCCACTTTTGTGGGATCCTGCACCGCTTCCGTACCCAGAACGCGCATCAGATTCGAGATCCGTACTGCCAGAAAAGATAAATACAGTGATTCGAACAGGCACTCATTCCATAACACAGGAAATGCAGTAATGTTTTTTCTGTATATCCTTGACGCTTATGTTGAGGGGGAAAAAAGCCACATTACCTTTGGGTTCAGGTGGGGGCATGAGGCCGAGCCGGACTTTCTCCTGCATCTCCTTCTGTCCCTCACGACGTGTCTGCCGCCGCAGCTTCTTCTGCTCCCTATTCGTCAAATACACTCCAAGAGTCACTGGCTTGTCCGTGTCCACTGAGATCAATCCAGAGAAATATTCACATATAATATTTACTATTAAAATGCAGCTAAACAACAATTACTTTATTTTTGATACAAATAAAACAAGCACCATCAGCAGTTTGATTTAACTACTATAAAACCTATATGATAAATGAGTCATGTTTTTAAAGCAGAGGATGTTTACATGCGGTGGCACGGTGGTTAGCACTTCCGCCTCACAGCAAAGGCCTGGGAGTTTCTGTGTGGAGTTTGCATGTTCTCCTCATGCTTGCATGGGTTTCCTCCAGATAATTGATGCTCAGTGATCATGCTATTTTTTTTAATGGTGCAGAAGGTGGACAACATGAAGAGTGCATTTTCCACATCTACACCGTGAGATGTTCCTCCTTCACAAGGTACCGCCGGTATGCGCGTGAAAGTTGCATCGGTGAGAAAGGGGTACTAATCATTAAAGTGTGTGTTCTTTAAATGACATTAAATGAAGTGTATTAGTTAGCTACACTTGAGTAACCTTGGATTAAGCAATGGTTCCAGGGGAAAAGAGCAGGGTTTGTTCTAATATTTATTCCATTGCTTTGGTGACATCTGCAATAAATTTATTACTTTTTTAAGCAAAGTGACTAGTTCATTCTTGACATGCTAGTATTTTTAAAATGATTTAAAAATGTAAAGCTCACATCTCTTTCTTGGACACAATGTGACCTGAAGATAAAACTACTGGCTAATACAAATGATAGTCATGAATAGGATACCTGGAGGGGCCATTTGGGCAGGGTGTTCCACTAGATTGGTGATGCCATGAAACTCCAAGTTATCAAAATCAGTCTGAGAAGAGCTGAAACATATAAAAATATCTCGGTTGAACTAAGACTGTTAATACTTTTGTACTTTGTGGTACATGAGCTAAAAATCCCTCCCCATGTGTACAGATTTCACACTGGTGACTCGTGAAGCTGCTCCCCTGCTTACAATTCAATGTTGTTGGGCAGGATGAAGGAATCCCACCACTCAACAGAAGGCACGTCATCTTCACCAACCTCCTTCTTCGGGGCGATCAGAGCCAGTTTAGTTGATGCCTGGATGCCTGTCTTTTTAGCGGCCTGTGCAATCTCCATCTGCAACCTCTCCAGTTGAGCCTGACAGGAAACAAGGAGGAAAATTGTCAAACACACATACAAATACACACACACACACACACACACACACAAATATACACATACATAAATATACACACAGTCATGTGAAAAAATTAGGACACCCTATCAAAGTGTGTTTTTGTAACAATTTTGGATCTATGAATAATCTCAATATTAACAATACTGAGAGATGCAAGTAATATATCTGAATTGAAACTGAATAAAAGACCTTAAAATCTTTTGTAAAATTAAATTCTACAGAAATACATATTTTATCTGAGCACAAAGTCAGGACACCCTACCCCCTAATTGTTAGTGTTACCCCCTTTGGCTGAAATATCTGCAGTGAGACGCTTCTTGTAGCCGTCTACCCGTCTCTG
>JAOUQZ010000044.1:2659228-2677979 GCA_028564935.1 Neosilurus hyrtlii | reverse complement strand
CCTCCCACAGTCCAAAAACATGCACAGTAGGCTAATTGGTTGTTCCAAATCACCCCTAGGTGTGAGTGTGAGTGCGAGTGCGAATGGTTGTGTGACTGTTGGCCTTGCGATGGCCCGGCGAGCTGTCCAGGGTGTACCCCGCCCTCGCCCAGAGTCGGGCGCCAGACTCCCCGCGACCCTAATTAGGAATAAGCAGTTCAGAAAATGAATGAATATGGGGTTGAAATCTGATCACAGATGATGCTCCCCATGCAATGTTTCCGAGTTGCTCTTCTCTGTCGTCTTAAACCTCTTCACCAAAAACCCCAAACCTTCCCCCATGGGTTCATTTGCGAATAAAACATTCCCTAAATCATGTTCATCAATGTCAGGTTCACTGATATCACTCCTGTGGTCGTTAAATTGACTATAAACTGACGAGGACTCCGAGGCTGCACGCTTGCACGCTGTTAACAAACCTGCGAGACCAGTTTCTGACGTAGAAGGTCACGCCACCACATTTGCTGCGTTTTAGAGAGCTAATGCTGCTCGCTAAGAAAAATTAATTTATTTCTTTAACATCTACATACTTTCTTGTTCCGCATGCCTAGCAGGTAAGATTTAACATATTTAAGCATACTTGTATCCTATGTAAGACTGGACCTTTAAAAACCACCTAATGATGGAACTCTACATTTCCGTGTAAGACGACAGTTTGAAAGGCGTTGAAAGGCACTTTTCGTAAATCCATTAGATCCTCAAACTATTGCTAACAGCTTATCCCCAGCCCTGTCTCCTTCTTTGTGGAAGTGGCACAAAACAGCTGGAAAAAAAAGGGAGGTGAAGATTTTATTTGATCAGTCGATCCCTACGTTATATATCTTCTTTACGAAACAAGCTGTTGTTTACAGTCTAGCACTTGCTCAATATATTAGCATTAAACACATAGGAATGGTAAAAACGGCTGAACAATAAAGTGATACTGTTTTACCTTTATTCACAACTCCCTCAGGCAACGACGTGGGCCGCAGCTCTTACGGAGCCCTGCAGGTGAAGCGGGTGTTTGATTACGCCTACATCGTCCTGAGTCACGCTGTGTCTCCTCTTGCCCGCTCTTACCCCAACAAGGACAATGACAGGTCAGTCTCTTCAAAATAATGGGGATAACAGTCATTTAGTTTGTCTACATTCCTCTGTATACTGTACAGGCACAAAGACATTTAAAGAAAGTTACGTTTTCCAGAATATTTTGAAAAAGAGGGACAAAGTAAGTGCAACCCTAAATGAGAAAACGTTGGGATGGTTGAGAAAACACAAATCAAGAGAGCAGGCAGTATGAAATGTTTAAAAACAATGTTCCTCAATGGAAGACAGGAAGGGATTTGTATATTCCACCTTCTACAGCACAAACCCGAGGCCTGCTGGCCAAATCTGGCCCGCCAGCTCATTTTATATAGCCTGCAAGAGCTTTCCAAGAATGATTATTGTACATTCTTCGTATCAACCATTACCATGAAACCTAATTCATCCTCCTCCACTAGGTGGTGGTAGCCTATTTCGAGTAAACAGCAAGTCATTTATGACTCAGGAAAGATTGTATGCTCGCTTGTTGATGTTGAATGTCGTCATAGCTGTCATGGTTGCCCTTTTAAAGGTCTCATGATGTTCGGTGATTATTCATCCCTTGATCACACTTAAATTTAGTGATGGTGCCCTCAGTGAAAATGAGTTTGACACTCCTGTTGTACAGTGTACATCATTAAAAGAATCTGTAGGAATTTTGCTGCGTAAATGGCAAGGGCACAAGCCGGAGATGAACGTTAGCTGATGTTAGTCTGCTGAAAGTTTTTCTTGCCTGTTTCATCCTTTCTGAAGCCACAAAGGGGTTGAAATCTGCACTTTTCCATTACTCCCAAGTTTATTATTTTTAATAACATTTGGATGGCCTCACCTTATCTTTAAGCACTCTTTTGATATGATGAGGTGAATCAATGACCAGTCCCTGAGGCGGCAAAGCAACCCCAAACCATAACTTTTACACCACTATGCTTCACAGTTAGTTTGAGTTTCTGCTCCTGACAAAGTTTGAGTCCCGAGTTTGAGCATGTCTGAGTCGACACATGCTCAGTGGCCAAAAAAACTCTTTGATGGACCACTTCATCCTGGTCTTTGCCTATGTGGGGTTTAACAAGCTGTAGTTTTGGTATACTGTTATTTTTGGACAGCGACGGCTTTCTCCTGGCACACCAGCCATGCAGCTCAAAATTTGTCCAGTTTCCTTCTGATTGTAGATGTGTATGCACTTTCACACCAACAGTTGCAGGAGATACTTGCAGGTCATGTGATTGGTCAAGTTTTGGGGCTCCACTTAAAATCACTAGGAAAGCCAGTTCAGGGCAAATGGCCTGTTTGAAGTACAATATTTGTACATGATTTTTTTTTACAGCTGAATTGTTTTAAATTATTTAGAAATCTTTTGAAACCCCTTAACAAAAGGACTTCGAGAGATCAGAGACCATCGGACCCAGGATGACCGATTCCACCCGCAGCAGGTTGTGGTATCTAATCTGGATCATTCATTCGTTTGTTCATTTGCCAAACTGCTTAATCCTATGGGGGGTTCAGGGCAGGCTGGCCACTATCTCAGCCGAGTCTGGGTGAAGAAATGATACACCCTGAACAGCTGGCTAGTTCCCTAAATAGCCACTACACACACAAGCATTTACACTCCCACCTGGGACAGCCTTTGGTCAAATGTGCATGTGTTTGGGCTGTAGGAGGGAAAACGGTGTACCCAGGTGGAATTCATGCAAGTTTTTCAGATTAGATAAATCTGTTCTCACAACACACATGATTTCAGGTTTCAAATCGAACAACAACCAAAAAAAAAATCCACCCAGCTAGTAACACTGGGCATGTCCGGGACATGAAATATGTTCTCATTCGCAAACATAAATGGTCTGTTTCCTTCAGCACACTCAGCCGGATCCTCAGACTGACCCAGGAAGTGATCAATTACAGGGAGTGGATTATCCAGAAGTGGGGAGACAGACATAATGCCAGAATCAACCGCTGCAGTGAGTAAAAGGTTTTGCACATGACAGAGGGTTTGAAGCAGCACTGAATGCTTTGATTTCAATATTGTAAGGTGTGTGTGTGTGTGTGTGTGTGTGTGTGTGTGTGTGTGTGTGTGTGTGTGTGCTCGTGCATGTTTTAAACAGTCGTGCAGTTCGGCGGTGACTCTGAAGAGCAGCAAAGAGACTCTGCATCTCCACAAAGTGCCGATTCCATTATGTCTTTGTCCAGCCCCCAGCAGCACTCTTCGTCATCGTCTTCAGCCTCTTCTGTTTCCTCACTCTCAGGAAGTGACATTGTACGTTGCCTGGTTGAAATCCAGAAAAGCCTGCATGGTTAGGAAAGCGTCAGTGTTTGAAATAAGGATAAATTTGGCCAAAGAAATATTTTGTACTCTTTTAGACCAAAAAAACCCCTTTATAGTATGTGGTTATTTTCCAGCTCTTAATGGAAAGCTTCCTGTTAGAACACAGTATTGGTGCTGAAACGTTTCTCGCTTAGGCGACAAATGTAGTTTTCAGATAGGATTATATGATGGTGTTTTTCATAATGCTTTGTTTCTGCAGCCTAATGAATGATGCCTCATTGCGTCGTCCAAACCTGAACCAATCACACAGTATTATTGAAAAGAAACCCAATTTGTTTAATAATTTCATTTAATATAGTGTCCGTAACTTTTGCCATTTCAAATTTTTTTCAAGGATTTTAAGTGTCATACAAATGAAACCTGTCTTCAGATTTCACATAATACAGTAAGAGTATACTACTCTGAGATGCATAATTATTAAGATGCTGCAACACGAACTTGACATGGTTACAGACATTTTGACTGAAACACTGTCATTAGTCATTTTGAATGGATTTCTTCAATTCAACCACCATTTATTACAGTTTATTTGTCTCTATAATGTTTCAGCATCAACACTGTTGATGAACTATGATTAAATTGCATTTGAAATTATTATATTTTAAAGTGAGACAGTCTAACAGTGAAAAACTGCTATAAAACCATATCCGTAAAACAACTGATGTTAGCAACATGAAATTTTCAGGGAAGCAAGATTATCAACCTTCGCATAGGAAAAACTTTAGAATATCTTTCATGGCAAACTAATTGTCTGTATTAGGAGCATAAAATGAAAACTAATAAAAATCAGCACCGACTCTGTGTTTTTCCTCTCTGTTTTTAGCAATTCTGGGACTAATTTGTTGATCAGAGGAAAAAAATTCATGGTTCTCCCCTCCATTTTTCCTCCAGGACTCTGACTCTGTTTCATCAGGACAAACTTTGCCAGCATGCCCTGTTGCCAGTGTTCAACAGAGGCCACAAAATGGGACAAATTCTTCTGAAGCCACTTCAAGTGGACAGGTAGGATTATCTTGCGGCATGTGTTCTCTCCGTCACCTACAGTAATGTTTTGGGGTGTGGTCATGATTTGCGCATATTGTGATGTTCTGAGTGACATTTTGCTCCATGCACATCACTACATTCGTGAGCAGGTCCTATAATAATTGGTATAAATTAGGAAATGTACTTTCTATTTTTAACAAATTGACAAATAATCCTATCAGCTCCACAGAAGACAAACCATTGCCTATTTTAGACCGATTTATTTTATTTATTTATTTATTTTTTTACTGGGGTGGCTCTAGATGGACAGGGATTTATTCAAAGGTGGCATGAGGATAATAGAACATCCACAGTAATGGAATGGGTCGTCAACCCTTATGTTTCGACTGTACTTTGTGATTATTTACATTTTTTATTAATTTTAATTCTATTTATTCTTCGGCCCGCATTTTAATGCATTTTATTAGAGATATATGCGATTGTGTTTATCAGGGATGTGTGCTGTAGACCTGACACACACACACACAAACACACACACAGAGCTCATGCATTTCTATATTTGTCGGTTAATGAAGGTATGGAGATGTTTGTGTTTCTAAAATACTATTAAAATATTAATGAGATCATGTAGTGTATTAAAGCAGCCTATGCTTTAATAAAAGTTGTTTATGGAGCTGCTTTGTAAATGTATTTGCGTATTAATGCATATGTTAATTTCAGTACAGGAAAAAAACTAAAATACTGGATTTTGGACTTCAAATTATTAGTAATTTGGTTTCAGGCATTTTGTTTCTTTAGATGTAATTTTTTTTAATAATTTATTTTGTGCAGTTATGTTTTTATTTTATTGTAAAATATATTTTTGTATTATTTGATATGCACTTTAATAAAAAAAAAAAAAAAAACGCAGCACCCTTGACCGCTGCCCATTTTCCTCCTTTTTCTTCTAAGCCTGTTCTCATGCCTGATGATGGTTAAAAGATTTTGAGTAGCCGTTACTAACATTGACGGTGTGCTGATCATTTACAAGCTCAACTCCAAGAAGGTTGGGACACTGTGTAACGACTTGCAAATCTCATAAACCTATATTATATTCACAATTCAACATAAAAACATATCAGATATTGAAAGGAAGCCATTTTACTAGTTCATGAAAAATATTAGCTCGTTTTGAAGCAACATGTAGCAAAGTAAGTGGTACTAAAAAGAAACAGCTGAAGGAACATTTTTCAACTAATTTGGTTCAAGTGTACCTGGGTGAATTAGTGTTCCTTCAGCAACATCAGCCCATGCCTGAATTTAAAGTGTGCACGAGTGTAACGACTCTAGGCGTACTCAGACATGTTGTCTTTCTGATTGGCTGTTTCAGCCTGGTAGTGGTGCGAACTCATTTTATTGGTTGGGCAAGCAATTGCAGCCATAGTTGCTTCTTGAACACCTTTTTTATCACATAAAAATGTCACTCAATAAATAGATCTGCTTGTTTACTTGTGCTGGACAACCCTGCCCAACGTGTTGACTCCCAGCGACCCTAATTAGGATTAAGCGGTTCAAAAAATGAACGAATGAATTCCAGATTGGGACAAATCTTTTTTTTATTTTACATAAATTTTGCACAATCTTTGTCGCTTACAAAGATGCCATTTGCCAAGTGTTGTTGGTGTTTAATAAAATGTAATTTTAGAAAAACAAAAACTCATCTTGTTTTTTCTCACATGAACATTTTGTGGGTTGTCTGGTTCGTGCATGGTGCCACAGAATTTCAGAATAATGTTTAATAAAATTGTGATGACTTTAAATATCTCAACATCTACAGAACATATTAAAAAATAAGAACCCTCGAAATCTTCACACAAGGGATAGGGTCAAAAATAAACACTGGATTCCTGTGATCTTTGGGCATTTATTTGGGGAGATGGTTTTTCCACTTTCATCACACTAAATTTACTGAGCATCATCTCTTCTGTTCTGTCTCAGGTGCGGAAGCCCATCCCACTGTCTCTACCCCCAACTGTGCTAGGCAGGCCACTGTCTGTGGATGGGTGTGTACCACTGAGCAATGGCTACCGTCTGTCCTCACCCATCTACCTCCCCGCCATCCCCGGGCTTCAGCACCTGCCCAAGGTAAACCCTCATTTGGGCTTTTCATAGCTGGGCTGCATCACGTGTCACATCCGCTTCATTCGATATGCAAGACACGAGCCAGTGGTCAACCGAGTTCACTGCTAATAAAGCACTTTGATTCAAAGACTCAAAAGAATGTGATGCAAAATAATTTTGATATTAATTTCAAAAAGATATAATCATTAATTTGTATACAACAACTTTAAGAACAGAACAGCATTGTTTTTAAATATCCCATCGAGGAGAGGTGGAGACATGGATTACACAAAGATGGTAAGGAATTTTTTTTTTTGCTGAACTAAAAGGTGCATGGTTTTGCAACAGTCACTTCATAAAAGGTTCTATTTTACGTGGGGTAGACAGATATTTTCTGAGATTTGGTGTAAAGTTTGGGGGTTTATTGTAGTATAGAAGCGTTGTCTCTTTTGGTTTTGATTTACAGTGATGATAAATCCAAAAGCTGATGCGAAAAGACTTTATTTGAATTCATACTAAGCGAAGCCTTTATTTTACACCGCATGACTTTTCTGTGTGCATTGCAACAACGTACGATAAGATTTTTAAACGCTAACTTGCTCAAGCCAAATCGTGGGTCTTGACTAAATCCTTCTTTCTGGGACTCAGTACTAAAACTCTGCAGCACCAGTTAGTTTGTGACAGTTGGGGTACGCGTGCAGTGTTATTTGGCTCATTATTTGGTCTTGGGTACGTTCTGGGGACGTTTATTACAATTTTTAAAACCATGATAATAAAAATAATACAATTCTTCTCACTTTACAAAGTTGGGACTCTAAAGAAAACAATGTCCATTAAGAGATATCATCCACCCAATAAATTCTAAAGTATTTTAAATTAATGTCACGTAGCATTGACTGTCACATCACGTAACATTTGTTTTGATTAGCCCTGTATCTGTTACAGTCACACGGGTTTTTCAGGCTCTCCTTCACCGTTAAAAACCCATGTGATTGTAACAGATACAGGCAGTTATGGCAGGAGAGGGGTACTGTCGTTGGCTTGGCAGGCAGTCACCCCCCGACACAGTTGCATGAGAGGCTTCAGGCTCCCCTTTACTGTAGTAGGATTAAGGGGCAGCAAATGAGTGAGTGATTGATGTAACAAATGTCTGATTTTAAAGGTTCATTCATTTGATCATTAATTTATATATTTTAAAATATGGTCGGGGTTTTTTAATGTGTCTATAATATTCCACAAATTGTTCGATAACTACAGCTTAAAGCTATACAGTAAATATAATTACAAAATGTTAGTATACATTTTTAAAATTATTTAAACTCTATAAATACACTTTCCTTTTGTTTTTAATTATTATTTTTATAGAGAAGTCTTAAGTTCAATGCTAAATGTTCAGGTAGGTGAGAAAGATAAGACGTCAGATGATTATTGGAATGGCTTGGACTTTAGACCTTTTTTTTCTTTCCCCTTTCACCTCTAGTTTCATAACATTCCGAGGTTTGGCCCGAAGATTTCTGGTGGCTTTGATCCTGGTTCTATACCCACACCTCGCGTCAACCTTCTACAGCACAACCGAAACACATGGCACCGAGGTGGAGGGAAACGGCGCCCTCTAGCCTCATTAGATAGAACTGCCACAGGTCAAAGGTAGCACTTCCTGTCTATGCACAGTCCAAGCTGCAGCTCCATGTCGTCAGTGACTGCCGTGGATTTATTTCCCCCTTTTTATGTACTTTCCTTTCCCTTTTTATTTTAATTTTTTTTCCTCTTTGTGCCAAACACTAAATATTCTCATTGCAGCCAAGCTGTATTTGACTTTTAGTACAATTTGTGCAATATGAGTATTTTCTCTCTCTCTCTTTTTTTTTTTTGTTTTTTTTTTTTTGTTTTTAAAACTTATTTTTAGTTATTTTTAATTTAAGTTTTACTTCTTCACTTCAGTGTTTACATTTTTGTGTTTTGTTTTGTCATGAATGTAAGTTGATGAAGGCCAGATGTGATGTTGCATCTCTCCTACACTATGCCATCATGTCCAAAACCAAACCCAGTGTTTGAGAATATTTTTTGCACTCAATGGCTTCCCAGATTGCTGTAGTTCAGCTTCAGTACCAGCAGGTGGAGCCACTGAGATTAAATTGCTCTGTGCCAAAATTCTGGGCCGAAGTGTTCCTTACGTCACAGTAGTCTGTACCTTTTTTGTTTTCCTTCACCATCAACATGCCAAATCTTTATTTTAATTTTTTGGGGGTTTATTTTTGTTTGTTTGGTTGCCTAAATTATTTTTTTTTTCCTGCACCAGACTGGTCATAGTGATGCTGTAAAATCTCATGACAAATTTTCTCCACTTTGCGTTTGTGACAATGAAATTGGAAATGAAACTTCCGTAGGTAAAATAATACACACTCTAACATGGTTGGCCTATTGGTTTTCCATATCTTTGTAGTTCAACTTCCACACCAGTAAGTGGTGCCAATACTATCTCATTTGCACAGGTTGTCCTGGCCAAAATGGTTTTCATCAAATATCAAAAGTATTTTGTCCAATTGGCTTTCCAGTTTCATGGTTCCAAGTTTACACCAGCAGGTGGCACTAAAGGCTTGTGCAGCGTGACTACTAAACTAGTGCACCAGGATGAAGGTGCATTTTCTAGTATTGCCTCTAAAACCCCCAAACCAGGCAGTTTTTCCATTGCTATTCTATGCAAAATTCTTGGCACTGATTGGCTGATAGTCATTGTTGTTGTTGTTTGTCACTCTAGTTATACTTAGGATCACAAGTGATCTTTAACCAAATCATGTAATCACATTTTAAACTTTTATTTTCCCCTTTTTTTAAACAATGGAAGATTACTTTCTCCTGCCACGAATTTCACAAAGCAAGTACTCATCTATTTGTCACAGCCTTTCTCTGGGAAACGTCATTCTTGTAGCATTTTGTCCCAAAGATGGTGATGGAAAGCACAGGCACCGCACCCCACACACACACGGCCATGAATGTATTTTTATTTTTTTTTTCCTTTTGTGGGTGGGAGGGGAGTTATTGCCTTTCTTTTTTTTTTTGTCCTTCCGTAATTTTTATGTGCAAAATTTTCTACAGATTATTTTTTAAAATAAATATCTTAAATGACATGTGGGTATCAGTTCTTTACATTCAAATTTTAGTTCAGATTATTAATTCTAATTATAATTTACAAAAGTAGTATTTAGAAAAGGATGTCCAGTTGGTCAACAAATATGTAGGCAAATTATTGAATGTTTAAGAAATTTCTTTTTAAGATAGGAAGATATATGGATCTTTTAACCCTTTACAGTGCATGCTATCCTTTAACAATTCAAAGAATCGGGAGGAATTTCGGTGCAAGGGCACAAGCCTAAGCTGAACAGCAGTGATCGCCAATCAATTCAGTTGTATTTGTATAGCACTTTTTACAAATGGCACTTTTGCAAAGCAACTTTACATAGTAAAATTTGTAATAAAAAATTTGGTAAAGAATTTAAACTTTTAAAGTTTTTTTTTTTTTTTTTATAAATCCTCATGAGCAAGCCTGTGGCAATGGTGGCATGGGTAAACTCCCTCAGATAATACCAGGAACAAACCTTAAGAGGGACCAGACTGTAAGATGAGAACCCCAACCCGCAGTAGCACATCAGGACGGATCACATGATTCAGAAAGTGGAATGATCCGGATAACTTGAAATCTTTTAAGTAGCGTGTGTATGTCAACAAAAAAACACAGAGGTTGTTAGGTATGCTGTACCATAGGCTACATTATGAACAGTCATTTATCTATGGCTGATGTAATCTGCAAAAAGAAGTGTCCAGAAGTACCGTAGAATTGTCTAGGTTTGGACCATGACACAGTGGAAACATGAATCCGTTTTCCTTGAAGAACTGGTCACCGAGTGCATCGAAACAAAACCAATATGGACCAAGACTGTTATCAGTGACCCATCCGAAGGCCAAGGTATGTCATGATATGGTGGTGTCGGTGCCCTTGAGATTAATGCAGAAAAGTACACTGATATTTTTCTGTATTCCAAGTGCATTCTAAGTTACAGTCTGACTCTTATAAATGGCTGGTAAAAGAAGCTGATATGAATTGATTAAATGGATGGGCTTTGTCTTGCCTTATAGGAACCAGGCATAAAACCAATTTTTTTCGTCTAATTTTCTTTCATAATTTTTGACACTAGGCTAAAAGTAGGTAAAATGGTTTATGTACTGACCATTTTATTAGTTTTTTCATATATATACGTATATAATAGATATTTCCCAGGCATGTCTGAAATGGTGTAGGTCATTCTCTTGACTTGGTGATCCTAAAAACACTAACCTTATGCTCTTTTTATGAATACCACAGTGTTTGTCACGATAATCGGTGTTTTGTCAGGTTATTACAGTCATGACACACTTCTAAGGTCATGTTTCTTTTACCCAAACGCTCCGTCAGCCACCTGTGCTCTGTGTAATGATGCCTCAGAGACGTTGTAAGTCTTATTCTCTGCACGTAATGGCCTGTCAGCTTCGATTTCGCAAGGTATTACGCTCCATCTCAGCTGGCTTTTCAGTTTGAGGCCTCTGGACAGCTCTCCATTTTCATCCTCAGTGTGGAACCCTCGCCTCATCAAGCTCCATGATAACACACGGGCGCGCATGCAACCACATTTGCAAGCTCTTTATGGATTCTTGTGGTTTAGTCTCATAAATGACTGTAAGCATTTATTTCAATATGATTTAAATTACAATGGTTATAGCGTGAGGAGAAAATAATAGACCGTCCACTAGGGGGCTGAAAAATATATCGCTAAATGGGATACACTGTAATCATTCAAAACCCTTGATATGGTAAATGCTGACATTTTCTATGTGAAGTAGCGTACAGGCTTCCCTGAGCTGCTTTTCATTTTACCTCTGCATCATATCAACCACTATTAACTGCCCTGCCTGCCATGTAGTTTATACCTCATGTGCTTATGCAATGTATTATAGCCAAATTTGCCATCCATCCATTTTCTTCCACTTATCTGAGGGAAATCCACTCCCTCCTGGGGGATCCCGAGGCAGTCCCAGGTAAGAAGGCATATATAATCCTGCCAGCAAGTTCTGGGTACAAACTGGGGCCTCCTCCCAGTTTGATGTGCCAGGAACACTTTCCAATGGAGGTGACCAGGGGGCATCCAAATCAGATGTCTGAATCACCTCAACTGGATCTTTTTCGATGTGCCAGAGCAGTGGCTCTACCCTGAGCTCCCTCTGCATGTCTGAGCTTTTCACCATGATAAGTTTTATGATAAGATGATCACAGATAGGATGATTTTCACTTTATGCTGGTAAAATATGTTTTTAAAATGTTAAAATATAAACCTTTTACATTTGGTTGACTTGTTCGCAGAATTCAGCCATATAAAGAGTTTTCTTAGACCAGACCTCATTCATTCCTTGTCCTTTTGAATTTCCTGCTGTTGGTTAGGGTGGCATTTGGCTAAGAATGTCAGCCCAAATTTCTTTACAATTAACCACAGCTGCCAGTTGTCTTGAGGGATCCTTTGAGATTCTTGAGCCAATGATGAGACATAGGTTCTTTTTATAGGGTTCTAAGTCTACCTTGGGTGCTCTCTCCAAATTTATGTTCCTAATCTAGCTTTAGGAGCTGACTAGGGGCCATCCTTGTAAACTCACTGATGTCAATGATGTCCTCGAGCTCCAACATTACTATCCGACACAGTAGACTCAGCAACCATGTGGAGCACCCTTATTTTTTTGGCCACCATGTAACCAAATGTGAGAACAGGGATGTAGACTGACCAGAGCCTTCCTGCTGGACCATTACAGGGTTGACTACAGCAACTGAAACACAGCCACTCAATTAGTTTTTACTTTCATTACTATCCCATGGTATATAAACTCTTCTGCAAGGTCTTGAGCATCCCACTCCTGAAACATCATTATGGTATCATCATATGGGTTCACCAGGATCAAGGCACGTGACGGACAGTCTTCCTACTGTTGACTTCGATGAAATAAGCAATTACATCTTTATTAGTAGGAGAATTTATCCCAAATTTGCCAGATAGGTCAGTAAAGTGCAAGACAGCTCACGGCTGTCAGATGTAGAGACACGTTTATGGTCGAGTTAAAGTCATGCACAATGATGTTTTTGGTGCTGAAACCATATTAGCAAAAATAAATAAACATCATCTAACCATAACGGGTTTGATTAGGTGAGATCTGTGTGCTCTAGGCTAACTGCTAATGCTAACTGGCCGGCTTTTCCGTTCATTCTGCTTATTCCACAAAAAGTCACAATATGTTGAATGAAACTCTTTTGATATGTTGATGATCGTCAAAAAAACGCACCCTAAATGGCCCTCTCCCAGGCCTGCAAACACTGTCTCTTGTTGTTGGTGGATGGCTAAGAAGCTACCATTAAGCGGAATATGCCAGTTGTAAGAACGGCGACCGGCTGATCCCTTTTATCCTAGCTGCTTAAGGCATTAGCTTAGCATGCTAACAGAAGAGCCAGCCAGCTAGGGATAATTCTAGACTTATTGCATGAAAAACATCATTTGGAACCAAACTACTTGATAGTAAGAAGGTATTTCTCTTTATTTTCAAGAATGAGGGGTTTTTCCTCACCAATCGTGACATTATCAGCCTGCTCTGAGGAACAGGCCTTGGGAAAGGAGCCGTTATTGTGGCTAAGTGGCAAGACTGCCGTTTAACCTAACTGGTTACCATAGAGAAGCACAAGAAAAACAAACTAAAAGGAGATTTTTATGCCTTAATTTTCCATTCAAATGGATGATAATAATGACGCTGTCTGCTTGAAGTGACCATGAAAATCTGTGCATGTCCATCAGTTTTATTTAATTAGTTATCCACCTGGAGTAATCCTGAAATAGTGGCCCAATCAGATCGCGCCATTCCCATGTAGTATACTAACCAATAATATAATATGAACCGAGGCGAGCAGGAGGAGAGGGGAATAATCACACTCGAAAATGGACCATGTATGAAAGTGTCTGATGTCCAGGGACTGTCAAGAAACAATCCTGTTTTTTATATAGCTCAAAACCGCAATTATACACACTGCTAAAATGAAAATGAACTTATTGTGCCGCTTCTCACACACTTTTCCTTACATTTTAAGGTCTATGGATGCAATTTCCTCTCGTCTTGTCAGAATTAATTCATGTATATTTTCTACTTTACTGTGAAAGAGGCACATCTGCTTATCCAATTTCTTTGTCCAGCCTTTCGCAGCGGTCTATTGTATTAAGAATAAATGTAAAGTAGAGGAGTCAATGATTTTTTTAAAAAGCAAACTGTCCTTTGATGCATTCACGCCTGAAGCCATAAGAATGAGAGCTTTATTTATTTTTTTTCCAGTTGGATTCAGAAGGAATGGTCGAGAAAATATGCCAGCAAAGAGAAGATAATAAGCATTTCAACACATGGGCTTGAAAATATAATGCTCAGTCCTTTGTACTGTGTGTTTTCTTGTGTTTAAAGGACTGAAAGGAGAATATTACCTATGAGGATCTAAACGCTATTCAGAGGATATGAATTAGACTAAAGGCAGTTATAAAGGGGAAAGATCTGGATATAGAAATGACCAGAGATATTCTTTATTTTATTGATGGCATAGTGGTTAATAGGTCTGCCTTACAGCAAGAAGGTCCTGGGTTCAAGTCCCGGGCTCGCAGTCTTAGTCTCAACATGTAAAGTACAACATTTCAATAACACAAGAGTACAATTAGTTGTTCATTTGTGAACTGCTTACTCTGTAAAATGTGGGATTTGCTTACAGAATCAATGACAATTAGCTATAAAATATCTGTATTTTCTTTAAAATGTATTTTATTTTATGGCTTGAAACAAGTAACAGTGTGGAGATAGAGTAGAAGTAGTTACCGTCACTGAGACATTCATTCCCATTACAACGGTTACATGCCAGCATGAGGAACATCTTCCCAGGGTTCCCATGTGTACACGTACGCTGGACGGATGGACGGACGGACGGGCACTATAGGCTCTTAATGTTCCAAAAGCAAGTGAATGGTAAGACACTTTTTCCTTATCAATGGGGGTATGCTTGCTAAAAACCATTTGATGATTAAAATATACTAATATTTTTAGTGTAGTAAAGTTTGAAGGCTTTCTTCACTTTACTTTTTTGCTTTATTCGAAATGCATTTCGCTTTGTTTTAAATGCAAAGTTCAGTCCTAACCAATTACAATAGAGTATTGCCAACTTCAAATGCAACCCACAAAGTGGTCCTGCTATGTTTATTCTTATTCACAAAGATGACAGGAGTGGCTTGAGGGTTTCATTCTGGCCAAACGTGAGCACCTGGTAATTATTTGAAAAACCAACACTCGCTGATTAAACAAGTAGACACAGCTGTGAACACTGGCTTTTTGCCTGTAATATCAGACAGCTCTGTAACACTATTCTCTGAAATGGCAATAAATTATCACCCACTGGTTTCCACAGGACATAAAATTAAAGGGAAAATTGTGTTTCATTGGTGGACTTCTGTGCTTCTCATGGTTTGTCCATCACGAACACCATGTTCGAACATAAGGGTGTCCATAAGTGCAGTTGTCACCAGTACACCCTAGGCCGCAGTTTGATGATCGAATTTGTAGTCGTGGCATCGGATTTGCGGCCACATGTTCTGGACACTTGGGTGAAGAGGAGCTGAGCTGTCACCCGATCACCACCCGGAATCAAGTCCTGGGATTGGCAAGGAAGTCTCTGTGTGGAGCTTCCTCTGGGTTTTCTAGTTTTCTTCCACAATCCACCAACTAACTGGCTCTTCCAAATTGCCCCAGGTCTCCATATGAAAGGTTTTGTGTGTGATGGTTCTGAGATGGTCTGTTGAGCTGTTTAGGGTATACCCCGCCATCGTGTCATGGGTTTGCATCGTGATGATCTTGAGGTACGTTGGTAAATTAGTGATGATCGTGCTGGTCGTGGCAAAACTTTTGACAGTCAAAAATTATTAGGATTAATTACGATTTGACACCAATTGTGATAGAATAGTAGAGTGTAAATGGTAGTGGTAGGGCAGTGGTGGCTCAGTGGTTAAAGTTTGACTTACTGATCCAGAGGTCTGCAGTTCAAGCCCCAGTACCAACAAGCTGCCACTGTTGGGCCCTTCAGCAAGGCCCTCAACTGTCATCAGCTAAGCTGTATTAAAAATTATAAATGTAAGTTGCTCTGGATAAGAGTGTCTGCCAAATGCCGTGAATGTAAATGTAACAGACCTTGCTGCACCTTTGTAGGGAATCTTGCTGAACTTGGACACCCGATTCCTTTAAATTTCATCTTGGATGCACCCTGCCTCCCAACTGTGCTTCAAGCGTCCTCATTAATCGTGGAGCGCCAAACTTTCTCGAACTGCGGAGATTGCGGACATTGTAAACCCAGGGTAAGATATCATTGTTATTTATCATTCAGAGTATTTACAAATGACTCTGAAGCCAACCGCACAGAGCATCAGTGGTTATCACTCTAATCTCGCCAGTCATCTTTCAGTCGTGGGGAGGCTAGAGCCTATCTCAGCCGACTCTGGGGGACGGCAGGGTACACTCTGAACACACACAATTTACACTCTATTTTTATTAAATCTATTTACACTCATACACCTAGGGGTGATTTGGAACAGCCAATTAGCTTAATGTGCATGTCTTTGGACTGTGGGAGGAAACTGGAGTACCTGGAGGAAACCCACACAAGCACAGAGTGAACATGCAAACTCCATACAGACATGCCCGGCCTGGGAACCGAACCCAGGACCTTCTTGCTGTGAAACTGATGTGCTAACCACTACTTCACTGTGCCTCCCCATGGTGTTATCAAACTGCTATCATGCTAACTTCTGAGATTCTAAGATGCTAATTATTAATAAGGACACTCACGTATCATGTTTATAAGCCATCAAGCGCACCGTGTTATGCAGATGATACAGTTCTGAATGATTTATGAGTACAGCCTTCTTTGCAAGTGCTACCAGAAGTTCCTTGTGCACACATTCCAAAATCACTAACCTAGATCTGTCACTGCACACCCAGTAATCATAGAAAAATTCCTAAATCTTCCCCCAAAGTCTTGTGGGTAATGTGGCAGTGTGCACAATCACTTAGCAAAAAGAAGAAGCGTTTGAACAGCTTTATGCCACCATGCAGTTTAATTATACGGCAAGAAAATGTCTAAAATGTAGGTTACTTCAGCTTGGAAAGCAGACGAGGGGGTGGGGGGGGGTGGGGGTGATCAGTTATAATGGGTAGAGCAAAAGTATAAATAAATACACAGATTTAAGAGGTTCAATCAGAAATAGCCTTTAAAAAAAACAGTGAACATTGCAGTGATCAGAAATAGGGTGGCATAAGGGTTTGCACATCCACCTCACAGCAAGAACGTGCTTGGTTTGATTCCTGGGCTCGGGTGTTTCTGTGAGCTTGCATGGGTTTCATCTGGGTACTGTGGTTTCCTCCCCTATCCAAAAACATGCACGTTAGGCTAACTAGCTGTTTCAAATTGCAGTAGGTGTGTATGTGAGTGTGAATGTTTGTGTGTGTTGCCTGGCGGTGGCCTGGTGAGCTGTTCAGGGTGTACCCTGCCTTCACTCCGAGTCGGCTGAGATAGGCTCCAGCCTTCCCACGACCCTAGTAGGTTTAAATGGTTCGGCAAATGAGTGAGATGGCTGATTAGAAATACAGTGTTGTTAGAATATACTAGTATAGCTAGGAATATAGCTGGTTGGTAATAAAATATATGCAGTATGTAGGTATATAAAGACCTATTTCAGTAACCGTCACTCTTGTGTTCCAATGGCTCACTGTGTTAGGTTACTGGTTTAAAAGGCTAAGTCATCGTGTTCTAACTTAATTGGCCCCTTGTACAATTATACTGCTTAAGGTAAGTCAGTTGGGCTTATCAGGCCGGTGCTTATCCCTGGTTTCCGTAACGTGAAGCGACTAGGAGTTCAACTCCTCCTGGATGGGACATTAGTCCATTGCAGGTTACCTTCCCAGTATTTTTACTGGTACCCATTTATATTGCTGGGTGGACAGAGGCACATTTGTTGTTAAGACCTTGCCCAGAGGTTTTAGCACGGTGGGGGTCTAACGGGGATTCTTGAGTATTTGGAGCACCCAAAGCAATTTATTCGCCTTGTATTCTATACATTTATTAGTTTTATTAATATGAAAAGTATTATTAATAATAATATTAATATTTTTTCTTGGTGTATGGTCAAAATATTATCTATCACACATGTACATGACAGACAACACAGCACAATTTTCTGCCATACATGCTAATATTACATGTCAGAGGAAATGGTAGGAGTGGAGTTAGAAATAGGAGCTGGATGCAGTACAGGGTGCATTAAACAGTGGAACACTGGTGATGTCATCATTCCAGTTTTAAAACTGCTAGGGTTGCTGGGAGGCTGGAGCCTATCTTAGTCTTCATTGTGTGAAGGCAGGTTACACCCTGAACAGCGACAAACCACTGCAAGGCAGACAATTGACCCAATGTCCATGTCTTTGGCTTGTGGGAGGAAATCCATACAAGCACAGGGAGAACATGCAAACTTCACACAGAAACTCGAACCCAAGACCTTCTTGCTGTGAGGTGGATGTGTTAACCACTATGCTGCCTTTAAGGCAAACATCTTAAATTTAAATGTATTTGTCCAAGACATGCTACACAATAAGACTAAGTATCCTGAATAGGAATGGGGGGAAACAGACACAACCTCCACAAATGGGGAATCACCACCAACCCTAAATACCTGTGTGGAGAAATACAGACCATGAACCATATACTCCCGGAATGTCCAATGGGTCCCCACTGCTCTGCCCAAGATCTCAGGGAAGCGAGTGGAACGGCCATTCAGTGGGTGCACTTTTACCGCGACAAGATATGATGATGCTACACAGTGATACATAGCCTCTGGCTACAATGCTCTTTCCCCTGAACTTGATATGTAGAATTATTCAGAAGGTGTTATTCTTGGAAACCATAACCTTTCGATCATGAGCCCAGCACCCCAACCAGTACACCACCAGCCCCATATAGAAATAACAGACCAATAGAACTTGTAACTGACTAATCAGAATTAATTTTTAAGATAGGCAAAGGTGTGTCTGTGTGGTGTTTGCATGTTCTCCCTGTGCTTGCGTGGGTTTCCTCCGGGTACTCCGGTTTCCTCCCACAGTCCAAAAACATGC
>JAOUQZ010000044.1:2626996-2651363 GCA_028564935.1 Neosilurus hyrtlii | reverse complement strand
CTTCGGCTGCTACCCAGCTCACATTGCACCCGACCCCTATTGCCCCTCCCACAGGTGGTGGGTCCATGGGAGGGCGATAAATAGTGTTATCAGAGCAAAATATTCCTTAGGATTCCATAGGATCCTTTGTCCGACAAAATGTCTTCTCCGTGCAGTAGACATTACATGTGGAGGACAGAAGTGTTTATTTTTTATGTTTTGCTTTTTCTAAAGCAGCATAATGCTGAATAGCTTGCGGAAAACTTGAAATGGGATTGGATGTGAAATACTTTCAGTTCAGAGTTCAACAACAGCTTGATAAGCATGTCCGTCAAAAAGTGTCTTCTCCGGAAAACCACAATGATTGTCACTGATGTTGTTGTTACTGCAGTTAATAATATTTTAGATTAGATAAGATTCAACTTTATTGCACACAAAACAATGAAATACAGTTTAGAGTCTTATCAGAAGTGAAGAGGGCAGCAAGTGTAATGTATACAGTATATGTAGTATGTATAGTTAGGAACAGTTATGTACAGATACAGATAAGGGCAGTGAAAAAGGTGGAAATAGTCATGTACAGAATATGTACAAATAAGCTATGTGAGCAGGTATGTACAGATAGGGGCAGCGTAAAAGGTGGGAATAAATGAGCATTAATTTACAGAAGAGTAATATACTGATGAAGGTGTGGTGGATTTACAGATGTTCTATAGTACTATACAGAACAGCAAATATACAGGCGTAATATGGACCAATATACAGATGTGCTATATGTGTCTATATATAAATCTATGTATGTACCAATATACATAGTGTAGTGAACGGATATAGAGTGTGCTATGAATGTTTATACAGTTGTGAGAGAAAAGCACTGTGATGACTATAATAGTGTAGGCAATGTAATGATATGAATGGTGCAGCCATGGTGTTGTGTGGATGGGAAGAGAAGGTACAGCAGGCGACTGAGTTCAGTAGCATCACAGCTGTGGGGAAGAAGCTGTTCCTAAACCTGCTGGTTTTTGTCTGAAGGCTCCTGAAGCGCCTTCTGGAGTGGAGGAGCTGGAAGAGTCTGTTGGCAGGATGAGAGGAGTTCCTGAGAATGCTGCGCGAGGACATCTCTTCCTGTGGACATCTTCAGTAGCAGGAAGTGGAGTCCCTGTGATGCGTTGGGTGGTTTTCACCACCCGCTGCAGTGCCTTGCATTACCCAGGATGTCAGCAGACAGGTGTTTCTCCCAGGTGTTTCTTCTTCAGTGTCCTCAAGAAGAAGAGGCGCTAATAGGCCTTCTTGACCAGGCTGGAGGTGTTGGTTGACCGGGACAGGTTCACTACATAAATATGTATATATGCAACTAATGTTGCATGAAACCTGCTCAGATTGTGTGTTCAGAGAGCTTTTCTTCTTAATGATGTGAATTCTTTACAATTCTGATACACTACAAGCAGGTGTACGTATTCTAGACACCCCGTACCTGTTATACTTTTAGCCAGTGTAATTTAGACACCATTAGACCTGTAGCTCTGATACTTCATGCAAAATATTCTAGTCTCATAAGGTGTTGACTGGTAAGAAGAAACCACAAAAACTACGAGTTTTTTTTTGAGCTACTGTGAATCTGAAAAGTCTACCCTGATTGTGAAATAGACCGTATATAATTGTTGCAGTCCTCTGTTCAAAAGTACCGTATGTGAAGCCACCATAGTGAAGCCACAAGGGACAGAAGCAGTGATGATGGCAGTGTACCATACTGCGATGTGTGCAAAAGTGTTTAAAAGGAAATTAAACCCAAACTTGATTAAAGCTTGCATACATCATATATACATCAATACACATCAAAAAGCACTATTGTTCTTACAAGCTTCTTTGTGGGACACTATACTACGAAAGGTTATGCATGATTCATGTGTATGCAACGGTAAATACAGAAGTAATTTGCATATAAATAAATGGTGGTATGTACCATGGATTTCTATAAAGGGGCCCACGCTTATCTGAGTTATGTGTACGTCAGCTTGTGTTATGTGTAGCAGTTTGAGTTTATATCTATTTTGTTAGATTAATATCTGTATACTGTTATTATTGCAATTAATTTGCCTTATATGGACTGAAGAATTCATGTCCTATTCTTGTGATTTCATGCACTTGTGAGCGTGAAACAGCAGCCTTTTTAATCTGGCTAATTATCAAACTGCAGACAATCAAACGCTCTTTTAAAATGTAAGTAAAACCACCTGATAATGAAAACATACATATGTGCATGTATAACAGGAGAGTTTGGAAGGCCTTTCATTTCACTTTTACATTTAGATTTCATTTGCAGCACAAAGCATTCTTGCTGATCATATGCTGAAAAAAGGTTTAATGTGATGTTGTGTAAATAAAAAAATCAAGAGGACAGGAACCCCCCCCCCCCCTCTCTCTCAGAATTTTGAAAAATATTAGATTATTAAGTGGGTAAACAAGTATAGCAATCAAAGCAGTAGCTCATGATATAATAGAGGAAGCCATAGAATTTTTATAGTAGCACTAGAAATAAAAACAAAAGCTAATAAAACATCCTTCATGGTGGAGAACATGTACAAAATAATTGATGTTATGACTTCATATTACATTTTATTCAAGAGACCTAATGTTTTTTAGGGTAATTTAAGTTTAATGGGATGTTTTACACTGTAGAGAAATATGAAGAGATTACGAGCAATTTAAATGGACCCCCACACACACACACACACATAGACACACACAATTTCTTGTAAGAATAATTTAACACAGTTAATACCATTTTTTAAAACAAGGTTTTACCATTCTTAGTCTAAAAGCCATGGTAAAGCTACGTTTTTGCACTGTACCACCAACAAAATGTAGCTGCTTGATAAACCTCCTGGCTGTAACCCAGTTGGAGAACCATGAATCTAAAGAACATAATTTGGACAGTAATCTTAAACAGTGTATTATGAGCATATTTGAATATACTAAAATTTCACCAGTTGCTATAAAATACTTCTATATTAATGCACTATATAATGAATGCAATTTGGTGCATACCAAATGTCCTATTTATTATTATTATTATTATTTAAAAGCTCTATGCAATACGGCACAGAGACCTTTGTTTAAATATTGAATGCAAATGTTCAAAAACATAAAAACATAATAAAAGTAGGAATATTTAATTAATGAATAATTATCTGCCAATACAACAAGAAAATTTGTCTTACTTTATTAACAGAATTAAGAACTGAAACACTTAAAGTAAGATAAATACCCTAACCTAAAAAGAAACTGGTATGAAGAAATATTTTGTTAGGCAAACACAGGTTTACTTTCTTACTTTATTTTCAGTTTTTTTTTTAAATAATAATTTAAAAAAATATTATAAATAAATAACTAATTGCAATATCCTAAAAATTTCTTTGTCCACAATGTTCAGAATAGTATCTTCTCAAATATAACACTTAAAAAATAAAGCATAGAACAGATTTAATTTTCTATCTTATTTTTTTGTCTATTTTTCTGACAGGATATATTTTGGTCAAGAATACCTCATTTGTTACTGATGACTATTACTACTTGCTTTCTTCTTCCTTACTGGCAATATCATTGTAATTTCATTGACCAAATGCTCAGTTCAATACTCAGTACTTAAATGAAAAGCTATATGCTAGCTGATTATATCCATGATAGGAGCTGCTGTACTGTTCTATTTTAGACTAATTGGTGACAAAGCTAAAGAAAATGGACACATTTTGTGTCCAAATTACACCAAAAATAATGACTGTAATCAGTCTAGTGCCACAGCAACAAGCACCACTGCATATAAATCAAAAAGAAGGAAAAAAAAAGAGAGAAGGCTGTTCTGCAAAAATTAAACTGAAAAAAAAAGCCATTTTTTTAATGTAGTAAAATCTATTGTTTGAAATCAAATTAAATCTAAATTAAAGAATCTTTAAAAAAAATTCCTCCACCCAGAATTTAATTCTGATTATCTCCAAAATCGAATAGACTCTTCTTCATCAAAGTGTATGAAAATGCTCCAATAACTTTTTTTGCATATTCCTCTTAACAAACATGCAAACAATCCACAGGTAAAATGTAGCCTCCTTTGCATGAATAAGCCTAAAATAGAATAAAATATCTAATATATGTTTTTTAGATATATATTTATTTATTTTAAACTTTTTTTTTTACACAAAAATGTTTTCTATTTATATTCAGCCAGCATATGCCAATGTAAGAGAAATTTGGCGGATACGATGGCATATACGTGGAATGCTGGTAAAAGTCATAGTAGTCGAAGCAAAGTCGTGGAAAAATTATGTGCAAGGACAAAATTTTCGAGGTATTCTAACATATGACTCATACGTTCCACATACACTGACTATAAGTTGTAGTTGTGTTGCAATAAGTTGTAGGTAAGTTATGCAATCGATCACACATGTTATTTGTAGGTTACACATAAGTTGAATATGATGTCTAGTGTATTTTGAACCTACATATAACTTATACCAACAAATGCCAAACATGTTGCCAGTGTTTAAGGCAGAGCTCGGAAACCGTGGGTAGGGTGCCACATGCGACTCTTTCATCCCTCTGCTGTGGCTCCTGTGGTGAAACCAGACATGGTGCTGCCAGACAAGTGACTCCTTTTGACCCCCTGTAAGCAAGCAATGTAATCTATGAAGAAAAAGGTTTCTGAAGAAAAAGGAACATTGAATGTATCGTGGACAGATTCATTTGCTTTCACTGCTGACAAAACTGGTTTACCGGCATGCTTAGTGCGTGGTGAGAAACTAGAATTGTAAATAAGTTTAGAAAGATTTAAATTAATTATTAAAAATTAAATGTTGAAAGGCATTTCCACAATAAAGTTTCTTTGAAATCTCTGGCTGCATGACCAAGTATGGTGGCTGTCCACATTTTAGGTGCTGAAACGGTGAAAATGAAAGTGGCATCTTACAACCCTGATAGTTCAGAAGCAGGAATCATATTAACCAGGTGAAAAAAATTATTAAATGCGCTATTATTTTGAAATATATATATTTTTATATCAGACCCTAAACTAATGTAGTTGTGTTTCATATTCAGGTTGATGGTTGATTGCTGTACGCCATGTGAGGAAATTAAGGAATGATGGCACACTGAAATAGACATTAACCTATAAAGTGACAATTTTTGTTTGCCCTTATTGATGACAGTGAATATGCTGCTGCTGTAAGATTTTACAGTGTCAGTAAACTATGATTTCTTTGGCATAACGATGATGTTAATACTGCAATGTCAGCGAGTGGCAACCTTTTGTATGTCACGTGATCGATTGTCAGGGATACATTGTTGCATAAGTTAGATCATCAATGGTCATAAATTCTGAAAATGTGAATTTCTCATACATCGGCATGTGCTGGCTAAATCATCAATATGTGGCAGGGGCTTAATTTCCCACCACATATTAAGCGTGCTGGTAAAAAAGTTTTGTCAGCAGTGAAAGCAAAAGAATCTGTCCACGATGCATTAAACATTTTTTCCATCAGAAACTTTCCTCTTCTTAGATTTTTACATTGCTCGCTATTTTGACTGAGGGTCAAAATAAGTCATTTGTCTGGCAGCAATATAAGCCAAGTTCAGCATACAGTTTGGCCTAATTCTTATTATATTGTGATTTCACAGATGATTCCATTTAAAAAATTAGTTCCTCTGGGTTTTTTTTAGATTGAGAAAATCAGGCTTTTGTAGGCTGTTGTAATGGTGCAATCTTTAAGGGCTCCAGCAGAAAACAAACTGAAGAACAATGCAAGGGCTCTGTCATCATATATATGTATCATTTATCTATTTATTTTCTAAGCGGCTTAATCCTGAACAATTCGCCAGACCATTGTAGGGACTCAAAAGATGTTTTTATCTATCTATCTATCTATCTATCTATCTATCTATCTATCTATCTAGCTATCTAGCTAGCTAGCTAGCTAGCTAGCTTGCTTGCTTGCTTGCTTGCTTGAATTGGCACCAGAATAAATCCACAACTTTTTTTTTTCTGTGCTAGTAAGAATGAAACTTTTTATAAAACTGTATCATGAGTATTTTTATTATTTTTGTATGAGTAACAAAATTATTATTCATTCTTTCATTCGCCCAACTGCTTTATTTTACTAGGGTTGCAGGGAATCACAGCCGGCTCAGAGCGAAGGTGGGGTACAGCCTGAACAGCTCACCAGTCCATCACATGGCCAGCACACACACACACACACACACACACACACTTTCACAGTCTCACTCACTTCTAGGGGTGATTTGGAACAGCCAGTCAGCCTGCATATTTAGGAGCAGCCTAACACACTTAGAGGAAAAGCAATATGTTGTATGCAGGGTAGTGGTGGCCCATTGGTTTAGTTCTTAGGGTTAGTGATCCAAAGTTTGGTAGTTTAAGCCCCAGTACCATCAAGCTGCCACTGTTGGGCCCTTAACCCATGAATTGCTCAGTTGTATAACATGATAAATGTTATTTATTGCTTCCACTTTTATTTACAATGCCCCTCCTATTTTTTCTTTATTTTTAATGTATTTATTTTTATCAGACCGCTATTTATGACAGTCCTTAATATTTCTGGTGCAAATAAATAAATAAATAAATGAATGAATTCAATAACAAATCTCCACATACATTAATACGTGCAGTATTAATACGTGTGACATATTTTGACATTAGAATTTCAGCCTTTTTCTTAAATAGGTTGTTTTGCATTACCCACATATCCACTTTCTTGTGCTATCACTCACTCACTCGTTTGCTGAACCACCTATTCCTACCATTAGAGGCACTGGTGACATCAGCCGACACTGGGAGAAGGCAAGATACACCCTGAACAGCTTGCCAGTCCATTACAGGGCCAACACATACACAACACATTCACACGTACACCAAGGGGCAATTTGAAACAGCCAATAAGCCTGTATTTGGTCTATCGGAGGAAACCAGAGTAAACCTCAAACCCCAGACGCTATTGCTGTAAGGCATGTCTTCATGCCCGCCTCTTGTGCAATAATTTTTGAAATAATATATTTTAAAAATCCTCCTAAATAACTACCCCCAATCCCACCTGATATCACAAATGCCAGAATATTTTTGACTGAAGCAATGACATACATCTCTATGATGACAAATCTCTGCGCATGATGTCTTCAAACATTCCCGATACCCAGGATTCTCATATACAGGTAATAACAAAGTGTATGAGTTTGGCTTAGTGAACATTTTTTAATATGGGCTCCAACATGGAATGTACAATGAGATAAGCTTTTTCATTTTTACATACGAACAAGATGACACAGTATGGAAATATATCACACGACTGAAGAAAAGATGAGGTTTCAATTCAATTTTATGAGGAAACAAATCTCAAAAGGAGAAAACAAATAAAAAACAATTTGACTAACCCTCTCCTACAACTTTTTTGCTGCGGATGATTGAAATTCAGCTGAAGTTTTGCTCCGCAGTGTGAAAGCCGTTAACTCATCCAAAAATCTTAATAAAATCATGAGCTGAGTCAACAACATGAGCAAGTGTAATTCAACATGAGTACAATTTTTTAATTACGTTTATGCGTTATAATGATTCATGACATTGCCCCGTGGAAACTCACAGATCTGATTGGTCAGAAGGTTGTGATTCATTTTTCATAACTGCAGTAGCTTGGCTGTAATTCAAATGATGGATCTATAAAAAGGTTTTAATTCTAGCTCTGAGTGGGACTTAAAATAAACAGATTAACAAATGAGATTTTTTTTTTTAAGTGAGAATTTTTATTTACATTAATTGAGAAGGAACTATCCTGCAGACACACCCACGTTTTATGTTTTTATTCATTCATTCCCTTTCTAAGCCACTTAATCTTAATTAGGGTCGTGATGAGTCTGGCGCCCAACTCAGCCAACTCTGGGTGAGGGCGGGATACACCCTGGACAGCTCGCCAGGCCATCGTAGTGCCAACACACATTCAACCATTCACGCTCACACTCACACTCACACCTAGGGGTGATTTGGAACAGCCAATTAGCCTACTGTGCATGTTTTTGAACTGTGGGAGGAAACTGGAGTACCCAGAGGAAACCCACGCAAGCACGGGGAGAACATGCAAACTCCACACAGAAACGCTTGAGCTGGGAATCGAACCCAGGACCTTCTTGCTGTGAGGCGGATGTGCTAACCACTATGCAAACCGTGCTGCTCTTTATGTTTTTATATTTCCCATAAAAATCTTATTGTACTTTGCTTCATTTAAGTTGCTGTGTATTATGTACTAAAATAATGATTTACATCAGGCTCGCTGAATATCACTCAATAACCATCATAACTATTACTATTACTGTTAGGTTTGTATCTTGTAGGGGCAACCATTTTTTTAACAGTGACCCACAGTAAGGTTCAAAACACTGATTAACACCGTTAATCCTGCTGTTTTAGAAAAAATAGCCCAGGTAAGAGTGCTGAAAAGTCTCTAATGCTGAATTGGAGTTAGTGTTACCATCCCATGCCCTGATTTGTGTTATTCCTCTTATACCCAGCAAATTTGCCACAAATTTTTTATTGAATCTGGAATGTCTGCCAGACAAGTGAGCTTCTGTTACCTAAAATACTTTATTCTTTGTTGTCAGACTGGAATTGCTCATGCTCAACTTCCAATTCAATTGTTTCTGTCCTGTCTGTAATGATCTGGCCTTTTAGTGTCCAAAGCCATTCTTTGACGTTAAAATATCATACCTTTTATCCTGACATCCAGGGTTGCAGGTTAATCCATTAAATCCTACCTGTGACAATTTCACATTGCCACATTAAGGGTCAGATCACTGAAAGCAAATGCATGAATGTACAAAGGGCCAAAGGTGGTGTGAGAATAAGTGGGGAAATAAATTCTGATGTCATCGACTTGGCAGGACTTGTTTTGGTCCTGCTTGTGCACCCAATCAAAGTCAATCATGCCATTGACTAGGAATGACAGAACTGCATTTCCTGATATCCTGATAGTGTAGATAGTAGATAAACATTACAAATGCAAGCAGGAGTGATTCTGGGCTTTGAGACTTGAAAAAGATGAGTGTGACATTAAAAAAGTCAAAAAAGTTATTTTTAAAACAGGGTGATAAGTATCCATAAGCAGGATAAGATGCTAGATGGCAGATTTAGATGATAAAATTCATGCTTGATCATCTGCACATCATGGGAATGTCAGTATACATTTTCCATCACATCACCAGGTTTTATGAATAAAGTCAACTAATCCCATTTCTGAAGCACTTGTGGTATTTATACTACACGTGGAGGAAGCCATATATCAGTTCTATGCAGAAACACAGCCAGGTTCTCTAGGCTAAGCATATGTCAGTTAAACCAAAGCTGTTTGGAACTGTGCGCTGTGGTGAAATTTATTCATTCATTTTCTAAGCCGCTTATTCCTAATTATGGTCGCAGGGAAAGCTAGTGCCTATCTCAGCCGACTCTGGGCGAAGGCTCGCCAGGCCATCGCAGGCTGTGGTCAAATGAGTTCACAATATACCTTGTTTTTATGACATTGAAAATGATATTGAACTCTCTGTGCCAAAGACTGTTATCAACAAGAGGTGCAAAAGCCAGGATCTGTGCATCAGTGCTCATGGCATGGGTGAGTTTTCATGTGTGTGAATGAAACATTTGTTTTATAGAGAGACATATATTCCCATCAAAACAGAATCTTTTTCCAGAAAGTGCATGTTTATTTCATCAGTACAACCCCAGGCCATGTGTGTTTGACTGGCCAGCTGCCAGTCCAGATCTGTCTCGTATTGAAAATGCACGGTGAAGTATGTTTAACTGGTTAAAATGTGTAATTAAAAAGAAAAGTGATGTAACACAATGGAAAAAACGTGCATCTTTCCCAACATTCTTTCTTTATATTCACAAAGGACAGTTAAGCCAGTCAGTATAATATTAAAACAATTGACTTTGTTTTGTATTCTTTTTGTTATATTGTATTTTATTAAAAAAAAAAAAAAACTAGAACGTTTCTAGAAATGGGGCTGGTAGGACATGGATTTAAATATGCATGTAACCCATATTTATCCATGAATATATTTCCCATGTAAGTACTGAATTAATTTACCAACTCATTACTGTGCAAAGGACTTGACGCATATATAGGTACAGATACAGTTTGTAGAGATTATCTGTGTTGGAAAATAGCTGCTTAGTACGTTTTTATGTGAACCCCACAAACCCGGCCTGAGTTCTTCTGAAGACGTTGACTCTCACTTGCTGCCTTTTTTTGTATGCAAACCCTAGCAGCCTTCATTATGACTTTCTTCTTGCTTTCTTTCTTTCTTTCTTTCTTTCTTTCTTTCTTTCTTCTTTTGTCTAAAAAGTTGTGATAATTTCTGTAACATTTACTTTCACACTGAAAAACTAATGTATGGAAGTCAAAAATTAAGGTAATTAAAATCCTCTTATGTGGGTCATAATCATGGATAGGCCGAACAACCCAGAAATCATGGTGAAAATGAGAGTAAGGGTATAAATAACCTGTAGCTGGGTCATAATGAATGGGTAGTTAACCTAATTCAGCCAGACACACACACAAAAAACATGGTTTGATATATTATTATATTATAATCAGTACTGGGTTACACAACTGTAAAAATGGTACATTCAAATATGGTAAACAATTTTTGGTAAGTGTGTATGTATGTATGTATGTATGTAAGTGTGTATGTATATATTTCTTTTCTTACTTTTTTCATCCCAAAGCCGCAGAGTTGTTTAAAAATAAGTAATTTCTTTAGTCTAGCTACAAAATGTCTGTCACCTTTTAGCTGCACTGTAGCTCTTTGAATGCAACATATACATTATGATTTTAAATAATTAGATTACATTATGTTTAGTATTTATTTACATTATAGAGTTTTTGAACAAAATTGTGTTTATTTATTCATTCATCCATGAATTTATTTGTCTATTAATTGTTTGTCAAAGTAGGCAATCAATCAATCAATCAATCAATCAATAAAAAACAAACAAACAAACGAATAAATAAATAAATAAATAAATGTGCTTTAGTAGGGTTTTTTTTTTGGATTGAATTAATAAGCCAATACATTACACAAAACATGTTTGGTAATATCTTGGATGTGCAACATAGCGAAGTACTGTATCTGTGGCATTTGGCCATGTTAGTCACAGAGATACACTGGGTTTGCACTTTATTTAGTATCTTAATGTAAATCTAAAAATACATTGAGCAGCATGAAGTGCTGTCACCCTGAAGCTTTTGCATCAGCTCCAGACTTTGTTGCAAAGCAGGAAATTGAGTTGAAGGGTCAGATTGATGCAGTTGAGATCCTGAGTAACGAATGTGTAATTATGAAGCTGGATTAAGGCATAATCGTAGCTATTGATTCTATCTTTAAAATGTGGCTTGTCTGGAAAGGAGGAACTTCTCTCTCAGTAGAAGTCTCGATTTTGTATAATACTTTTCTTAAAATGGGATTGGGATGAGGGGCATAAATAAAATGATGGGGGGATAAGAGGATGACAGAACTTAATCAATTCCTCCAGTGCATTAAAATCCTCTCTTAGAGTCTTTCCAAGCCTCACAATTCCCGCATTTTAAAACATAAATTTAGCTCTCAGTGACTACATTATGCATTCGCGCTGCAATAGTAAGCCCATTTGCCCCCCTTTTCTTTTCTCTCTCTCACTCTCTCTCTTGGTCACACTCCCTCTACCCCCTCCCTCTTTTCTTTCCTTCTCTCTCTTGGGTCCCTCCCTCTCCCCCCTCTCACATACACACATACCCAGTTTACTCTCTCCTCACTTCTCTCCTCGTCCAAACATGTTGCCTGAGCGATGCTGCGTGCCAGAGTGGAAAGCTTCCTCCCGGTGTCAGAGGCACACGCCAATGCTGCCGCCCGGCCACCCGCTTTCAGCCTGAAGGAGCTCGGCAAGGAACAGGAGAAAGACAAGAAAGTGAAGCAAGCACCCATCGAGCAGAGGCAGGGTACTGGATCTATGTGGACAGGAGCCATGCGCGGGAGGAGATACCTGCTGGAGCGTGGCACGCGGGACAGCACAAACAGCGACAAAGAGGGTGCCAGGAGGCAGAGATCGCCCGATTGGCTTTACGAGTCATACTGCCGCATGAGCCAACAGCACCCGCTTATCGTTTTCCTGCTGTTGATTGTGATGGGCGCCTGCTTGGCACTGCTGGCTGTGTTCTTTGGCTCTGGGTTGGTGAGTGGCAAAGGATCAAGGGGGGATCAATTGCAGGAGTTATCTACCATATTTTAAAGTGATCAGTGATTTACCCAGGCAAGACTACCTTACTGTTTCTCCTGTTGTTGGTGTTGCTGTTGAGAAACAACAGAATAGTGTGGGACCATTGATCGCCCCCCCCTAGGGGGGTTTGAGTTTTATCATTTGGGAAAGGGGAGGTAATGTTATCCTCCGGTGGTGTAAGAAGTAAACGCACAGCTGGATAATCATGATTTTGGAGTAGGAAGGAGATAATCAACCAGGCATTCAGTTTTGGGGACAGTCAGAGGGAGAGGGCAGATTGTCAGGTTTCATAGTCTTCTGTTATTTCTCTTTCTTTGAGAGTTATGCACAGCTTCCACAAAGCTGACGCTGCTAATCTTTTGTGATGGTTTGGACAGCAAGCACATTTCCTCAGTGCTGTATGAAGAATAGGGTTTGATTTTAAGAAGGGTTAAGATCATGGTCATTTTTTTAAACACTCTCCTGTGACTTTTAAAAATTCCCATTCAGATGATTCAGGCTGAGTGCCATAAAGGAAAAAAAAATATCGAGAACAAGTGTATCAAGGAAATCAGGCTCAGTCATGGCTAATTAAATGAACTGAGCAGAAGCTATTAACTCACTGGTGATAAGACAACTCTGGCTGATTGTAAAACCAAAGCACTGCTGACTTCTTGAAGCCTGTAGCCATCAGGTTGTGGCTGTGAAATTCATTTATTTGAGTCTTGCGTGCATATCATCTAAGCCATGTGGGACGAAGTTCGATTTATTTTGTGAAAATGGAAAGAAAAAAGAATGAAAAGTTTGTTTAAGTTAAATTTTTTTTTATGTTCTAAGGTCCAACAGGTCTAGAAAGAAATTGAATCCAAGATATAAAACATAAGTAATAAAACAGAGCAGATGCTGTTTCAGTGTTAAAAAGCTCAGACGGATATGTGCTGGACTATGTTGTAGCGCTTCAGGCGATGTCCTTTAGCATAGAGGAGCATTCATGTGAGTAGCAAGCAAGAGCAAACTGTGAGCCGAAGCAAAATATTGACACATAGCTAAATCGTTGCTTTTCTTGTCTGATTGCCTGACCTATATCTCTATGCTGAAGTCGAGCAGTCAAATAGAAACGAGGAAGCCGTTTTCAGTGGTTGCACAAATTACATTGATTGTGGGGGCAAATTCTGCAAGAGAAAATCTGCAAGACATCCGATGCACGACCCTGTGATGTGATAAGAACTCCAGAAGTCGATCACATTGTGTCGGTGCTCTGTATAATCCAGACAGTGTTAATGTGTACTCCTAATTCCAAATAGAATTTTAATTGGTGTCATCTGTCTTTTTTGCCACTATATATCCCATCCTACATCTTTTTTATTGTCTTTACTGACATTATTTCTATTGGTTTATTACAGAAAGTCCAACTTTGGAAACAGGGCTCAGAAAGAATACCATTATTACATTACTAACACTAATATAAGGTTCAAAATAATAATAATAAAAAATATATATTTTATTTCTTTATACTGGCTGTGTGGGGTGCAAATGCCACACCAAAAGCTTCTGGATCAAACAGCTTTCTATGCTGATATTTTTAAAAGGCTCAGGAATTTTGTTTCAGGTCCAAATGCAGTGTTGCACTTTGTTATTAAAGTTACTTAATAAAAATTCTATTGAAAAAACAAAGAAACGCACAAACAAAAAACAGTTAAAAAATGAGATGCTAAATGCTAGTTAAAATCTTAAGCTATCTATTTTTTTTCTCTTATTCTCATGAAAGCAATAAAAAAATGTAAAATAAATGTATACAATCAGTTTAATTTACTTGATATTCATAAATAAACTTAATCCATGTGATATTATTTAGTGTATTAACTTAAATAACATCAGACATATTGTTTATTTAGAAACGTGTGTATGTTTAGAAAATATAAAAACTTAATGTAGCCAGCTACACTGTATAATAAACCAATAAGATGTATCTTAATGTAGTATTGTATCTATATATGTGAACATGGGTTGTAGTTTTGTTCTAAGTAAAATAATGTTTCTGTTTATTTATTTTTGTTCCTTGAACTGATTCAGAGCCATTCTTCGAAGTGTAAATAGAATAGGACAATGACAGTGAAGGACAAAGGATGGTGTATATCTGTACACAGCAGAAGGGAAAGGAAGGTAAGAGAACAGATAAATGAATCATAGCCAGTTCCCAGTGGAGATGAAACTGTGTGTGTGTGTGTGTGTGTGTGTGTGTGTGTGTGTGTGTGTGTGTGTGGGAGAAAGAGAGAGAGTGAAAGAGAGAGACTCAGGGAAAATCTCAGTTGGAACACGGAGGGAGAAGGAGGAGATTACAGCATGAGCGTTGGTGTTTGGAGGTATTACTTAAGCAGCAAGTCAGTAATTTAGGTGTTGCATTTGCTGTTTTTGTCCTTTAATGTAAACTCCATCAGAAAGGTAGTCTACAGTACCAAGAGTTACCCAAATTATGCCTGGATTGTAGCAATTGTTGTATACAAAGTATATAAAAAGTTGAAAATCTGACAATTCTGGAATCTGAAAAGCTGAAAAAATCTGGAATTCTGATTTCTATTTGTCCTCGAATAAAACACCAGACACTTTGAGATGACGCTTACAACTTGATCAGTGAGCCTTAAACTCCCAGGGATCTTGGATAATTTGAAAACACGGTGGATGACAATTCAGATTGGCTTTTGTTGGAGAAATGCAGTTTCATTCATATCAATACATCAATATGGTTGGTGGTGGTCCCCCACATTACTGGAGACAAATACTGACCATTCATTTTTACTGACAATTAATGCTTACAATTTGAAATTAGAACAGGCTTGAACTTAGTTTTCAGTGTTAGGATGAATGAAAGAATGAACAGCTTAAAATCTGTGAGGAGCAGTCTAAAGTCAAAAAAGAATAGCCTCAAATTTAAAAACAAATAAATCAATCCAATCAAATGAAATTAAATTCGTAAAATCGTAAAAACTGGGATGGCCAGCCTGAAATCTTGTAATATCAGTCTAAAATCTGTGAGAACCATCCCAAAGTCTGGAAAGATCAACCTGGGCAGCCTAAACTCTGGAAAGAACAGCCTAAAATCTGGGAAGAGTGGCCTAACATCTAGGAAGACCATCTTAAAATCTGGGAAGGTGTTGGCCTAAAAAATTTGCAAGAGCACTCTAAATTCTCATAGGGCCAGTTTAAAATTTGGGAAGACTTCGAAAAATCTAGAAAGAGCAGAATAATGTCTGGGAAGACCAGTCTAAAATCTGGAAAGATCATCTTAAAATCTGGCTAAATTCTGGGAAAGCCAGCCAAAATTTGGAAAGAACAACTTAAATTCTGGGAATAAAACCCTAAATTCTTGGAAGACCCTCTTAAAATCTGGGAAATCCAACCTAATATCTTGGAAGATCATCTTTAAATCTGAAAGGGGCGGTCTAAAATCTGGGAAGATCAACAGTACACCCTGAACAGTTTGCCAGACCATCGCAGGGACAACACACACAACCATTCACACTCACATTCACACCTATGGACAATTTGAAAAAGACAGTTAGCCTAATATCCATGTCTTAGGACTGTGGGATGAAACCAGAGTACTCAGAGGAAACCCAGGCAAGCATAGAGAACATGCAAACTCCACACAGAAACATCCGAGCCCAGGACCAGTAGGCCGCCGAGCCTCTGTCCCTTTGTTGTCCAATTAAAAAAAACAATCTTTGCTGTCAACCCATGCAGATCTACTTGAGGTAATGAGAATTGGATTTTTTTTATTTAAATGGCTGTTGACTCTCTTAAACTTTTGACATTTTTCAGCCAGACTCTTTGTCGTTTTTGACATTGAGCATCTTTGAAAATGTACCTGTTCTATGTGGGTGTTCACCATCTTTTTTACTAGTACCAGCTCCTTCCACTTCTCTCCAGAGGATGTTTGTGTTACGATAGAGTGAGGTAGAGGTGGTGTGTGCGAAATGGCAAGGAGAGATCTGCCATGGTGTCATCTCCTATCACATCGAACAGATTTCTCCACAGCTCCAGGGCACGAGACGTGGCCACACTGTTGACGGCGTGGCTGAGCGGCTTATCACGCTGCATGTATTAAAGCCACCGACTTAATTTCTTTACGTAAATGAATGTCAGCTGGTGGTTCTCAAGCTGTCTTTCTTAGTTGCCGCAGTGTAAACCTGATGTGAAGCCGAGTTTGTCTTCTTGGCTAATGGAAACACCCTTCGCTTTTAAAGCCGACAGGATTAGCAAGCTAATTTTCTAATCAATATTTTTTTAGCCTGTGAAAAATCCACTTAAACATCCCATCTGGGATGATACATTAGCTAAAGAGGTCACTGAAATAAGAGCTACAGTTTTCTCCTCATCTAATGGAGCCCACAAAAGATGCAAACTCCACTCAGAAAGACCTCAATTGGCCACAAAAGTTTGAATCCCAAGCCATCTCACTGTGAGGCAACATTTCTGGGGACTGCACAACGTGCGTTATTATTATTATTATTATCATTAATTCATTCATTCATTCGTTTGCCAAACTGCTTAACTCTACTAGGGTCACAGGAAGACTGCAGCTTACCCCGTCTGACTCTGAGCAGCTTGCCAGGCCATTACAGGTCCAACATACACAACCATTCTCACTCACTGTCACACCTAGGGGCAATTCGGAACAGCCATTTAGCCCAGTGTTCATGTGTTGGAGTGTGAGAGGAAGCTTGAATACCTGGAAGAAACCTTTGCAATCACAGGGAGAGCATGTAAACTCCAAGCTCACACCCAGTACCTTCTTTCTATAATGTGGACATGCCACGGTGTTGAACACTGTGGAGCCTATCTCAGCCGACTCTCAGTGAAGCTGAGGTACACCCTGAACAGCTCTCAGGCCATCACACAACCCTTCACACTCACACCTAGTGGCGATTTGAAACAGCTAATTAGCTTAATGTGCATGTCTTTGGACTGTGGGAAGAAACTAGAGTACCCAGAGGAAACCCGTGTAAGCACATGGAGAACATGCGAACTCCATACAGAAACACGTTCTTGCTGTGAGGTGGACGTGCTAATCTGTAAGCCACTATGTCTACATGTGTCCCTCTTTATTCCTGTATACGTGTCTTTAAGCAAGCAAATGGTTGCATGTATACAGTGCGAAAGCTCTGGCATGTGAGAATCTGTGCCTACCAAGATAATAACTGTGAAAGCACGGGGCAGTTATTATAAAGCATGTGACCTTAATGTCCCTTTGACCCGCATGGATGTTTTTACTCATCACAAAAGGCATGCAAACCCACTGACTTTTTAATATCACTTATAGCATGACCTCTGTCTGGCATTTTGGTTTCACAGCATTGGTTTTATTCCTTGCTTATCAACATGATATACATTTTATGAGCAAATTCATGAATGACTTTGGTAGAAAATGTTACCAAATAATACGTGTCAATCTACCAATTCACAGCAACTAACTGACGTACATTATTTTTATGCTTTTATTCATTAAAACCCTTTAATGTGAGGAAAAACTCCTGCATTGTTCCACACAGAACCTTTCAGAAGGACAACTAAAGAGCCTTTTTTTAAAAAAATTAGAGTCTGGGGCTAACGATGCGCTTTTGAATGCGAACCATTAATAATGCATTGTAAATAAATCTCTGAGGATCCTGAGGATCTATGATCCTGCACATTTGAGTGTTTTCCTGTTATAAATTGCAATCAATACCTTCAACAATGTGTATAGAAGTGTGGCACAGTGGCATAGTGGTTTGCACACCCGCCGCACTGCAAAATGTTCTTGGGTCCAGGGCTCGGCTCTGGCGTTTCTGTGTGGAGTTGGCTTATTCTTCCTGTGCTTGCATGCGTTTCCTCCAGGATGAAATGGGCTCCAGTCTCCCTGCAACCCTGGTGGGAAATGAGTAAGTGAGTGATGAGTAGTGTACAATTAATTTCAACCTGAATTGTACACCTGTTGCATACCCGAAAATGTCTAAAATCTCCTATGATGCCATTTTAATGGTCTCAGCTCTCTTTGGATTAAATCCAAGGGACCCGTACTGCAGTACAATCTTTAATAGTCACCTACAGGTCATTATGACTTACTTTACTTATTCTCTTCCTTATCTCTTTATTATCATTCAAGCCCACTTGCTCGACTAATGGATCTACAGGCTGGCATTGAATAAAAGGATTTATGTAAAGACTGACGCTAATATACACTCCATGGCAGAGTCTATGTAAAGGTTACCATGGTGATCGCAGCATCTACTGTATAACACAATAGCAGAACGGTTGGATATGAAAGGGAGAAAAAATTATGAAAGCCGAGACTGCGTAGTTTTTTTTATTTCTTTTTTGTCCAAATGGAGTGTCCAAGCGTCTAAATGGAATTGTTATCTCGTTTTAAAATACAATTCTAAGTTCATGGTAGTCATCTGACATGAATAAGTAAATGCGGACAGAAAAAAAAACCTGACTTAATATTTTATTTTTTTTATACATCATGTACAACTGAAATCGTAGATGGACTATTGTGCACTCCACTTCAGGGATGATTCAGAATACTTTATTGATCCCGGAGGAAATTGTGTATATGCTTACATATATTACAAATCATACTGACGAAGACATTTGCCCAGTGAACATTTATTTACCTGCATATCTGTTCACCTTCCTGTGGTAGACTGTGTGTATGTTTTTTATTCTGTGTGAGTCTGGGGAGTGGTGTATGAGCAAATCTGTAATGTGTGTTTCATTATTATTATTATTATTATTAATTTTAATTACTGCCCATTGTCATGCAAATGAGCATCAACTCAGCGATGTGGTAGCCTCATTCAGTTTCACACATAGATATGCTGTTGTTCCGCCTTTATCCTTGCTTACCGCACATAATCATCAACAAATTAAGCAACATAACATTTATTTCCATCAAGTGTCAGGTTCATTTCTCACTGACATCTTGAATTGATCGATGGAAAAACTGAACCACTCCATAAAGTCTTCTCCAGCACATCCCAAAAACTTTCAATAGGGTTAAGGTCAGGAATAATAAACTAATGGTAACTTCAGTTTATTGCCACATTAATGTTGCTGAGCCTCGACCAGACCAACAACAATTCCATGGAGATTACATGCTGTGATCAAGGCTTAATGCACTCTATGAATATATTAGAGTGTGTGAGAGGAGTGTTTTTTTTTTTTGTGTATATATATATATATTTTCTAATCATGGCACTGTGCAAGGTCCAGAAAATTTTTTACACTTCCAAAGGCATTTTAATTGGTTCACTTTGAATAGTTTGTCACTTTTAATAGGACAACCTCCAGCACCGCTACTAAAAAAATCAAGCTGCCAGCAGTGGCTTGGATTCTCCTGGGTAGCACTAGCAGGAATATTTATGCACTTTCCATTCATTTAACAGTTTCACCATCATACCGTCCGGCCTCCTACGGAGAATATACGGCATGTGGATGCATTTCTTGGCTTAACTCAGCTTATTAATCACATTACAATGAAGATATTATAATTAGAGAATTTAACTTCTATCTAGTGGCTTAATAATTTATCTTAAAGCGGTATTTTCACATTTCTTATGGCTGAAATACATAATAATATTAAAACATTTTCCCATGAGCCCATTTCATTGACATGTAAGGTCACCACTTTGTTTAATATGAAATATAGATATATAGTGAAGTGAAGCTAATGAAGGATTTTAATTGCATTGCCCTCCAGAATTTGTGTTATTCTTCATCAAAATGAACTAAAATAACTGCATGAAATCAATAGCACACACAAGTTTTCATATTTTTTAACCGCTTTTTAATAGAAGTATTCGAATTGACACTTAAAATATGTACATTCCTAGGTTAGTGTGTTTTGAATAAATAGAAAGGTGCTAAATTGCTACTCTTGTTTCTTGAGTAGAAAGCATTAACCATGTTTTTTTATATATAAATGTACTGTATCTATTATGTATCTATAAACTTTTAAAGTGTAATACCTTTTACCTGTATATAGTCTACCTATAAAGCGTTATACTAAATAGTGGTGGGTTTTTTTTTAGGTACACTATATCCAGATAAACGACACTACATATAAAATTGATTATTACTCCAGCAATAAGGAAAGGAGTGAACATAAACAAATAAAAAGGTGTTATTTTTTTATTAAAATTTTCCCTTTAGCCATTAACCATAAACTTCCAACACACGCGCACACTCAAACCCGCAAAGTGGTTACCTAAGATATGTGTGTAAAAAACCACTTACTCACTCACTCACTCACTCATATGCTGAACTGCTCAATTCTATCAGGGCCATCTCAGCCATCACAGGCCAAAGGCGGTATACACCCGGAACAGCTCGCCAGACCAGCCCAGTGCATAAAATACCATTAAGAAATATTAACTTAAAAATTAAAATGATTAAAACTCAACATTTAACATATTAGAAAATCTAGCGGAATTTCTTGACATATGCTAGCGAATGGCTCATATGTTCCGCATACGCTGGCCATAAGTTGTAAGTGTGTTGTCATAAGTTGTAGGTAGGTAGCCATAAGTTGTGGGTTGGTAAGTTATATAAAAGTTGAATATGATGTCTAGCATACTTTGAACCTACGTATAACTTATACCAACAAATGCCTAGCATGTTGGCAGTGTTCGCAACTTATGACCAACGTTAGTCAACGATGGTGCCTTGAGGAGTTCTGACCGGTTCCTTATTTGAACCCCATTTTTTATTTTCATTGACATTTTTGGCATTTAGTCGATGCCCTTAACAGAGCGACTTACATTTTTTTATCTAATTTACACAACTGAGCAGATGGGGTTTAAGGGCCTTGCTCAAGAGCCCGACAGTGGCAGATTGGTGGAACTGGGGCCTTGAGCCTGTGACCTTTGGATTAGGAATTCAGAGCCGTAAGTTCTGAGCCACCACTCCCCCTATACCAATCCCCCTAAACGCTGCCAAAATGCCCATAATACGCTAGCTGTAAGTTAGAAAGGCTTTGAGTAAAAGTTCGGTGGTCGTCCGGAACACATCAGATACGTCTACATATGTCAATATACATTGGCGATAAATTGGATATAAGTGAGCTATACGTTTTCGATAGGTTCTGGATAAGTTACTAATAAGTTATGTATTCGATCAAAACTAGAGTAACGTAAATATTAAGTAAATATTTTAGCATATACCAGCGGTTTATAGAAATTTGTCATACGTCGTCATAAGTTTTGCAAAATAGTTAATGTGACGGGGCCTAAATAGCACTTTAATAATGACGAGGTATTCGAAAGCATTGTGAATTCACAAAGAATTTACTACTTGAACTTAACAAAGTGTCATTAGGATGTAAAATGAAATGGCATGAAGTTTGGTGATGAAAAGGGACTGAATACAAGAAATTTCACCCACTGTAAACATTGCGGTAGGTCACTCATGCTTTGAAGGTGTTTTGTTACAGGTGACTTGGGTGCTTTGGGTAGATTTATTCAGATAGTTCAGCCTAAAACCTGAGGTCAAGGATTATAGCTAGTGGCACGGTGGCAAAGTGGTTTTCATGTTGACCTCACAGCCAGATGGTACCAGGTTCGACTCCTGGGCTCTTTGTGTTTCTGTGTGGAGTTTGCATGCATGCTTATTTGGGTTTCCTCCGGGCACTCCAGTTCCCTCCCACAGTCCAGAAATGCACAGTAGGCTGAATGGTGATTCCAGGTTGCCTCTAGGTGTGAGAGTGAGTGTGAATTGTTGTGTGTGTGCTGGCCCTGCAATAACCTGGTGAGCTCTTCAGGGTGTACCCAGCCTTTGCCCAGAGTCGGCTGAGATGGGCGACCCTAATTAGGATTAGTAGGCTTAGAAAATTAATGAGTGAATGAAAAGACTTGGAGCTATCGACATGAAGAGTGAAGTATATATGAGATGAATCAAAGCAGAATGCATAAAAGGACAGACCAGTTTTGCAGTGTTTTCCATCCCAGTCACTCATGACTTCTGGACAAGTGGCCTCGACCTTGTTAACAGATGCTTTTAAACTCTTTAATCTCTAAGGGTGCCGTTAATTCTGAAATAAGCACTCAAGTAAAACAAGATCACTCAGAGAGTGTAAACCTCTGCCAAGGCAGCTCAGTGTACTCAATTTCATTTTTGTTAAATATTGGTTTTACACTTATTTTCTCAACAAGCACAATATATTCTAATATACTGGATCATCAGATCCAAAATGCTTGGATTAGGACCAAACCATGTTCTGTAACAATGAATTCAAAGTGTTCCTGAGCCCCTGCAGTGATTTCCATAACAGAATCATGCCTGTTTTTAATAGTGTTACCTGTGGGACTAAAAATCACAGGCATCCAATATTGATTTTCGCCCTTGTCCCTTGTCCCCCAGAAAGATGTGATTATGATATGATGTGATATGATATTGCAGATTAGTGAACCTCTGCCCGGAAATATTTTTTTGTATAACCTTTCATGTTACTGACTTGTTGCTAATTTCCAAAAATCCAGCTGTTTCCTTTTAGTACCACTTACATTTCTACCCTTTTGTTGCCCCATGCCAACTTTTTTGAGATGTGTTGCTGTACGGTAAAATGTCTCCCTTTCAACATCTGATATGGTTTCTTTGTTCTATTTGAACATAAATAAATAAATAAAATATATAGGTTTATGGGGTATGCAAATCATTACATTCTATCTATTTCCATTTATCTACATTTTACACAGCGTTCCTTTTTAGAATTGTAGCTGTTGTACTGTAATTTGTGGGGGTAAAATTGCCCCATCTCACAATGGAAAAGAATCCTTAAAAAAAATTTTTCAAAAATCCCAGATCCAGATCTGGATCACTAACGAAATGTAATGGAGTGTAATTTGTGCCATACTTAAACCCTTCAAAGAAATAAATAAAATTTGTTCATAATGTTTTGCATAAAACTTACAAAACAAAGCAAAAAACAAAACCCAGAAAAACAACAGCCTTCTTGTTGGAGGTAACTAAGCAGTTTCCTTGTATGTTTACCTGCCGTTCTTATGCCTCTGATATTTCTGATGTTTTCCCCTCTTGGCAGGACATTGAGGATCACGTCGCCTTCGTGATCACTATCCCCACGGCACTGGCCATCTTTCTCAGCATCTTCGTCCTCGTCTGCATCGAGTCGGTATTTAAGAAGCTCTTGCGCCTCTTTGCCCTAGTGATCTGGGCCTGCCTGGTCGCCATGGGCTACCTCTTCATGTTTTTTGGTGGAATCATTTGTCCCTGGGATCAGGTAAGGCAATAATGGTTCTTGTCATTCATGCCTTTCCTGTCTCATGAAATCTGGAAAAAAAAGTCAATAAAAAACCCCCCTGTTCATCAGGAAGCAGACTGGAAAGGGTTCGGAGAGGTGTAGCACCCTGGAGAGTCGCTGAGGTGAATAAGAAAGTTTATTTAAATAGAGCGCTGGGAGGAAATTAAGTAAAAATACACAGTGTAGGTTGAAATTAACCAACACTGATGAGCACTCAGGGTGTTGTAAGCAGTGTGTGGCTTCCGATTATAATTGCGATACCGTATCTTTTTCCTCACATATAATTTTATTATGTAAGGAAATTTAATGCTAAATACTAAATACACATCATTACAAGTATTTTATACCACAGCAATTCTCCAACAATTACCTTTTTAATTTAGAATGATTCATAGTGCATTTACAATGTTACAGAACGTCTGTGGAACAAGTTAGTTCCTGGTATCACTTATGTTACAGCAGCCCTAAACATTTGTGTAAGCATGGCAGCATTAGCTTTCTGGCGCTGATACACCATTTCCTGTTGTGGCACTTCAGGTCTGGGGTTAACATGCTTTTTTTTTATCCAGTTAACTGAAGGACAGCCTACAGGCTAAATATTTTCAAGGCTATTATTCTAAACCATACACATGAATCAATACAATAGAATCAGTAATATACTGTATAAAATTATTGTTCACCAAAAAACAAGATGGATATATACTGAGCTCAGTATATATATATATATATATATATATATATATCCCAAGGTTGGGGGTTCAAGCCCCACTATCGACGGGTTCTCACTGCTGTTCCCCCAGTGCAGCTAACTGGGTTAT
>JAOUQZ010000044.1:2605820-2618359 GCA_028564935.1 Neosilurus hyrtlii | reverse complement strand
ACAAGTTATGGAAACGAGACTGTGTGTGTGTGTGTGTGTGTGTGTGTGTGTGTGTGTGTGTGTGTGTGTGTGTGTGTATGCGTGCTTGGGGGCAGCTGTGGCCTAATGGTTAGAGAAGTGGGACAGAAAGGTCACTGGTTTGATTCCAAAACCAGCATAAAAAATGTGTGGCGGCATGAGGATTGAGCTGCACCTTCCCTTCCTCTAGCTTGATCTTCCATGTTTCAGTGTTTACCAGCAGGGTTGGACAAATCTGTCTCCTTGACATCCAGCAGTTATATATAGCGTCAGAATGACATACGTGTGGATGTATACTCTCACCAGTATTACTATATTTTAACTCATACAGCAATTCTTCAAACAATGCTAATCTCCAGGGATACATGGTAACGACTAACCTCTTCCTGCATCACTTCATTGTATTTAATTATTCATTTACAATATAAAACATGTCAAATTTAGCCATGAAAATACAGTGTATTAGTTTTACAATATAATGAATCATCATATAATGACATGATGAATAATATCATTGTAAATAAAGCAGCATAGTAATGTAGTGGTTCGCTCGTCCACCTCACAGTAAGAAGGTCTTGGGTTTCCTCCGGGTGCGCCGGTTTCCTTCCACAGCCCAAAGACATGCACATTAGGCTAACTGACTGTTCCACATTGCCCCTAGGTGTGAGTGTGAGTGTGAATGGCTTTGTGCGTGTTAGCCTTGCGATGGATTGGTGTGTACCCTGCCCTATTTAGGGTGTACCCTGCCTTCACCCAGAGTGGGCTGAGTGGGCTCCAGCCTCCCTATGTCCCCATAAGGATTGAGGGGTTCCGCAAATGAATGAGTAAATATTATTATAAATAGTTCGCTGGATGTTACTGCCCTCATCCTTTTTTTTCTGGCCATTACGAGGCACTTGTTAGCTGCCTAGAACAAAGCTTTACTTATTTCACTTTTCAGTAATACCTACTGAGGTCAGCAACATCTTCTGCACAGTTTGCACAAAACTTGTGGCTTGGCTTATGATGGACAGAGCATAAACTTCGCCAGTCAGCAAAAAAAAAAAAAAAAAACCAAAACAAAAACGCTGGTGGAACACTGCATAACTCCGCCCCCTTAAACAAAAAAAGGTTTCCTCGAATCAGCACAAAACCAGTAAGTATGAATGAATGTTTCATAAGTGGTGCCATCAAGATTATTCGATCAACCCAATCATCAGTCACTCATTTGCTGAACTGATTAATCCTAAAAGGGTCACAGGGAGGCTGGAGCCTATCTCAGCCGATGCTGGGTGAAGGTAAGGTACATCCTGAACAGCGCGTCAAAACATCACAGAGCCAACACACACAAAACCTTACACACTCACATCCAGGGACAATTTGGTGCATCCAGTAAGCATAATGTGCATGCCTTTGGATTGTGAGAGGAAACTGGAGTGCCTGGAGGAAACCCACTCAAGAACAGGGAGCACATGCAAACTGCACACAGAAACACCCTTGCCAAGCCCAGAATGCAAACCCATGACCTTCTTTCTGTATGGCAGACATATTAACAACTACGCAACCGTGCGGCCACATTGGATGAAATTAAATGTAACCGGTTATGAAAGTAGCCGCGGTTAGTACGTGCGCCTCATGGCAAGAAGGTTCTGGACTCAGGCATTTCTGTGTGGAGTTTGTATGTTCTTTCCATGCTTGCCTGGGTTTCCTCTGGGTACTCCGGTTTCCTTCCACAGTTAGGATCAAGCCTCTTTGAAAATGAATGTATGAATGTCTATGAAAATGCACTCTATCTTTTATTGTGTCAATAGCGATGTCTGAAGATGTCTCGAGTCCTAATTTGCGTGACAGAAAATCAAAGTGTGAACAGTATGAGGGTTTGTGTCATGTAAAATCAGTTCTCTGTGACTCAGCACAGTCAGACTCCTACTATCATTGGGCTTCACTGCCACTGACTCATCCGTTACATCTTAACTCTTCCCAGCTCTGATGAAGCCTGTACAGCTCTAAAAGTAACCGCCAAGCCAAGTCTGACGCGCTTCCTCAAACCCCTGAGGGAAATAAAATAAACCGCAGAGGCTTAAACCCCAGTGGACATGAGCCTTTGATGCTCTTTACTTCACAGGAGTGATGCTAAAAAGGTTGGCTGAAGGTGAGAGAAGGCAGATAAAAGGCAGAGAAGAATCAGAGACCTCACCTTCTAGCGAGGTAATTGAATGAAGAAAGATGAAATGGTGAAGAAAGGGGAATGACACAGCTGTCGTTTCACTTTCTGGCCTGCTAACACTGAAACCAATAACTGTGCTTCACTCCAGCTGAGAAGTTGATTGGATTGTTGTTCTGCTCTGGCCAGAAATAGTCGTGCTTTGAGACTCGGGGCTTGGGATAGCTAATTGAAACAGAAAAAAAATTTTAAAAAACACTTTCTTCATCAACCCCATGAGTGTCTGCGCTAATGAAATGGGAATTGTAATCATATGATCTTTTTCTATACGCAAGCAACATGCTGAATAGTGCACTGAAATATTAAGACTGGAATTTCTTGTAAAACAAGGGGAGCATTGTGATCAAAGGAAACCCCCAGTCATCCACATCAAACCTATTCACTTATTCTTCCACACAAAGAACCAAATTCAGTGTCACAGACTCGCTTACAAAAGGTACTTCGATATTTAATGGCGGAAAGTTTCTTGTATTCAGAGTCGGGTTACGCAGCAACTTTTTTTTTGAACTCATTTGCATGTAGTTCACACCGCTGAGGTTGGCAGATTTTTTAAAAAGGGTGTTTCATACGGAAATCAGAATTTGTGATACTTTTTGTTATTTCTGTGAATTGAAAGTTATTGAAAGTTATGTCTATTTTGGCCAATACACCTTGAACAGCTCTCCAGATCATTGCAGGGCCAACACACACAACTATTATATATATATACTATATAGCCAGTTAGCCTAATATGCATGAAGGGAGGAAACCAGAGTACCTGGAGGAAACCCATGCAAAACTGGAAGGACATGTAAACTCCACACAGAAAGACTGGAGCCCAGGAATCAAAACCAGGACCTTCTTGCTGTGAGGCGGACATGCTAACCACTACACCACCCTACCACAACACTGTAATCATCTAAATCATTTATTCATTCATGTTCTTAGCTGCTAATTTGGGGTCGCTTGTAGGCTCTCGCCCATCTCAGCCAACTCTGGGCTCTGGCCATTGCATGGCATCGTCCAAATCATTTATATTCTTATATACAAAGAAAAAGTATATATTAAGGTCTTAATCATATTAAGGTCACGAGAAGGCTGGAGCCTATCCCAGCTGAATGTTGGTGAAGGTGGTGTGCACCCTGAACAGCTCACCAGTCCATCATAAGGCCAACACACACAACCACTATGCCACCGTGCTGCCCCAACAGGCTCTAAACTACCTTAAATATATTAAATATTCGCCCTAATTCAGTATTTAGAAGTTGGGCCACACATACAGTAAACAGAACTAAAGTACCAGTTTATAGGAATGTTTATTCTGATGTCCTGTTTGTCTGTGTTGATATTTTCCCTCTGTAGATTCTGGCCAACGTTATCATTTTTATCTGTGGGAACATGGCAGGCGCGTACCACAAGCATCTGATGGAGCTAGCACTGAAGCAGACCTACCATGACACCTGCAACTGCATCAAGTTACCCATCAAGCTGGAGTTTGAGAAGCGGCAACAGGTCTGTTGCCAAACGTCATCCAATCCATTGCCTTGTTCACCCTTTTAACAGCTGTAGCCTGCTATCTGAAACGAGGTGCTAAAGGTCGGAGGTGTTATTCGGGCAGGTGGGAAAAGGGTCTTAAAAGTGTGAATCCTTTTTTTTTTTCCTTTTGGAATGTATTTCATCTGGGACTTCCTGAGCTAAGTGGATATTTAGTAGAAAAACAGATAGATCACATGAAGGACAAATAAGAGTAGTTCTGACATTATAATCCTGGTGACATTTTCGTTTCATGAAGTATTAATTCTGTTCAGCTCGAGGGGCCCTGGAGGGTCTTATAAAATGTTAACGACGCTTAATAGAATCTAAAGGTTCCTACCAGCCCAAAGTATTTCTTCCTTAGACTTCGGTTGGTATACAGATTTATTAGCTGTTAGTATTTATTACCTCCGCCAAGGAGGTTATGTTTTCACCTATGCTTAACTTCCAGACTTGCGTTCGATGGTGTAATCTCATTTCTTTACCTTCCTGTACAACTTTTAGGCCAATTATCACAAAAATAATCCAATTATTAATATTTCCACATCCAAGCGCAATGCCACTTTTTCAAGGCGGCCCCTATACACAGTGCAGTCATTTAAATGGCTGCACGTTTGCATGGTAGGACTCGAATAATAAACAAATGTGGCATTTATACAAATGTTGCATTCCTTACAATACCATATGGGGGTACTGAACGACCTTGGCGGAGGTCTGCGCTCTCCGAGTGCTTTTCTAGTATTTAATCTGAAATTTACCAACAAAAATTCTGTAATTTAAAAAATATTACCTTTTTCACCATCATACTGCAGTAGTTTTAAGGTCTTGAGACTACCATTAGTCTACAGTAATACATTTATATATGCAGTCTTTGTAATTACAAATAAATAGGTAAGCAGCAGGAACCACTTAATCCTATTAGGGTCAGGGGAAGATTGGAGCCTATCTTAGCCTACTCCTTTAACAGTTTGCTAGACCACTGCAGGACAACACAAGCATTCACACTCACACTTTGGGGCAATTTGGAACAGCCAATTAGCCTAATATGCATGTCTTTGACTGTGGGAGGAAACCGGAGTACCTGGATAAAACCCACACAAGCACAGGGAGAACATGCAAACTTCACAGAAATGCTGGGACTTGAACCCAGGACCTTCTTGCTGTGAGGTGAACATGTTAACCACTACACAACCGCTACTATTTAACACTATTAGGGAACCATGTATGCACTTTAAAGTTAGACAATTATCTTTGACCTTGTGTCATCTTGAAAACTCAATCCCCGGCCATCTCGTTAATCTTCCAAAGAGAGAGTCTTTTCGATAATTCGGTCACGTCTATGTTCTATAGGAGATATTGTAAGAAAAGCACACGGGGTAATTAAAGCCAGTATCCATATGGGGCCTATTTGCTACATCGTCCATGCTGTGTGATGAATGTGCCTTGCGCTGTATGAGCACTCTTTCAATTTTAATATGAATCTACATTATGAGAAAATTAACTTGTGCAAGTGCATAAAGCATCTCTGATCACGAGGAACTCTCCCCTGGGTAAATATTAAAACATTCTGACTACAGCTGTCACTAAAGGCGAGTGTATTTTCACAGGAAGTAACTTAGAAATGCATTGGAATGCACACAGACCCAGTAATGATGAACACAGAAACAAGTCTTTTATCAGGAGAGAAGCATTCCAGCATTCATTTATGATGTCGAAAACTGTCTAGACATGGGAAAAGATAACGCTGCCTGAACCTCTGTGTTGCTTGTGCAAGACTGGGAGGTTGGCACTGACAAAAATGGCTGCCTTCCAGGTGACTGGTCTGTGTATGAGGTCAAACAGCCCCTGTTGGCTCGACCAAAGCATTCAGAAACATCCTCTGTGTTCCGGAGTGATGGATTACTTGCTCATGTTGAATGCTTTAGCTCTGATACTTTTGATGGTCCATTTGCTGCCTCACTGATCATTTGATTGGTGCTTAATTTAACGTCTAATTAAAGTTATAATTATCTTTTGAAAATTCACTTACTCACTCACTCATTCGCCAAATCGCTTGATCTTATAATAAGGTCATGGAGATTCTAGAGCCTATCTCAGCCAACACTGAACAAAAGGCAGGGTACACCCTGAACAGCTCGCCAGACCACCACAGGGCAAACACACACATCTAGGGGCAATTTGGAACACACAGTTAGCCTAGCGTGCCTGTCTTTGGCCTGTTGGAGCAAACCAGAGTACCTGAAAGTAACCCACGCAAACACAGGTGAAACATGCAACCTCTGCACAGAAACTCTTGTTGTGTGGCGGACATGCGGGGGATATTTGGGGTACACCTTGAACAGCTCACCAACACACACACAACCGTACACACTCACACATAAGAGTGATTTGGAACAGCCAATTTGCCTACTGTGCATGTTTTTGGAAAGTGGGAGAAAACCAGAGTACCCAGAGGAAACCCACACAAGCCTGGGGCGAATATGCAAACTCCACACAGAAATCCCCCGAGCTCAGGAATCAAACCCAGGACCTTCTTGCTGTGAGGCAGACATGCTAACCACTACACCACCGTGCCGCCGAATGAACAAAGACTGGTCTTCCAGGGGTTTTTCTTTTTTTGATGAAGACTTTATAGACAATACTAATATTAATAATCAAAGTTTGCTTTCATTTGCTCCCATTAAGAAAACAGTAGAGAAATATTGTTTGGTGTCATGTTTAATATTATGGTAATGAATCCTTTTTGGTTTGTTAGTTACGACCAGTGAGCCGTATTCAGAGTTCAGTGCATGTAGTGATGATGATTTAATACCCAAACTGCAACCCATCAATAATCAGACCTCAGACATAACTCCAGCCTTTAACAGCTACTCTATCCATTTTTCTTGTACGCTATCGGCTCGACGGGGGAGCGGTAATACATCAGGTTTAATAATGCGCCGTCATCACTGTCATCTGCAGTGCTGAAAATTGGATGATTTGGACTGTGGAATGCTGTCTAAGCAATATAAAATATATCAACATATAAATATGGCATTGGGCGGCATGGTGATGTAGTAGCACCGTCCAGGGTTCGAGTCCTGGGTGTGGGTTTCCTCAAGGCACTCCGGTTTCCTCCCACAATGTAAAGACGTGTACATTACACTAATTTGCTGTTTGAAATTACCCCTAGGTGAGAGTGTGAAAGTGAATGGCTGTGTGCGTGTTGGCCCTGTGATGGATTGGCGAGCTGTTCAGGGTGTACCACACCTTCACTCAGAGTTAGCTGAGATAGGTTCCGGCCTCCCCGCGACCCTAATTAAGGATAAAGTGGTTTTGGTTAATGAATAAATTAATAAATATAGCATTGATAGTATTGTCTCTTTACTGTACACTGGGCTAGTATACAGAGGAACTGGAAACTGCATTGTGTGAGGCTCACAATGTCACATGACACTCTGGGACATGTTGACTGGACAGGTGAACATAAACACCTGAGATGGCCAACAGCTGTGAATATTTGAGCTATTTACCTGCTAGCTCAGCTAGTTAAGCTTTACACAAGTAAGTCTACTCAATATAATCCTGAAATCCCAGCATGAAAGCAGCGAAGCTTCCTGCTGATCCAAATCTCGGGATGTCACATCAGCGGGCGTGAGTTTGACCCAGGCACAAGTTTTCATGATGGAACAATGCACTTTTTAGTCCCTCTATATACTGGTCCCAGATATGCACAATTACTGTGCATCTTAGGAGGAGATATTGCTTACACTTTGGACTGAAATGATTTCACTGCACTAAAATGGACTTAATTAGCATTAGACATTACACTTAGCACTTGAGCAGTGTAATTTATGTCTTGGTCAACTGGTTAAAACATATGCTTATTAGAAATGAAATCAAGTAGGTACGCTACTGTGAACCGTGGAGATCGCAGGTTCGAATCCAAGTTGATGTTGCAGCCTGTTACTTAAAGCAATCACCAGCCAATCATGGGTGTCTGTGAGCTCATTCGTACAAAGGGGCGAGTAGTGCTCTCAATCTAAGTGTGTTAGGCTCCTTCCTCATTACATGAAGATACTGATGGCAGCATCATGTTTCATCATGGGGTTGGGGACTGGGGGTGCACATGCATACTTATACCTCTCCCTGGTCGGTGGTGGTCATATGTAATAGGAAGGCAATACTTGATGGATGGGAATTGGATACAACTAAGTAGGGGAAGAAAAATGGGGAAAGAAATGAAATGAGTTGAACGAAGTGCATTTTATATGTTTAGGAGCGTCTGCTGCTTTCACTGCTGCCTGCTCACATCGCCCGGGTGATGAAAGCCGAGATCATTCAGCGGCTCCAGGGCCCAAACTTCGGCCAGGCAGAGAACACCAACAACTTTCACAACTTATACGTGCAGAGGCACACCAACGTCAGGTGATCATTGTATGACCTCTCTCTTGCTCTCTCTCTCTCTCTCTCTCTCTCTCTCTCTCTCACACACACACACACACACACACACACACACACACATACATATATATATAGTTGGACAGTCTCACATACTGGCCCGAGGCAGTGATGAATTTTTCAGACATGGCTCTCACACTGAATATTAATAAACCAACCCATAAGGTGAATACTGACTCAATTTACACTCAGGGAAGCACAGATGAGGCACCCACCGAAATAGTTATTTCAGAATTCTTTCTAATGCATGTGTAAAGATGAAATGTGAGAAGGGGTTTTTCCAGTTTGTTTGTTTCGGGGGCAAATTTCCCCATTTTAATCCAGTAGTACATGCTATAATGACATTTCCCCCCAGTTCTTTAAGTGAAGCATATGGTAGCCCAAGCATTGGAGAAAAGTAAATCGGTTGGTGTAAAAACCAAGCACTGATGGTACTTCTTGCAGAGTAGCAGGATGCCCAAGTCTACCTCACCTGATTAAGCTAATTAGCACCTGCATCGCAGACGTGTGAATCAGATGTGTTAGATTTGGCTTGCTGCTATTAATGGAAATGCTCCTTGAACACTGTGTGCAGAAAACAAAGAGACTACAGCAGGGATTCAGAAGCGCATTGATATTGCCAGGTCAAAAACTTTAGTCTTTTCAAGAGTCTTAATGCAGTACTGAATTTACCTTCTAATGCAAAATTAAAATATTTTATTTGCCGAACTGCTTCATTCTCTACTAGGGTTGCGGGGAGGCAAGCGTGGGGTACACCCTGAACAGCTTGCCAAATAATCGCAGGGTCAACGCACACATAACCATTCACACTCACACTCACACCATGAGACAGTTTGGAACAGCCTGCTGTGTATGTCTTTGGATTGTGGGAGGAAACCAGAGTACCCACACAAGCACAAAGAGAATGCAAACTCCACACAGAAACACCCATCCCGAGACTCGAACCCAGGACCTTCTTGCTATGAGCCAGCTATGCTAAACACGGCACCACTGTGCTGACCTTACAGAATTTGAAAAAATTTATTTTTCATAGAAAATATGAGCTCATAAGTTTTGGCTTTAATAATATAAATTCCTGTTACTCACTATAAGGTATTTGTTATCCTTCACCATTTTCACATTGGCACCCTGGATGGAAACAGGGGCTGCTGGGGTTTTGAATCCACAATCAAGTGGAAAAACAAAATTTGGTCAATAAACAGCTACACCAATGTACAAAGTTGTCTTTTTCTTGATGCAACATCCAATCATGGTATGATTTTGTAAAAATGAGTGATAAATAGCCATTGGGAAGCTTGTTGCTGGATTGTCACAGGGGCAAGACGCGAGAAGGTTATGCGTCAATGTATCCATGATTTTAAGGCGGTGGAGATGGTACAATGAACCAGGCAGTACCAGTGACTATGTGTTTCCAGACCACTTGTCATCACCCCACAACAGGACCACCATGTTCGTTTCCAACACCTTCACAATCATTTCTGTCCAGTTAGGTTACCACCAAAAAAAACAGTGGTCATCACCAGAACAGAATCAGCGCCCAAACTGTCCATAAGTGTTTATGGGAAGCAGGTTGTTGCCATCAAATTGAAAATCACAAAATAATCATTCTCAGAATCAGAATACTTTATTTATCCCCGAGGAAATTGTGTAAAATCCTCTCTGTACGCCTCCACTGTCTCGCCGCCTCCCTCCTTCTCCTCTTCTGCCCTCCACCTTTGCATCCACAATGTGTTTTTCTCCAGATTGCAGCTGGTATGTCCGTGGGTCTGGCCAGCATCAGGGCATCTGGCGTCAGGGCGATCAGCTGATCCCTGGAGTAAACAAAGCGTGCGTGTAGTTGCTGCAATGCAGTCCCAAACTCTCCATGAAAGTAAAAGTACTGCAGTGATATGAACAATAGAAAGTAAATCTCAGTGGCGAGTACAGAAACTCTCTCAACCCACACACTGAGAGGGCGGCTACTTATAAACAATAAAAATAATAAGTACAAAAAAAAAAAGTTCAAGTAAGTAAGAAAAGTGTCGGCTTAGTGGTTAAGGCGATGGGTTACTGATTCGAAGGTCAGCAATTCAATCCCTACTATCACCACTGTGTTAATACAAAAAATACACAGTGTTAATGTTTAAATGATGATGTGATTTTTTTTGAAACTACTGAAATTGTTGATGTTGTGCTTTTTACAGAACAGGACTTCAGTGTCAGTGCTATATTAAGGGTACCCAGGGTCAGTTAAACCTTCTGGCGAAAGCAAAAAATTCCATGTAATCTGTCGGTGATCCGCATGTCTTTGCTTTGTAATTGTCTTCAAGTGACACTCATCTTAGAGCCACTCAAGAGGCAATCACAGTGTGAGTTGACTATCAATGTTTAATGAGCAGTGGTGGCTAAGTGATTAAGGCTTTGGCTTACTCCACTAAGGGTATGGGGTTCAAACCACAGTCCCATCATGCTGACACAATCGGGCCCTTGAGCAAGGCCCTTAACCCTCAGCTGTATAAAAATGATAACTCTCATAGAGTGAAAGTCACCGTGGATAAGTGTTTCTGGAAAATGTGACATTAATGTACCTTTTGATCTGTGCTCTTACATGTTACCACATCACTGTCTTTACCTGGTTACAGGCTTCCTTTAAGTGTCCTTAGATGGAAGCAGAGCCCTTTTTATGGTGTTAAGTACACAAACATCTCTTCAGGGACTGATCAGGCCAAGAGCTTTCTTATGATGAGTGCATAAGTTGATAGGTTTATATGATTTTTAATAATTGCAGTATCATCATCATTGGTGGGTGGCATAGTGGTGCGATCGTTAGCCCGTCCACCTCCTAGCAAGAAGGTGCTGCATGTTCTCCCCGTGCTTGTGTGGGTTTTTTTCGGAGTATCCTGATTTCCTCCCACAGTGCAAAGATATGTATATTAGGCTAATTGTCTGTTCCAAATTTCCCAATGGTATGAGAGTGGGTGTGAATAGTTGTGTATGTGTTTGCCCTGGAATGGTCGGGCGAGTTGTTCAGGGTGTACCCCGCTCTCGCACAGTGTCTGCTGAGATAGGTAATTACGATAGTATTTGAAGATGTCGATCCTATTTAGTAGTTATCAGTTGGTAAGGAACAGGAGCAGTGTGGAGAAAGGCTATGGCTCAGCGAAAAGTGTTACCACATTTTAATTACCGAGAAATCAAAAACAGATCATAGTAATAATCTCAGACAGTACGAAATATTCATTGTCATTTGTTTCTTATTTACAAATATATCACTAAGTGTAATGTAATGTCTAACATAAGCAATTTCCTTGCAGTATTTTGTATGCTGATATTGTTGGCTTTACCCGTTTGGCCAGCGATTGCTCCCCTGGGGAACTTGTCCACATGCTCAATGAGCTTTTTGGCAAATTCGATCAGATCGCCAAGGTAAGTCACAGCAGGAATTTGTAGTAATTCAGGTTGGTGCCATGAAATGAGTCATGCTTTACTGTACTCCCTAATGTTCTCATTCTGTCATGAAACAGCATGAAGTGCATCAACAGGACAAAAAATATTTATTTATTTGTTTGTTTGTTTGTTTGTTTGTTGGCTTGTTTATAGGAAAATGAATGTATGAGAATCAAGATTCTTGGGGACTGTTATTACTGTGTGTCTGGCCTCCCAGAGTCTTTACCTAACCATGCCAAAAACTGTGTGAAGATGGGCCTGGACATGTGTGAAGCCATCAAGTAAGTGACAGTAAAGTGTACTCCTGACTTTTCTGTACTCTGGATTGTTTATGTGGTACACATCACCATCTTTACAAACCAATATGCCAAGGGTATTACACTAAAATTGGCATTTTTATAGAATTGGTGGTGTGTGTGTGTGTCTGTGATGGTCTGTCAGTTGATCATTATTGTTATATTATATCAGAAAATTTTTATTTTTAATTTTTATTTTAAACCTGTCCTGGACAGCATCATAGCAAGCAGAATGGCAGTCTGGTGTTGTGCCGAACAAGGGGAGGTTTATGGGTATAAGACTTCTCTTAATAATCTGATTCATTTATTTATTTACTGTTAAATTGTGTTATGGAATCTATGTAATCTTGCTGGACTTGACTGGAGGGGACAGAAAACGAAAGACAGCAATCAGAAGTGAAAGGGAAAGTAAAAAGAAGAAAGAGGAGACAAACACTATAGATATAAAGCAATCACCCTTTAAACCAAACTATCACAAGACAGTAAACTGCTATATTTGTACATAAATACACCATTAAATTCTCTGCAGCCTTTACAAAAAATAGAGCTGACATTATTCAAGTTTGTTAAATAATAACCAAAACAAAGAGACAAATCACAAACGTATCATAACATCCACCAAAGTAACGAATACACAGTCACAG
>JAOUQZ010000044.1:2563217-2605720 GCA_028564935.1 Neosilurus hyrtlii | reverse complement strand
AAAAAAAACACTAGAAATCATGAAGGAGGCTTTTTTTACTTGTAAATTACATATTATATTCGGGCACCAAGAAAAAATTACCGGGCACCAAAGAATGAAAAAATCACAAAAACAAGGTTGCCCGACCGGGAACTAAGGCTCCAAAAGATTTTTCGAGCCCTGAAAATAAAACAGCTATGAACTAGTTACAAACACATATTATTAAAGACAGTTTGTAGAAAGTGATTCTTAAGTTTTGGATTCAACTAATTTACACCAAGAATATTATTTAGAATTTTTTTACGGTAATTTTGATGTTACACCACAAGACTTCATTTAAAAAATTTATATTTTAGAAATAATTAGTTTCATCTCCATTTATTCCCCCAGTGCTCGCCCAGAGTTGGCTGAGATGGGCGCCAGCCTCCCCGCGACCCTAATTAGGATTAAGCGGTTTAGAAAATAGATGAAAGAATTAATGAATCCCATTTATCACATACAGTAAAGTTTTTAGCAAAAATAGAAAAATGTATTGATTTTGTTAAGAACTTATTAAGAAATTAAGGAACATTAGTGCAAGTTGGCTTTCATAACCAGTAAATACACCAGTGAACCACATCGACGGCAGCATGACGCGGTTCAAATCATGAGTCAGAAATTACTGGCATCCTGTTGGAGAACCGTCTAACTACTTTTCCTTTAAACAAACAGGACTTGCAAGGATTCTTCTCAAGAGCGTACTGTATGTTACGAAATACATACACCCCAAAAAGTCATCACACACGCTTCCATGCTGTTCGTTTATAGAACAGTTAGCAGTAACGTTCATCGTTTATTTTCTGATCCGCTTAATCCTAATTAGGGTCGCGGGGAGGCTGGCGCCCATCTCAGCCGACCCGGGGCGAGGGCAGAGAACACCCTGGACAAAGGTCTTAATGTGTTTACAGGAATATTTAAGTGACTGATGATGCACAAACTTACCACACTGGTGACAGCAAGGTGCGAACAACATCTGGAAATCATGTTCGCAGTACTTTCTACCTTCAAACTACAAAGAGATGAAAAAGATCAACAAGTGGAAAATTACCTCCTGATTAAAATATATTATTATTATTCAAAAAAAAAAAAAAAAAAAAAAAAAAGATTTTTTTTCTTTGGGTTCCAGTTATTTCCTGTATTGTTGAGATGTTTAAATTAAAGTAAGAAGCAAACACATTCACTGGATTCAGGCCGACATTATTACAGGAAGGAAAACACCACACTGGGGGGGCCAGTTAATTACAAGAGCCATGCTGTACCTCGTAGAAGAGTCCCTCCGGAAACTGCTGGAAACACTGGGCACACACGAAGCACTGCTCGTGATACAACTCGCCGTTACTGTTGACGATCTTCTCCGCTGGGGCAAAGCCGCTTTTACAGCGTTCACATGCGGCATTTGCCAGGGCATTGGCCATGTTGCTGCTGATGAAAGAACAATCTGTGATTATTTTACTCATTCCTGAAGGAGTTCAGCACTGTTCTTTATTAAACTAATGCTCACTCGCTCAAAATGAAAAGGAAAATCACCCTTACACAAAAAATAGCCTATAAAATAGCCTAAATATTTGTAATAGGCCAGATGGAAAAAGTTTGCTATCATTTTTTGTATAGGCCTCATAGTTACGGGTTACAGCAGGACAAACCAAGAACTAAGTCGCGTATCAGCACGAAACTTTCAGTGTCTCAGTATACTCAACAGACAGATCGATTTCGATTCCTGGATTCATCCGAAATCAATAAAGTGTTATTTTTGTTGACTGTACCCAGAGATGTATTAGTGTAGCACAGCGGAGTACAGGCAGTGCATACACGCTAGCGCTCATACATTCATTGATCGAGGTAGGAACGCATGTATTAATGACCTTGCAGGAGAAAAAGTATGAGCATCACACCGTCAGAATCTTGTTGAAGCCGTGTGAAGTCCAATTTCCAACGCAATAACAGTTACAACAACCTGAATAAAGAATCAGCGTTAGCCGCTAGCCTCAGCATGCACAATATCTTTACACATCTCCTCAAGTTGACTGTTGAGTAAATTTTTTTCTAGCTCCATGCTGCATTAATGACTTCAATGACTTCCTCTTTAATGGTGTGACATTTAACAAAGTTATCAGGAAGCGACGAGTGACAAACGACCACGCAAAGCCAGAGAAATGAGCTCAGTGGAGTTCAACTGAGCTGAACCTTCACGTGACATGAAGCAAATTGATCGATGACCAATAAGAGCCTAAAAATACCATTGACTGACAGATGCCGCCAAACACCGAGTTCATCAATACGTTTTCCGATTCAGTTCTATAAATTCTGCAATTTCATGTGCAGTTCAGTGGAAACGTGATTCACATGCTAATCATTGTTTCCTGAATGAACGCAACTTTACACTCTGATCGCTCTACGTGCGCTACAAAGTGCTTTGTGAATGAACCTCCCCTACGATGACTTCTACTCCCAGATTTGTAAATAACAGCAATTGTTTATTACAAAGAAAGCATCAAAAGATCCAGATGATGAGAGTAGCACAACATACTTAAAAGAAAATTCACCCCAAATCTAATAAAAACTTGCATACAGTTTATGTCTGTCTCTGTTGTACATATATGTCCAAAAAGTCACGTGATCATCTCGTGCTCCAATAATTTGCATATAAATACATGACTGCTTTTGAATTCTTCCTTTTACATGTGCTTGTTTCAATGTATGTAAACGAGTATGAATTTTAGAGGTGCCTAGTTTTATATTATTCAGAGGTTCAGTAGTTTATATCTGACTAGTTAGTTTAATATCTGTATACTGTTATTATTGCCGTTAATTTGCTTTGTATGAACTGGGGGATTCACGTCGCATTTCATGCTGTTGTGACACTGAAACGGCAGCCATTTCAAACTAGCCAAATAAATTTAAGCAGATTGCAACTGTGAACATGTAAGTAAAAACCACCTGATAATGAAAATATACATTTGTTCACGTGTAACAGGAGAGTTGGGAAGCTTTGCCTTTCATTTTACTTTAAGAAACCACTGATATGATTTTGCATGGCTTGTTCGTCCCATGTCCGTATGATATGCACCGTGATGCTGGTTGGCTGTTATGCATCGCAATGCTGATTGGCAATTCACTCTTTGGCAGTAGCTTGATGAATGCCAACATTTGGGAATGTAACTAAGACCGTTTCTTTTTACAAATTTATTTTAGGCCTGCGCAACATGATAAAACTAATATATGGATTTAGGTGCTGCCTGAAAGTGGAGCTCCCCAATAACTTTTTTTGTAGGCTGTTTTTTTTGGCAATGGTGCTACTGATTTTTCCAGAGAACATGGCTTAAAGCTTTAAACCATTAACAGAATAAGTAATAAAGTAAAAATAAATACACAGCCCACAAAAAATTCTCAAGGAGCTCTAAAAAATTTATTTTTCTTGATTTAAGTTTAAGGTACTTTTACGAGGCCCTTCCAACTGAATCGGCATACACAGCATGACTGTAGATCTTATCAGCATCAAGCCAGCATTAGTCCAAAGGTACTAGAACATCTTTACAGCAGATCTCCTGGTCTCAAGTGACCGTGATGATGGATGCAGCTATTCAGGCTGCTTCTTGGTGATTCCCAGGACAGATACACATCTATTTTTAACCTTAATAACAGTATGAATAGTAGCAGTAAAAGAGGTCTGTATTATAATTTTTGCCTCTGCTTTATACAGCCCTATTATTATTATTCCGCAAGATGTGGCTTGGTGTAAGGACACAAGGAGATGAGATATATATATGCTTCCTAATATGGTCATCTTCTCTCTCCTCTCCAGTTTTGGACTTCCTGAGCAAAGCCGATGGCTCGAATGTGCTTAAGGACTACATGCCTCGAGAGTGTGAAGTCTCACTAAAACAAAGTTTACTTTTTAGGAGGGAATAACAAAAATGCAGGTTTGTGCTTGCTGCTGCTCTTGGCTCACCACGGAGATGGGGCTCAGTCAAGGCTGTGGAAAATATCTGTAACTCTGTGTGTGTGTGTGTGTGTGTGTGTGTGTACTTCCTCATGCATGCTTAAATACGTGTGCGGGAGGGGGGTTATGATGTCAGTATTTAAAACCATGAAGTCATACACATTATATTTAAAGATTTAAGATTCCACTTAAACTCAGACGCCTATTCTTACTAGGGTAACAGGGTGGGTCGAGCCTATCTCAGCCGACACTGGGTGAAGGTAGGGTACACCCTGATCAGCTCACCAGACCACTGCAGGGACATCTCTCTCTCTCACACACACACACATACCATCAAGCAGCCCATTAACCTAATGTACATGTCTTTGGTCCGCAGGAGGAAACCGGAGTACCCGGAGGAAACCCACATAGAAACGCCCCGAGCCCGAGACTCGAACCTAAAACCTTGCTGCTGAGCATTATGCCACCCCTGTATGAAGTGACACCATGTAAACCAAACCATGTTTAACCAAATAAGGACATTTTCCCCCCCTGAACCGATTCATGAGTCAATTGGGAGGCTGAATCTCAAACCTGTTTCCATAGTGAACACACAGTGCACTTTATTTACCTCATTCCTTCCACACCCTGGTGAGTGCACTCACACAGGAAGATATTTAGGACACAGCTAGCTAACATGGACGCTATTCGTTTAGATAAATTCAAATGAAATGCAGCAGACCACACACACACACACACACACACATACATATATATATATATACACATATATTATTTACATGAAATAGAATATGACAAAAGTTGTATAACTACTTACACACACACACACCTGAAACAAATTCCAGCTAGTTAACACAGTGTGGATGCTAGTTTTAAAGATAGCATTAGCCAGTTAGCATCATGCTATTAAAAGAAGTGTTGGTTAGAAGTCGACGCTCACTTCAGAATGGTAAATATTATTATTTTTACTAACCTGCCCGTCATTTCTGACACACCCAGCATCCCCTACAGACTGCTAATCCAGGAAGAGTATTAAGACTCCACAGTATTAAATACTTCAGAAAACAAATCCAACACCACTAGCAGCTAAACACTTCTCTCCGCTCCCCGCAGGCGCTGGATTTTCAGTCGCCCTGACCCCACCCTTCATATGAGGGACCGTCAACAAACTCCGGCCTCAACTTAACAGTAAGAGACCGTTTACAAAGATACTTATCCGTCAAAAAACGCAAAAACTCAGCCGCTCGATCCTATTAGAGTGGAGCCCATGTGGGCGAAGGCGGGGTACACCCTGAACATTACATTACAGCATTTGGCAGACGCTCTTATCCAGAGCGTTTTATACAATCATTTTTATAATTAAAATTTTATACAACTAAGCAATTGAGGGTTAAGGCCCTTGCTCAAGGGCCCAACAGTGGTGATACTCAGGATCAAACCGTCAACCTTTGGATCAGTAACCCAACACCTTTAACCACTAAGCCACCCAGCTCACCAGACCATCGCAGGGCAACACATTCTAGTGAATAGCATAACTATTCACACACATCCACACCGATCTGAAACAGCCAATTAACCTTGGGACTGTGAGAGGAAACCAGAGGAAACCATGCAAGGCGAGAACATGCAAACACCACATAGATATGCCCTTGCTGAGCCTGGGACTCAAACCTAGGACCTGCTTGCTGTGAAGCGGACGTGCTGACCATCACCCCAATCCAAAAAAATGGACCGCTTAAACCCATCAGGGAAGCTGGAAACCATCTAAGGTGGCAATCGGGGAAGGCATGGTACACCCTGAACAGCTCGTCAGACCAGCACAGGGTAACACACACACACATACACACACACACACATCTACACCAATAAGCGATTTGGAACAGCCAGTTAACCTAATGCGCATGTCTTGGGACTGTGGGAGGAAACCGGAGGAAACCATGCAAGGGTAGTACATGCAAACACCACATAGATACACCCTTGCTGAGCCTGGGACTCGAACTCAGAATATATACACACAAAACTAAACAACAACAAAAAAAAAAAATACACACACACACACACACACACACACAAATAAATAAATAAATATGCCTCGAATAATAAATAAATAAATCGATAAAAAGACAACATAGTGACCGTGCCAGCATGCAAAACATGTGGAACAAGTGAGTGATCGGCAACAAGTGACGAGCAAGACCGTGTAACTGCGACCACACCTTCACAGCGGCCAGAGCCAGACCAGGGCTGCCCAGGGACCCGAACCACCTCGCACCGAAGACAACCTCGGGCCTACCCAGAGGGTGGCAGAGGAAAGCCCCAGCCAGAGCCCCCGCTGCCTTATATCAGAAATTTAAATTACATTTTGTCTCTTTTGGCAGTCAGTTTTTAAGTAACTAGCTGTGCCAGGATCATAAATTTATAAATTGGACAAAACGGCATTTTTAGAATCAGTTTGGACAGTTTGTCAGTAGCACTTTGCTCACAGTAGCTGATGTTGCTTGTAGTTTTTTTCCAGTGGACATACTAAACCGAACTGTTCTTATTTGTGAACACAAATCTTTTTTTATTATTCTGATTAGACACAATATCATCTGTATAAGTACTCAGTACAGTAACAAAGTTTTAGGCACATCCAAATAAATGCTGTAGAGAAAGGGTGCCTTCAAAAAACTCAGAGAGTGCAAACCTCTGCCAAGCCTGGCAAGACCTGATAAAAAACATCCAATCTAAAATCCTTTAAAAAATTCCTAGGCAGCAAAATTTGATTGAAATCATCTCCAAAATCTAATCCTTGTCCAAAGCTCCAACTGTGGTAGAAAATTCTTCAAAAAGATCTGCACCTCATATTTCACGTCATCCTGCTAACAAACATACCAACCGAGGCTAAAAAATATCCTCCCGTGTAAAATAATTAAAATGAATCTAAATTCTTCACAATTCCTCTTCACAGTTCTTCTGCCATTCTAAGGCCCAGATGAGTTGATATTAATGGTGAGTGATTGATTTGATGATATGATGTGTGTATAGAACTCCAGCAATTTGCATAGGATTTATGAATGATCAAAAATACCACACGTTCTGACCAGACTGGGTAGGTCACTGGTTTAATATAGAGTGTGGGTCCAGAATGCCAAAAGCACTCCTAGTGGAGTCGGATATACCGAGCCTGTGTGTTGTGTTTTGCCCAGTGCTTTCTTGTTTTTGGTTTTGTAGTACTCTGTAAGTTCTTGGACTGTGATTTGCATACACCTGATACTCCTAGTCACTTCATGCTACAGAGACAGGAATAAGGTCCAGCTCTGATGTGCCAGTAGACTCAGGTGTAGAAAGCCCTAACAGATGTTCTAGCATTAAAGCTGCTAAAGGGTAATTATGCAACCCTAACTAATGTGATGTGTTCAAGGTTGACTGTCTCGGGTATATTTTTGAGATCATCCCAGCTATGAAAACAAAAAGCCATGCAACAACCATTTAAATATGAATGCCCCCTCTAGTCATGTTACACCATTCACACAGTCATTTGTTGTAAATCACCCACATAAAATTAGCATGCAAATTTATTTAATCAAGATCTTAGTAAATCAGGGCTTTTGTGTTTAATTAAACGTTAGGGCAGGCAAAACAAGTGGTATTAATGATTATTACCATGCCATACAAATATCTGTTGGCACTTACTCTGAGCGTTTTAGCACTTGATCCTTTTCAAGGGTTTTCTAACAGTAGCAGAAAAAGAACTTGGTGTTATTCTTGAGCACTGGAGCATCCAAACTGGACAATGTAGAACAGACTAAAATTCCTGGTCAGATCGTGCCAGGAACTTCACGTACAAAGCCTTGGGCAGAATTCACACTGAAACAAAGTATGCACATTTTTTAATGAAAAAAAAGGTAGCACATGCATGGTCACCAATTTCTACCCAAAGTGCTTTGAAGGTAATGAAATTCCCATTTATTTGGGCAACATACTAGATTTACGTTTATACCACGCAACAGCCTTCTTATAGCACAAGAAAAAAAAACCTGTCATACTCAGTCATGTTACCAGTTCATCCTCAAAAATTAGGGTAGATGAAGTTAGAACTTCGTAGCAGAAACCGATAATGATGGTCAAATCGACTCAGAATACAGAGAGAACTTAATAACGTTGTAGTGAGGAAAGTACTGATCTAATAGTGGTCTAACTAAAACCTAGTAGGGACTTGGTGTTATATAAGCGCGGACTTGTTGAACTTGTGAAATGAATGACAACATGCAGTGCATGGCACAGTATTTATAAGGACTGGATGGATGCACTGAGAACATTTAAGCCTGTGGCGTGTTCTGATTGGTCAAAGTAAGAATGCATTGGACATGATGAGCGTGATCATGGTCAGGGAAGAAATTAGTGGGGACATGTTAGACAATGAGAACCTGGCATGGACATAGTAGATAGGATGTAGTATGAACTTAAACCACGTCCCTGCTGCGACCATCAAAATTTTCTAAATGCAATGCGCTCATCATGGTCTTCGAAGTCAGAATGTAATGGAGGGCTCAGATGGAACAGGCATCAATATTTATAATGGACAGGCAGCAGCATGTTGTTTGGCTTTAGTGTGATTTATTTATTTATTCACAAACAGATGTTCATAAATTCATTGTGTCACTGCTAAGTGTCATCATCTGTCTAAAATCATTGGAAGCCTGTATACACCAGACAGGATTTTCTCACCTTGATTTCATGCTTCATGTACTTGTAGTTGTTGCATTGGTATTTGTACCCCAGTTCCCTAGAACCGATGTTCCCCAGTCCTTATGTTCCTCATTCCTTAGTAAATTAACAGATCTTCCATTGCACTGTGTACTTTATAGACGTAAGCATCAACGATTGTATCCATATTGTAAAAGACGAATGATGAAACAAAATCAAACATACTCATCAAAGTAACAATTTATGAAATATTAGGGTTAGGGTTAGGGTTAGGGTTAGGGTTCCTGGGGAACATAGGTACTGGGGAACACAGACATGGACCCGATTTAGTGAGTTCTGGTGCATAGAATGACGAACAAGGACACCTTTAGCTCCAAGGACTATGAATTAATATACTTCATGGGAAAAAAATACAGTTTGCATTCATTATAAGTGCATCATGATTTGTGCGTATGGTTCCTATGGAGATCAGCCTTGTATGTTTACAAAAAAAGGCACCATTTTACATTTAATTGGTTGTTCTCACTACTTAAAACATACTTCCACACTCCTGGTTTGAGCAGCAGATAAAAAAAACCTGTTCACTGTTTTAAAAATAGAAAGGAAAAATAACGCCTACGTCATACAGCTTTTTTCACCATAAGGGGTTATTTTGGCATTTTCGTTTTACTGTTATTAAGTGATTTCAAGTACCAAGCCTGTATAAGATTCGACTGACATTTCAAGAAGCACTTCCGGGTTCTTACTCCAATTTTTTCCGTTCCATTAGTTGTTCCTTTCGATAATGCTTTTGGAGGGACCCTTTGAAGCCAACGCTTTTATGATAATTTAAAGAAACCCTACAAATGGCTGCTGTAGAGCACAGATTTCTTTGTGTCAGGATGGTTGAGTCGGGTATACCAGACAGGGATCAGGATAACAGACAAGAGTATGCACGTCTTTTCTCACTTTAATAAAAGATCTAATGTAAATGCTAGCGGAGAGAACAAACATTTAACGCACAGTTGTTTATTTTTACAAACATTCATCACTCACTAAGCCGAACCGCTTAATCCTACTATGGCCACTGGGAGGCTGGTACTTATACCAGCCGAAACTGTGCGAAGGCTAGGTACACCCTGAACAGATCACCAGACCATCGCAGGGCAACACACACAACCCTTCACACTCACACCTACGGTCAATTTGGAACTGCTAGTTCACCTAATATGCATGACTTTGGACTGTGGGAGAAAACCAGAGTATCCAGAGAGAACCCACACACGCACAGGGAAAGCATGGCCAAGAATTGAACCCAAGACCCTCTTGCTGTAAGCTAGACGTACTAACCACTATGCCGCCATGCCACTCCTTGCAAATGTTAGTGTGTCTAAATGTGACTTTCAGAAAACATTACTGCTTGAAGCACAGTGAGTGTGTAATTTCTCTCCGGCGTTCATTTTGCTTTTTCTACTCATGACCTTTGTAAACAGCGTGTGGTAAGAAACACTTCTGAGAAAAGCATTTGGCTGCACCGTGATCTTTTCCCCCAGGAGGGTTTATGTGTCAAGGCTGTGATTCTTCCTGTAGGCAACAAGCCTCACAAACATGTGCTTGTGCTCTTTGGTCCTCTTCGCACACACTAAGTCTGGAATGTGTTGCAAAAAGGCTGAGCTAATTTCAAATCCTGTTTTGCAGATTCACCTGCAAGTTCACAAGCACTGAAATGTGCATTATTTTCCTTTAGAAAAGTGCGAGATGCGACCAGCGTCGACATCAACATGCGAGTTGGGGTTCATTCCGGCAATGTCCTCTGCGGTGTCATCGGCCTCCAGAAATGGCAGTATGATGTTTGGTCACATGATGTGACTCTAGCCAATCACATGGAGGCTGGAGGTGTACCAGGGTATGACGTATTATTATGTGAATGATAAGTTTGCTTATGAAGAGTTGCTTTAATTTATTTTATTCTTTATTAATTTTTTTGTTTGTTCTGTATGTTCATGAACAGACGTGTTCACATCACCTCGGTCACTCTGGAGCATCTCAATGGAGCCTATAAAGTGGAGGATGGCTACGGCCAGGAACGTGACCCTTATCTCAAAGAGCACGGGATAGTTACCTACCTAGTAATCAACCCAAAGGTAGGGCATACACTTATCCCACTATAAAGGAAAGGGGTGTCCACACAGGAAGTAGGAAGTGACAAGCGATCTTGCAAAGTCAATGAAAGCCGTCAGACTGAGCAATGAGAGGCAAAACTTTTTCAGTTGTCACAAAGTGGGTGGGTACAGAATTCAACTAAGCTGAACGTTCACCTGAAGCCATTTGAGCAATTACCAATCAGAGATTAAATATATCGTTGACTCATAGATGCCACCAAACACTAAGTTCCCTAAAACATTTTCCATAGGGAAACAATGAACATGAGTTTAATGATTCTGCCTCCATCAACATGGAAGTGCAGCTTAAGGATCAAGGACACGAAGATAATAACTGGAAACGCCATGCTTGGGTTCCCGAATTTTCCCGAAATGCACTAGAGTCTACATTCTATACTTGCCATGTGATAATAATGATAACTGTAAGCTATTTATTATGATTGTAATTATTATATAATTAGCTATTTATAAGCTAATTGTAATATAAGCTGTGTATTAGTGAACTAGGTAGATACTGCTCACAGAGCTACACTTCCTGTAGGGAACTAGCCATTCACGGTTTTACTCCTAAACATTCGAGAGGGCTACCTAGGCAACGAGCGAGATTCACTTCTGTCATGAGGTGATTCGATTTATATCTCAAATCGCTTGTCACTCATGGCTTCCGGTGTGGACGCCGCTTTAGAATGATGCGGCATCAGAATTATTATCTGCTAATTCTAGACAAGTGTCTGCTGTAAAAGTTCCTGCGTAAGTTGTTACTATGCAAATTGTAAAAAAATGCTTAATATCAGCATATTATTATAAACTTTTCATTCAGAGCTGCTATTGTGGAAAATTAACCCGACCCATCAGAACCAAGCAATCAACTGTGTTGTGTTAGAAGCATTTTAGAGAATTAAAAAAAAAATTCTATAATGCATACATCTGTACATCCAGTGAAGGTAAAATCCTAACATCCCTGTTTGGGCAGGCTGAGAGGAGAAGTCCGCAGCACCACTACAGAACCCGGCACACCCTGTACGGAGCAAAGATGAGAGCGTCAGTGAGGATGACCCGCTACCTGGAGTCATGGGGAGCTGCCAAGCCCTTTGCCAATCTACACCACCGAGACAGCATGACCAACGAGAATGGCAAAATTAACACCTCTGTAAGTACTCTTTCCATCTGGTTGAGTTTTAACCTGCTATTCATTATCAGTTGACCACAGTACTAACTGGAAATGCACTTAGAGAGTGCAGACTTCCACTAAGGTAGTGCAGTCTCATCTTAACATGACTTATAGTGGCAGGTGATGTAGAATTACAGTGCCCCTTTTTGCCTATTTCACTATAAATTTTTAGCTTTGTATTTTTTCTCCTGGCACATTCTGGGTCATTTCTGCTTCATTGCAATGTTAAACAATCCTTCAAAACCCATGCTGGATCACATCCAACATTTAATCAGTTATTCATTGGCCCAAGACTCACATTTGGTTTAAATTTTGTGGAAATCCATTCATTAGTTTTCAAGTTATCAAGGTCAGAGACACACACAGACAGAAACACATGGTGGAGGTAATTAGCCAATATATTAGTTTGCCAATAAAGAGTTTTCAAACTGCAGTCTAGACTAATTAAGCAACAATTAAGTAACATTAAGTAACTTCTTATTTTTAATCCTTTTTTTAAAAAAGTTATCATGATAATGTATTGTTCAAAATGAATAATGTATTATTCAAAAGTGACATAACTGCAGTGGCACCTAGTGAGGTTAATTGTATAGTGGGTAAATAAAACTGTAATAAAAAAAAAAAATTATATATATATATATATATATTTATATATATATATACCAATCAATCATCCAGTACTATTTCATTATATAATTAAAACTGCTATATATATTCTTATCACTTTTAACCAAATTTAACATGCCATGCCTTTAGTTGATGTTGAAGTGTATGCAAAAGTGAAAAAGGTCACCATCAGAACCATTTTGCCAAATGTTTTAACAAAAATGGTTGAAATCGGTCCAGTACTGAGATGTAATCATCAACCACAAAACACTGTAACCCAACAGGACAATCGTCATCGTTAAAATGAACAACTTGTTTTAACAACTGACCAGCTCTTAATGTTAATGTAGTGTAGAATAATAATAAAATTCTATTTAAATAAAGAAACAGTAGAGATGTAATAAAAAAATGTAATTAAAGTAAAAATCTGGAGATTTTCTTTAACTATTTAAATTAACTTTACTGCCAATAAATATTTAATTTGAAAGCATTTACAGTGTACCAGAGACTATAGCATACCATCATTTGATCATACCAATAAAACACTACACTGAAAAATATTATTTATTTATTTATTTATTTTTATAGGATGTACCACTGGGTCAATATCACTTCCAGCGACGATCGGAAAGGTATGATGCATTTTTAAAAGCTCAATTTGATCAGTTTAGTCTGCTGCAGCACAATGTTTAGCAATAATCTAACATGTAACATACAAAGGGTGGCACGGTGGCATAGTGGTTAGTATGTCATACCTCACAGCAAGAAGGTCCTGGGTCTGAGTCCTGGGCTCAGGCGTTTCTGTGAGTTTGCATGTGGTCACCGTGCTTGCATCAGTTCCTTTCAGGTATTCCGGTTTCCTCCCACAGTCAAAAAATATGGCTGTTCCAAAATGCCCCTCGGTGTGAGTCTGAGTGTGAATGGTTGTGTGTGTGTGTGTGGGTGTGTGTGTTGCCCTGTGATGGTCTCTCGAGCTGTTCAGGGTGTACCCTGCCTTTGCCAAGTGTCGGCTGAGAGACAGACCAGACTCCCCAGCGACCCTAGTAGGATTAAGCGGTTTGGAAAATGAGTGAGTGAGAGAGTAACAGACAAAATAAGGCCAGAGCGAGCAGGGACCTGTTATTCTGTTTCAATCTCACTATACTGTTTCATTCTGAATTGATTTTTTTGGCTTTTAAAGTCCTTAATGGCTCTCAAATGCGTCTGTAAATGATGACACGCCGTGTCTTGAATCAAGTTTCAGGAACATCATGCGCTCCAGGGTTACAAAATACTCAAATGTAGTGATGCAGCCTTTGGATTTTTTTAAAACAAATCAATTTCCAAGGATCTGAAAGAGAAGAGTATACGTACAGTTTAATATCTACTTCAAATGCTTATTTCCCCACAGAACAAAATCTCAGAAGAAAAGATTTGAAGAGGAACTAAATGAAAGGATGATACGGACATTTGATGGTATAAATTCCCAAAAGTAAGGTTCTTATTTGCACTGGCATTTAATGTATTCATTATTATAGTACATATACACACAGTGTAATCTATAATAATCTAATAATAATATAATCTAACATAATAATATTATATTTTCCATACAATGTGGTTGTCTTTCAGACAGTGGCTTAAATCTGAGGATATTCAGAGAATATCATTGTTCTTTCACAACAAAACTCTAGAAAAAGAGGTAAACCATGAATCACATTAGGTGCTTTCATCCCCATTTATTAGCAATATTGGCAGAGCTAATTGTTTAGCTCCCTCAGCTATAAGATTCTATAAAAATATAAATGAAAGGAATCATTTTTGAAAATTATTGCAAACATCTACATTTAAGTTTTGTGTTTTTGTAACAATTACTGCAATACATTAAAGAATCATATAACATTGAACACTGAAACATCTACATTGATTCATAAATTCATAAGTACTGCATAAAATAGAATAAAGCATATACAGTTTGTACTTTAAGAAATATGCTAGCAATTTATTTAGATCTACTTTTTGTAACTTTATTCATAAATATTGCACGAAGTAATGGCAATTATATTGGATGTCACACAACAATGACTTATGTAAGGTTGATAAACCTTTATATAACACTATAATACTGTTTTAATAAAGCAGTAATGTATGACGTTTATACCTCTACTTTTTTAAGAACCCACATTTTAGTTGAATTTATATAAAATGAACGATGTTGCCAATATTTAAATTGACAAATAGCCTTATAGCATGCTAGAAATCCATTACTGCGGTAAAAATACACTGGAAAATGTGTCCTGCAATGCTTATGCTGTTATAACCCTTGCCTATACGTACTGCAAATTTTGAGTTGAGTTTCATTTGATTTTGGTTTGGTGAGTATACATGACTTTGGGTTTTGATATAGATTTTTTTCTTTTCACAGTACAGAGCAACGACCTTGCCTGCTTTCAAGTACTACGTCACCTGTGCCTGCTTAATTTTCTTCTGCATCTTCATAGTTCAGATACTCGTCTTGCCAAAGTGAGTCCCCTTAAGAATGTATCATGTAATATTCAATATCATCAAACGTTGATCAAATTCCAGGTTCATATTTTCATAGTTGACAGTAACATTTTATTTACTGGTAGTGGCTAAATGAAAATTTTATTACTAACTTACTGGTATACAATTTCTTACATAATTATATAACTGGCAGCAGCAGATATAAACATGGCCTTGATTGATCTTCATGTCCAGGAACATATACAATCGCTTTTATCTACGTGTTTGCATACGCATTATGGCTGCTGTTTGGTGCGTAGTTCATGCACGATGTCAGAAATTAACACGACACATCCAGAATATGTAACGAATACAGTTATGAACTGTAGGGGCAGTATTGAGACATGACTTGACAGTGTCAATAGGCACACAATCAGCAGCAAAGAATAATGATGGAAAGTTGTAATGAAAGGTTGTGTGAACGAGTCCACATTTTGGTGGAATCCTCCAGTAACACATGCAAACGTGTACAATTACGTTCTTAGTGTAATCGATTGCCTACGCAAATGTGTGGTTAAGGTTGGCATAGGGGCTGATCGACATTAAAATAATATGACAGCCTTAACTTATAACAGCCCCCCCCCCCCCCCCCCCCCGCCCCCTTCAAAAGTCTGAAAGATGATCTGTAATGTCTCCTGAACTTTGAACAGACAATCCTGACACAGAAATAATAGACCTATAGATACTTTGTTGAAGATGAAAGTTTCATAAGATGAAGTTATATTTTGCTGCTTCGAGGACTTTACTGCCAATGTGATAACAGACAAGTTATTAACCTTACAGCAAAAGTACACTTCACTACAAAGTCAACTGCAATAACGTTCTAAAGTAGGTCAGTACTGAAAGTGTCGAAACAAACTTATATTCAGAAAATATGTGGTGTTGAGGTGTTAGGTCAACTTCATACATTGATTGAATGGAGGTTCATGTAGGTTCATGTTATTTTTAATCAGGATTTTAAGTAACTTTATGAATACTACTCAGTGAAAGCAGTACTAATTGTTTATTTTTATTTTTTATTATTATTCTGAAAACATTTGTAATAAACTGCAGGACCGCTGTACTCGGACTCTCATTCGGAATTGCTTTCCTAATCCTGTCCATGATTCTGCTCATCTGCTTTGTTGGCCATCTCTTGGTAAGACACAGCAGATTTGAATTTTATTTTATTGTAAAAAAATCAGTATTAAATTTTTTTACCTACGTGCACGTATTATTAATATTAACGATTTTATTAGAGCTGCTTAGTTTATATGTTTTTGCGTATATGCCCTTAAGTCCATGTCTGCTTAGTTCTTTCTTTCTTTCTTTCTTTCTTTCTTTCTTTCTTTCTTCACCCAATTTAAATATAAAACCTACCACTATGTTCATGGAATAAATCTACTGTCAGTTCTGATTGTCACTGCAAGAACTCAGATAGTTCATCAACCTCAGCTACATCACCCCAGTTCCTAAATGATTTCAACTATATGCATATTTTGGGACTGTTCCCTTTGCACATCACAGTCATGTGTTCCACTGTTCCACTGTAAGTGACAGTTGATTTGGAGCAAATCCCATCTAACTTTGAGCAAGAGGTGGGGTAAACCCTGGGCATGTCACTAATCCATCATGGGGTTACAGATAGACAGCCATTCACGCTCACATTCCAACCTATGGGTAATTTTACAGCTGACCTAATTGGTGTGTTTTTGGGCTATGGGGGACAACTGGAAAACCCCAGAGGGAACCCACACAGGCACAATGAGAACTAAGTGATGGAACTTCATGCAGACAGCAAGAGTCAGCAGCTGTCAGGTTTAAACCCTAAACTTGCTTGCCGTGAGATGCCAACAACCCAACAAGCCAAATATTTCTTCGCTTTTTATACAATTGCTTGTGCTTTAAAAATAATAATAATAATAAATATACTGGCTCAATTTCAATGTGTTTGTCCCACCAGCTTCATATCTGACAGTAAAACCCTAATACTTAGACAACTTATTTGTTGTGTCTGCACCTGATTTCTTTATTCATATCGATTTACAATACATTCTGTCCAATCGCAATGATGTAATAATGAATTATTATTTATGTTACACATCTGTTCTGCGCATAATTTAACTTAAACACCATATATTACTGTAACAGATACAGGCAGTTTTATGGATTTCCAATTTATTAAACATAACATATCAGCTCACAGTAAATTCTATAATTTTTGATTATATGGAGTCCAGACTTGGTGTCATTCAGCTGTTTGATTTCAGTATAAAAAGATATGTGACTCGGTTACATTCAACAGAAATGTTTGAACTGGCAATGTCACAAGGATGGTTGAAATACTCTGCTTCAATTTGTCAGGTTTATTTTTGCCGCTGTCCTCATTTTTCACACTTGAAAGCATTCCCTCGTGTCAGCATCGACCTCACAGGGCAATATTCCCAAGGGCAATGCCTGTGAAGCATCGGTGCTAGCAAAAAGTACAGTCAACAACTGAGCCTAATTCAGCACATTTAAACAAATCTCCAGCTAGGTGATGTGAAGCATAATATCTTCTCTTTAAACCATTGTTCTGAGTGATGTTTTTATTTCATTCTCTTTCAGTTTCTGACCTCAGTGTAAGGAATTAAATCAGAAAGTTTAACAAATGAATTAAAATTTATTTTTTAACCTCATATATCCATCTTCTGGTCGGTTCAGCACTGCAGTAAGACGGCATCTGCATCGTGGCTCTGGATCCTCCGATCATCTGTCATCATTGCTAACAAGCCATGGCCTCGTCTCACACTGACCATGGCCACCACCACACTCATCCTTATCATGGCTATCTTCAACATGGTGCGTCAAGCTGCACACTCCCCTATTTTATTTTATTTATTTATTTATTTATTTTTACTTGTTAACATCCTGGAATTCAAGAAATAGCAGCGTAGTATAATTACATTGCTAAACTTTTAGCTAAACTTATTCCAAAGATTTTGTTGGTTTACATTGGCCATCTGTCTGGATTATAGTTTTTATTCTAAGCTCAACATTAAATCAATGTTAAAAAAAAAAAAAAAAAAAAACAACACTGAAATAAATGAGCCGGCAGTTCTAGCATTTTATTACATTATATAAACAATATACAGAATGCACTCATGGCTTTTAGGGAATAAATGCACAATGATAACATTTCTCTTGGCACAGTGTGACTTCAATGTCAACTTAAACAGAATAAAAAATAAAGAAATAAGGCTCTGACTGCTCGAAACGATTCTTTCAATTTTGCCGTTGTATTGAAAAATTTGCCTCACTGTCAGACGTACGGTTGTTCCAATAAAGATCATTTTTATTCCCCTTTTCTCTTTTCAGTTCTTTCTACAGGACAACCTGACACATCATCTTCCAGTTTATAATATATCCAATGAAAGTCTATTTCAACCTGATGGCCATCCAGTAGCCTTCCAGGAGAAGAATAATTTCTACCTCCCTGTGAGTATAATGTGTAAAGAGTATAAAGAGTCCTCTGTGTCCCCGCATTCAAACAGGGTGAATTCAGGTATATTAGGAAAGGCATAGTAGGACAATGTAACACAGTGGCATTTATTTTCTGGAGAAGTGAGAGTTATAGCTCGCTGACATCTTGCAAGGGAGAATGGAAGTAGCAAGCGAAAGTTTTTTGGGGTCATAAATATGTATTACGGTGGCATAGAGGTTAGCATGTCCACCTCATAGCAAGAAGGTCCTGGGTTTAAGTTCCAGACTCGGCGAGGGCGTTTCCATGTGGAGTTTGCATGTTCTCCCCGTGCTCATATGTGTTTCCTCTGGGTACTCTAGTTTCCTTCCACAATCCAAAGACATGCACATTAAGTTAAATGTATTTTCCAAATTGACTCTGGGTGTGACTGTGAATGAAATTGGTATGGGGTTGTGAGATTGGTGTGTGTGTATGTGTGGGTGTGCTTGCTCTGCAGTGGACTGGCGAACTGTTCCAAGTGTATCAAAGTTGGCTAAGATTCCAGTCTCCTCGGTACACTAGTAGGATTAAGCCGTTAGGCAAATGAACATAATATAGAATAAATAAATAAATAAATAAACATACATACATACATACATACATACATACATACATACATACATACATATATAGTATATATATATATATATATATATAGGCATTTCTGTGTGGAGTTTGCATGTTCTCCCTGTGCTTGCATGGGTTTCCTCTGCATACTCCGGTTTCTTCCCACAGTCCAAAAACATGCACAGTAGGCTAATTGGTTGTTCCAAATCACCCCTAGATGTGAGTGTGAGTGTGAATGGTTGTACGTGTGTTGGCCCTGCGATGGCCTTGCGAGCTGTCCAGAGTGTACCCCGCCCTTGCCCGGAGTCGGCTGAGATGTGAGTCCCCGTGATCCTAATTAGGATTAAGCGGTTTAGAAAATAAACGAATGAATTAATGTATTACACATTCAAAATTGTTAGAGAGTTAAGTTGTAACTGACCAAAACACGTTTTTTTTATTTGGCCTAAGAATCTTCATGTTGCATTTTGGCAAACCTAAATCAAGACTGTTTCCATATAAACCACATTTTAAAATCATTTGTCATTTTGTTGTAACAAAAGAAATCTTGGAACTGCTTCAAAATTAGCTTCGCCCTCTGGTAGCCTCTCTGACCAGTTTTATCCTCTTCTGATCCAGAACAAGTCCTAGTAGTACCATACACTTTCCACTTCTAAATGTGCTGTCATTGTGCTGCAAAATCAAGCCACCCCAATTCTATACTCACCAACCAGAGGCACCAGCATTCTATGCTTTTTTCTCCCACTTGCTTTTCACTGAGAATAAAATATTAAGGCATGAATATGTAAAGATGGTGTCTTCTCTCTGATATTAACTGGCACCCCCTGAATATTCTTTCCCCTTCCACCATCTTACATCAGTCATGTTTTGGCTGGTGTTTCATTTGGAATCAATTATCTTGCTTGATAGTTGTGCTGACACATCGCCCACACTTTCCGTCAAGGTGAATGTGGAGTGTTTGAGTTCACTGATGTGAAACAAAATGATTTGGTGTGTTTAACTTATTTAACAATGCAATACACATCAATTTAATATATTTATCTGGCATAATATGCAGTGCCTTGCAAAAGTATTCATGCCTTTGGCTTTTTACCTCTTTGGTTATACCTGTAATTTAAATGTTTTTTTATTCTGAATTTTATGTGATGGATCTGCACAAAATAGTCTAAGTTGGTGAAGTGAAATGAAAAAAATATATACAAAAAATACATTTTTAAATAAAAATCTGAAAATTGGCATGTGCATATGTATTCACCCCCTTTGCTATGAAGCCACTCAAAAGTTCTGGTGCAACCAATTACCTTCGAAAGTCACATAATTAGTGAAACGAAGTCCACCTGTGTACAATCTTAGTGTCACATGATCTATCAGTATAAACACACCTTTTCTGAAAGGCCCCAGAGGCTGCAACACCACTAAGCAAGAGGCATCACGCCATGAAGACCAAGGAGCTCTCCAAACAATTCAGGGACAAATTGATTGAGAAGTACAAGTCAGGGTTGGGTTATAAAAAATCCAAATCTTTGATGATCTCCCAAAGCACCATCAAATCCATTATCTTCAAATGGAAAGAATATGGCACAACAAAAAACCTGTGAGGGGATGGCCATCCACCAAAACTTACAGCTCGGAAAGGAGGGCACTAAACAGAAAGGCAGCACAGAGAACAAAGGAAACCCAGAAGGAGCTGCACAGTTTCACAGCAGAGACTTTTGTATCTATGCATTGGACCACAATGAGCCGTACACTCCATAGAACAATAAGAAGGCACATTTTGAGTTTGCCAAAAGGCATGCGGGAGCCTCTCCAAATGTATGAAGGAAGGTGCTCTGGTCAGATGAGATTAAAATCTAACTTTTTGGCCACCAAGGAAAACGCTATGTTTGATGCAAACCCAACACATCCCATCACCCCAAGAACACCATCCCCACAGTGAAACATGGTGGTGGCAGCATCATGCTGTGGGGCTGTTTTTCAACAGCAGGGACTGGGAAACTGATCAGAACTCAACTGGAGGGATTATTTATCCAGTCTGGCCTGGGAACAGCTTGGGATCCCCCAGGAGGTAGCAGAGAAGCTACATCTATCTAGTAGCTAGGAAGAACAATGCTTGGGTTTCCATCCTAGACCTGTTGACCCGATCTCGGATAAGCAGAAGAAAATGGATGGATGGATAAAGTTTTGGTGAATTTATTTTATATGAATGGATTGCAGGCTAAGTAAATAAGAAATTTCAAAACTGTCATAAAAATTTTCAATATAAGTCATCATTATACTTTCCGTCATTTCTTATTCTTCCCACCCTGTGGAAGTTTCTGGAAATTTATGGTGAAATTTATGTCGAAGTATAAATACAAGATGTTGTTATTGCTTCTCATTTTCATCCTGATCATCATGTCATAATGGGTGTTTAGGTCCTCTTGTTTTATTTGAAACCAGGCATTAGAAACAATGCAGCTGCATTCTTCAAGGTCAGAACTGAACTTCACATATGCAAAACAAAGGAATTGAACTAACCAATTTGGACACACCGTACCAAATTCAGCAATATTAGCTTATAATGGTTAGTCATCACTCATTCACCCTTTCCAAACTGCTTAATCCTATTCGGGTCAAGAGGAGGCTGGAGCCTTTCTCAGCCAAACCTGGGTGAAGGCGAGATACATCCTGAACAGCTCATCAGTCCATCGTAGGCCAACATACACAACTCATATCAACACCTAGGGGTGAATGAAAAGCCAATTTGCTTAATGTGCATATCTTTGGACTGTGGGACGAAACCTGTGTAACCCTGACCGCAATACCTATCACTTTAAGAAAGTGTTGAACATCAATTTAGAGATAAGGGTTAACTTTAATTCTAGACTCGATGAAAAGACTGCTGAGACTCACCTGCCTATTTATTAAATTAGACCTGCAATGTCCACCCCAACAACACACACAACAGACTGACGATTTTTTTTTAAATGAAAATATATTGAACCCAATGAAAGTACATAATGTCAATAATTGAAAATGAAAACGTCCAAAAAAAATTACAGTACCGTCACCTTTAACTCAAAATTGGATCGAGGTGCATACACATTCTCTTTGATACCCTTTTCGTTGGCCAATTTAATATTAAATATATATATATATATATATATATATATATATATATATATTTAGCACAAAAGAAAACCCTCTGAGATCTCAGGTGTGAAACAAGAAATTGTCCCAAAAGTGCAAATGAATAGGAAAAAAATAAATAAAATGAGAAAGTCCTACCAACCTATTCCACAGAGATTGTCCAAAATGAGTATTGCAATGGGAGGGATATGGATGTGGATGACTCCTCTTCTGAAGGTAAGTAGCAACCACGATGAAGATGGAGAGAGGAACCGAGAGCTGAGGACCCAATTGAAGGACTCTAAAAAAACCCAGCTGGGACATCGGTTATTTGCAGCTCTGAACAATCCCACGTCTTCCAACTAGAGGTCAATCTTCTCCTTAGTATCTATATTAGTTTTATCAGTTAGATTTTCTATTTTTTCCTTCTTTAACAGCTACACACACCCTTTATCGGTCGGGGGGAAAACGCAAAGAACGCTACCAAAAGTGTGATGCTCACTCCTACCAGTTTTTTTTTTTCCCGTGAACAACAAGTAACAACTGCCACCTGAATTAAAGGCAGAGTAGCACATATATACGCTTAAGTTCAGGAGAAGATATCTTCACTTCTTCCTCTTTCATAGAAAAATAGTCATTCATTTAAAATTCAGAAAACATATAAAGAATACACATGATACAAAGCTAAGTTACTAGAACAGATAACAAATAACCTGGGTTCAACTAACCCGGGTTACACTTGAGTACCTATATATAACACGGGAAGAACATGCAAACTCCACACAGAAACGTCTGAGCCTGGGACTTGAAACCAGGGCCTTCTTGCTGTCACTGTGCTGCCCTCCATAATAACCAGTTTAAATAAAATGTAACACATAGGCATAAAGGATTACAAAATTAAAGAGCAAATTTACACTAAGCAATTAGAGCCTGAGGGCTAGAAAAGATGACCCTGATGTATATTACCTTTATTTGTAATATTACCAGCCCTAAGGATGTTCCTCATGTTTGTGACGCTTGTGCACTCTTGTCAGTACTTCATCTACAGCTGCATCCTGGGCCTTATTTCCTGCTCTGTGTTCCTGAGGATCAACTACGAGCTGAAGATGCTCATCATGCTGATGGCTGTTGTGGCCTACAATGTCATCATTCTTCAAACACATGCCTTGTTACTCGATGAATACAGCAAATTCTTATACAAAGACAAAGTTCTGGACAGGTAAGCTATAACCAGAGGCTATGACATAGTCTATGTTAAGTGGCTACATTTGTTTTACATTTAACCAGCTGGACAAATTTGGGCTAAATTTTGTGGCTGATAATAAATATGACTTATTTCTATGATAAATATTACCTGTAAAATATTGACCTGATAATATTACCCTGTGTTAAATACCTGGAAGCTTGCATTTGCTGTTAGCTATTCCGTGGGGATGTTTGCGAGCATTTACTTTATCGCTTTTATAGCTATTATATCAAAATTACCACGTCAGCGACATATTTGGCAAGTGTGAACTAAAAGCCTATACACGGACTACCCGGCCATCTTTTCTGTGAATCTATTTAGTTCAGTGTGTTTTTTTGGTGAAGCTCAGTGCAATATATGGTCTAAATTATCCAGTAACTTTTGATCAGTTGGAATGATTTGCTGTAGCTGTGAACAGAAAAACCCGACTCTCCAATATTGACCTCTCTGAATGAAGTGGCCCTCTAAATTACCTGGGACCGAAATGGATTCAACGTAAGTGTTCATTAGGGCTGACTATTGTAAGCCGTCCTTTGGAGAATCTGTTATTCTTATTATGCAAAGCTTTGAATCGCTCCTCGTTATGAGTTCTTATTATTCGAGTCAGATGAAGACGGGCGTATTTTTGTGAGCTCAGCATAAAGACAAGACTCCGTCTTCAGCAAGGCCGAGCTGTGCTCCACATGCACTCGAAGGCACACATGGATCTTGAGAGCAGATGAAATTAAGCTTTGTGTTTGGCAGTAACAAAAACGAAGCCCTTGAGGACGAATTGGAAGTTTCAGAACATATCCATTTTACAACGATGTATGCAATGTCACATGACATCATGATGATTGTATTACACTACAACAAGCATTTCATGATTTTGAAACATTTGGCTGATATATTTTGCTTCTTTCTGCTAATAAATGCCTATAATAAGAAAATCATCTGACAAAAAAAATACATTAACTCGAACCATGGTTGATTTATTTTATGAACTCATTATCAGAAATATTACATCATTATATTGTTTTGCAGTGTCTGTGGTATGTATTATGTAAGACTTGAGATGGGTTGGCTGAGATAGGCGCCAGCCTCCCCGCGACCCTAATTAGGAATAAGCGGTTCAGAAAATGCATTAATGAGTTTACAATGAGTCATCTAGCATTAGCAGTTTATATCAGCATACATCTCAACTGCTTCTGTTAGTTTTTCTATGTTGTGATATAACTAATAATGGTATATGAGATGATATGCTAATAGTATATTAATAGAATAAGTAGAATTATGCACTAATAATGCTAGATTTCACTCCAGTACTGCATGGAGAATTTTCTGTCGCTTTTTCTTTTTTTTTTTCATTAGTTTTTACAGAACTGTTATGTAATTTTAATAGCAAGACCACTGAAATTTGAACGACTGTAAATGGTACTATCCTTGCTAGTCTTGTTGAAAAACTGAGCCTCCTGGCAGAGCCAACCAAAATAGTATCCCACTACTTTAAAGGTTATAGTATTGCGTACACATCTTTATAAAAAGGGCTTGATAAAATCATTTATAGATGGGATTTTTTTAGGTTCTGGACAGAATGTAACTTAGCAACAGGGAAGCAGGAGTGAAGGTTTTTACTTGCAGGTTGAGCAGGTTCTGCATTAACAATAATGAACAGTGACGGTTTTTATTATTAAACAGCTGGAGACGACATGGCTCACTGCCCTTTTAGAGACCAAAGGTGATGTTATTTGTAACAGGGAATCAGCTGCGCTCGCAGATCTATCTGTCTCGGTCTTTCTCTTTTTCCTTTATATCTTCCATACCAAGGCCAGGAGTGCTGAAGGATTTGAAGACGATGGGTTCGGTGTCACTTTTCATATTCTTCGTCACCCTGCTTGTGCTGGCCAGACAGGTGAGAGAATTACTATGATGCTTCTTCTTCTGGATCTTCTTAGAGCCCGCTTTAGATTGCATGAACCTTGTACACCATTCATTTTATAAGATCTTGTTCTTGCTGAAATGTTTTACCTTGTGGCTAATCATGGCTTATGTAACATGCCAACCAAATTTACAGTAAAATGTTAAAGCATTTAAAAAAGAACATATAAGTTTGAACTTTTCCTACATGTACTAATATATAAATGTAGGAGAAGTGCACACAGGGCAGTGGTGGCCCGGTGGTAAGGTGCTGGATTACTGATCCTGCACTGCTGTCCCCCCAGTGCAGCTAACTGGGTTATCAAATGCCGGCCATGTCTCTCACTGTCTATGACAGAGGCATGTAAAAGAACCATTGCTGATATTCATCAAGAGTAGGCTGCACGTCAGCATGTTTCTGCTCTGCGATGGCCTGGCGAGCTGTCCAGGGTGTACTCTACCCTCGCTCAAAGTTGACTGAGATGGTGGTCCAGGCGACCCTAATTAGGATTAAGTGGTTCAGAAAATGGATGAATGAATGAATGAGAAGTATACACCTTTCTATTATCATTTTTACAGTTTATCATATATATATATATATATATATATATAAAAACACCTTCCTTGATGAATTGGATCTATATACAGAGCTCAATATAAATGTACAGAATTGTCAGAAAACCTTTAGTCTCTTTCAAGAAACAGCATTTTCATACTAAACAGCAAAATACTCCTATTAATGTAGGCTATTGAATGCAAATAAGATTTGTTAATGTGCACACACAATAATGGTAAATATGCAAATTTATTCAACATCATGTTGCAAAAAACAAAAGTCTTAGAAGTAATTAGCATGAATTCACCTGCAGGTGAGTCTAATCATTCATCACACAGGTAGCCAGCAGGCAATTGACTATAAAAGGGTGTTACTGAGCAAAGAGGTCCTTTTCCATTTCATGCTGTCAGCAATGGCACCACATGGAGCATTATCAGTCAGAATAGTAGCAAAAGTGACCCAGACAAATATTTTTGGAGCATAAAGGTATAAGGAAAACCATGGTGCCTACAATAAAATATGGTGGGGGAAGTGTCATGATGTGGGGATGTATGAGTGCTCTTGGTGTTGAGGAGCTACATCTATTGATGAAGTCATGAATTCGCAGATGTACTGCCAGATAACGAAAGAAAAGATGCTACCATTACTCAGTACAACATGACAATGATCCAACACACACGTCCAAGTCCACGGTTGCATTTCTGAAGAGGAACAGGGTGCAAATGATTCAGTGGCCTAGCATATCTCCTGATTTGAACCCCGTTAAAAACTTATGGTGGATTCTGAAGAGACAAGTTGAGCATCACTCTTCACCCAGTATCCAGGCTTTAAAAGAGGTCACTGTCCAAGAATGGAAAAAGATAGATGTAGCAGTATGTCGCCAATTTGTTCATTCCATTACTGAAAGACTTGTTGCTGACCTTAAAAATCATGAAGGTTTTACAAAATACTAGATGTACTAGTGTTCGCTGTAGGGTGTATTCATTTCTGCAACAACTAATATGAGTAACCTTGAAGATATTGTATTCCAAGTGATATTGGTAAACATACTTGTTATGAAAAAAACCCACAAATTTTTATTATAATTCTGATTATTAATATATTTTTTTTGTGTGTTCACTGAGAGATTGATTTCATATAATATAAAATATTTCACCTTTCAGCAGTAAGTATAGAAAAAAACTTTATTTCAAAAGCCAAAACCTTTCCTCCATCTATTTTGAAATACAACCAAGTTAAACATTGGGGGGGGGAATGAGAACTGCTTCTATAGAATTAGAATGAATTGCTAAATTAGATTTAAATACTAGTCTATTAAAGAATACTCTTAATGTTCAGTATTCCATTCCGAAATAAACAAGAAAAAGGTCTCTATTCTAATAAAGACTCGTTTATGTTTGGTAAAGAAGAATGAAGAGTATCTACTTTTTATGTTTCTTTAGAAGAGTACCTACTATAGCTACTTTTTTTTTTTTTTTCGGAACAGCTTGCACAATTTTCTATCACATAAAAGTACTTTCCTATAAATTCAACTCTCTTCACATGCCAAAGGAGTTAATGATAAAGCTAACAGCTATCACTAAATATATTTTTCTGTTTGTTTTTTTTATTTTATTTTTTTTTAGCTGTTCGGTGTTGATTTGAACAGCAGCTCTAGCTGTAGTTGTTTTATTCACTAGAGATTTCTACTGATGTAGTGTTTCTATAGTAACAACGCAAATGTGGACACTGGATAAATAGATCGATAAACATGATAGCATATGTACTCCTTGATATGGACTGTTTACACATTCTGTAAAATGTTTCTTTAATATTTATAGAAAATGTCTCCAGCATCAGTGCTTTGAAAATGTTACTAGAGAAATGAGACTGTGTTTATTCTAGTAAAAATGCCCAGGACCATGTCGACTGCTTATGAAGTGTTGATACTGAAGTAGGAAGTGATGACTCAGTGATTAAGGGTCTGGGTTACTTATCAGAAGGTTGGTGGATCAAGACCCAGTACTACCAAGTTGTTGCTCTTGGGGCCCTTGTGCAAGGCCTTTAACCCTCGAACACTCAGTTGTATGAATGAGGAAAAAATGTAAGGGAATCTGCCAAATTCCATAACTGTAAGTGTAAACGTCAATACAGCTACTACTACAGTAGCTTCTACATTCTTCTTGCTAACAAGTTGACTGTTGGTCTCCTGACTGTGGCTCACTAGACTCGACTCATGTAGAGCTGCTAGTTAACTTAACTGATGTTAAGCATCAAACTAAACAAAGGAAATGACGTATTGCTAGTGAACTTTATTCAGTTGTCACTCCCAGGGCGGCACTGTGGCGTAGTGGTTAGCATGTCTGCCTCTCTGCAAGAATATCTCGGGTTTGACTCCTGGGCTAGGGCGTTTCTGTTTGGAGATTGCATGATCACCCCATATCACCCCCCTCCGATCTGCCCCACAAGTGGAGTATCCTACGGGTACTCAGGTTTCCTCCCACAATCCAATGGCATGCACATTAGGATAAGCAGCTGTTCAAAATTGCTCCTAGGTGTGAGTGTGACTGGCTGTGTGTTTGTTGGCCCTGCGATGGTCTGGCGAGCTGTTCAGGGTGTACCCTGTCGTCTCCCAGTGTAAGCTGAGATTGGTTCCATTGGTTTCTGAGATTGGTGGTGTCATCTTGTTTTCTTTTTTCTCTTCCAGGACAATAAATCTTAAATTTCTTATTTCTTATTAGGTTTGTTTTCACCCATTATAGAGGTCACATCTCTCCTGTTGTCATAGCAAACTTTGCACATTGCCACTGCTGTACTTTAAAGTTTATCAGCCCTCAAGGGCCCCCTACTGGCCTCATGCACTTGCCTCCTTTACCTGTTGGCAAGCGGTGCCTTTTGAACTATGGATGGATTACATTGATGGACGTTACCCAGCACTTCCACTAAGGTGTTGATAACATTTTAGCATGTAGGCTGGAGGTGTTTTGATTGAGCTTGGAAGTGTGTTCCACAAATTCTACAATGATCTCATCAGAATATTTTCAGTGGTTGGTGTAATCCTAATGCAAGTTTGCTTTTAATGTTCTGTCAGTGGTATCCTTTGAACAGGTAATGGTAAAGTCTGTTGGGCTTCTTCCACCCAGCCTATGGGCTCATCGTAACCAGAGCTTATCCCGGTTTCTGTAGTGTGAAGCGACTAGGACGCTAGTCCGTCGCAGGTTATCCTCCTGGTATTTTTTACTGGTACCCATTTACTCTTGAATGGACAGAGGCACACTTGTGGTTAAGACCTTATCCAGGGGTATTAGTCTGGTAAATCCAGCAGGGATTTGAACCCATGACCTTTTGGTTATACGCCCAGCACACTAATTACTACACCACCAGCTCCACATCCTTCGAAAATCTCACAACCATTTTTTCCCTCCACGCGAGAGAAATGAATGAAAACGGAGCCATGGTAAGATACGAAACTTAGGGTTATGGTTTGCTGTAAGCCTTTGTTCATTGTCTTTCACAAATCCTTCATCAATTATGTTTGTTTTTTATCAGATCTTGGCTGAGAAACCTGGGCCTGGGTTTTGTTCATCTTCCTTTCATCTCCCCATAAGACAGGCAGTGTTTTTGTTCGGCTATTTTTCTTCTGGCTTTTTATTATTTTGTCCTGCAGAGTTCTTTCTAATAGACCAAAAAAACATAAAGCATGAGTCTGAAAAATAGAGTAACAAGCAGAAACTAGTGTAAATGGTTTGGAAGAGGGGTGAATGATGAAAATGAACCTCGGCTCACAGCGTGGAAGCGTTGTCCCCAACAATAATGAACCTAGTCGTGGTGAAAACAGCACTCGAGCTCTGCTAAACATAGCCAGGTTCCCAGAATAGCAACTCCATCCATCAAGGCGTTCAGCAAATTAAGGCCTATTTTGCTATTCCACTTTCCGAGAACACCAAGAGACTTAGTTCCCCTGCGCCTTCATCCTTCCTTCCCTCTCATCAGGATGATGCATGGTACTGGGGTTTGGGGTGAGAGTAGAGCAAGTAAAACCCAGAGGAAAACACTAGAACAATCACTTCAGATTTTTTATTTTACCATGCAGTAACACACACACTCATTCACTGCTCACTGGTACTTCTAGGGATGTGGGGAGGCTGGTGCCTATCTAAGCCAACAAAGTGTGCAAAGGCCTGAACAGGTCGCCAGACTATCGCAGGGCAACACACACCACCACTCACATTCATTCTGTGGGCAATCCCTGTTTTAGTGGCAGCAAAGTGGCATTTTTACGAATATTTTTGGCGGTAATATCATCAGAGAATTTTCCATGTTGTATATAAAGTTCACACCCACCTGCAGCAGCCATTACACAGTGTTTATAAGGTAGTTAATTGTTTTTTACCCAGTAAAATGCTACTTTATCAACAACTGCAGTATAAATGAGCAATGTAATAAGGGTTTAGGGCAGGGATGCCCAATCTTATCCGCAAAGTGCAAGTGTGAGTGCAAGTTTTCACTTCAACCAAGCAGTAGTAGCCACACCCGCCACCTGTTTCAGTCACTGATCTCAAAAAGGAAACACTAGATTGTACATTAGTGTTTCAATTTTAAAGCCAGATGGCAGCCATCTTGGTGAGACCATCTTGCTTTAAGATCCAATGGAGCTGTTGAAAGAACACAGCTTGAAAACCCTGAAAATCTTACTGCTGAAGGTCAGAATACCTTCAATTCATGCAACTTTACCAATAATTTTACTGACATTTGTAATTAATCTAGAGGTAAAAAAGCTCTGCATAGCTGAAATTTGGCAAAAAAAAAAAAAGTTTCAAAATGAAATGTACATTTTGGATGCAATTATTTCCATTTTCCCTTGTTTTCATGCTATTTGAGTATAACTTTCAAGAGCAAAGTGGTCTCACCAAGATGGTTGCCACCTGGCTTCAAAATTGAAAGACTAATGTTCAATCTAGTCCTTTTTTTTCAGATCAGTGATTGACCCAGGTGAAAGGTGTGGCTACAGCTTGATTAGAGTGAAAGCCTACACCCACATTGGCCCTTTGTGGATAAGATTGGACATCCCTGGATTAGGGTGAATTAGCCTCATGTGGGATATCATCCTGTATGAAACACTAATACATTATTAGGTGTTTCACATTTAAGGCAATTCACCCTGTATATACACATGTGCCGTTTGAATTGAGTTGTGGCTAATCAGAAATGTTTAAGGCTAAATGTTGTGCAACTGGATAAAACATCATTAAAAATGAAACACTAACTAAGTGGCACTTGGATTCTTAATAATTTTCTTATAGTAATTCAGACATGTTCCATAAAATAAATAAATAAACAACTAAAAATACTGAAGTTAATGCTAGTGTAGCAAATGCTCGGTTCCATGTTTCTGATGTGGTTAAGAATGTTACTGATTATTATTTTGTTGCTAATTATTAACAATTTTCTTTTTGTCATAGTTGGCATACTTCAGACTTATTGCTGAGGCTTATTATTATTATTGTTGTTGTTATTACTCACTCACTTACTCCTACTAGGGTCACGGGTATCTCAACCGACAATTGGGCGAAGACAGGGTACACCATGAACAGCACACCAGACCTTTGCAGTGCCAACACACACATAACCATTCAAACCCACACCTAGGGTCACTTTGGAACAGCCAGTTAGCCTAATGACCATGTCTTTGGACTGTAGGAGGAAAGTCAGATAAGAATGATAAGAATAAAAAAGTATGGTGTCCTGATATATGAGAGATGACAGATGAAGCTGAAGCAGCTGAGCAGACAGAGGAGATTCGGTAATACTGCTAGAAAGTAATTTAATAGTAGAGAATCAGTACATTCACATTGTGTTGATTTAAAGTAACGGAGAAGGAACTAGTAGCTTCCTTCCAAAATAGAGTGTCACAGTGGAGTAGTGGTTAGAACGTCCTACTCACAGGGGTTTGGACTCGGGCATTTCTGTGTGGAGTTTGCATGCTCTCTCCATGTTTGCAGGGGTTTCTTCAGGGTACTTTGGTTTCCTCCGACAGTCCAAAGACATGAACATTAGGCTAACTGGCTGTAAAAAAAATTGCTCTTAGGTATGATTGTTGCTCTGTGCTGGTCTGGTGAGCTGTTCAGGGTGTACTCTGACTTTGCCCAGTGTCAGCTGAGATAGGCCTCAGCTTCCCTGTGACCACAGAAGTGAGAGAGATGAGTAAGTGATTCAAAAGAGACCAGAATGCCTGATTAGGGCAGAAAATCTTTTATCATAATTCATTTGTCTAACAGCAAGGTGCTTGTCTCAGTGTTTCTGTGGAACTGCTGTATTGTCTTGTCAGTAAAAGGAGCTCGGTGACCTCCCGTCTCTTCACCTCTGTGTCCTCCTGTAACAGACTGAATATTACTGTAGGTTGGACTTCCTGTGGAAGAACAAGTTCAAGAAGGAGTGCGAAGAGATCGAGACCATGGAGAACCTCAACCGCGTTCTTCTGGAGAATGTTTTGCCTGCTCATGTGGCAGAACACTTCCTGGCCCGAAACTGGAAGAACGAGGTGGGAGCCCACAATTCTTCTCAAGTACAGCTAGAAACTCAGGGGAGGAAAATAGGATCTTTATAAAAACCAAGGAAGCGCTTTTTTTTAGGAAGATAGAGCCCTTAACAATGCAAAGAATTCTTGAGGAAACCTTTTTTAAAGCATAAATCTGTGTAATGTAGAACCCTGCAACACCAGTTGTAGATTTTACTTCCAAGCTTAGGACTGTCTGAAGAACCCTCGAGGAACTGTATGTTCTTAAAGCCGAGTACATATGCTAGACTGAGTTTATAAAAACTGTAGATCTTCTAAATGAAAAAGAAATTCTTTTTTCAGTCCTTGAGGGCTGACCTTTTAATGTTTTCATGATTTGACTGGGAAATCCTGGGTTTAAAGACCATCACCATTTTAAAAGCATCCAGATCAAATCCGCCCTGCACAATTGCATCACTTATCACTCACGCACTTATTTGCCAATCCTATTGGGTTTTTTTTGTTTTTTTGTTTAGTTTTTTGGGTTTATTTATTTATTTATTTATTTTTTGGGGGGGGGGGACTATCTCTGCATACACTGGGCGAAGGCAGGGTACACACTGAACAGCTCGCCAGACCATCACAGGGCAACACACACACAACCATTCACACTCACACAATTTGGAACATCCAATCAGCCAGATGTGCATTTGTTTGGCTTGTGGGAGGAAACCAGAGTACCTGGAGGAAACCCACGCAAGCACAGGGGAGAACATGCAAACTCCAAACAGAAATGATTGAGTCTGGGACTCAAACCCACAACCTTCTTACTTTGAGGCAGACGTTCTAACCGCGATGCCACCATGCCACCACATGGGGAAGGTATACAATTACAAAAAAAGCTCATTTCTTGTGTGCGATAGCTTGGCAGTGCAAGTCAGTCTTCGGGAGCTTAGAATCAATTCCCACTTCTCACTTCTGTATGTGTGTTTGTTTTTTAGGATCTGTATCACCAGTCCTATGACCTTGTTTGCGTCATGTTCGCTTCTATCCCGGACTTCAAAGAGTTTTACACAGAGTCAGACGTGAACAAAGAAGGCCTCGAGTGTCTCAGGCTCCTGAACGAAATCATTGCTGACTTCGATGAGGTGACATCCGAAATCGATTTACATATGCAAATATCAGTAACTGATGCTAATTAATGGTGCTTCACATTGCTTACGGATTCCTTTTTCCTATGCAGTTGCTCTCCAAGCCCAAATTTAGTGGAGTTGAGAAGATTAAGACCATCGGAAGCACGTACATGGCAGCTACGGGGCTAAACGCCACACCCGAACATGCACAGGTAATATAGTTAACAATGTTGCGACAGTGCGGCACAGTGGTGCACGATCCCCTCATGTTGGTTTCTGTGTGGAGTTTGCATGTTCTCCTCGTGCTTGTGTGGGTTTTCTCCGGGTACTCTGGTTTCCTCCCACAGTCCAAAAACATACACACAGTAGGTAATTGGCTGTTCTAAATCGCCCCTAGGTGTGAGTGTGAATGCTTATATGTGTGTTGGCCCTGCAATGGCCTGGTGAGCTGTTAAGGGTCGACTCTGTGTTGAATAGTAACTATTATGGACACATAGGCTAGTCACCTGGAATTGGTATTTTTTTTTTTTTTTTAGCTTCAAACCAATATTAGCGAATAATGGCAGAATAACATCTTGCTAAAGACCTAGTTTTGTTTCAGTGAGGTCTATAAGAGACTGATTTTCTCCATAAAGGCAGTAATATTGTGTAATGAAACTGCTAATATCTTTCCAAGCTATTGGTGTTAGAGCCTTCTGACCTTCTTACAGTCATGGAAAATAACTCAAGAGACAAACCAAGAGAGTGACAGAATTACTTTCTATTCCGGACTCCTCCTGAGCTCAGACCTATTGCTATGAATTATACACTTGGCTAAATGCCTTTCACACTTTAATGACTTCTAGAGTGTTCATAATTCATTTTGTGAAATTTTCAGGAGCATGACAGACAGTACATGCACATCGGCACTATGGTGGAGTTCGCCTTCGCGCTGGTCGGGAAGCTCGACGTCATCAATAAGCATTCCTTCAATGACTTCAAGCTAAGAGTTGGTATGTTTTCAAATGAGCCCAGGTGAAATCAGCAGAAACAGATACTGACAAATGATAGCAATGGGATGTGATAGTTGTGGCAGTAAAATCCATTAGCCTTAATCCAGAACTTTAATACTTATATTGATTTTGCACATGCCAAGACAGCAGGCTTCCCATGACAAGCTGCATCATTCATCGCAACTTCTGCATATTAGATCTAGGACCTGAGAGTTGACATTTTTCAAAATTGGAAGCGAAAGTGCCAACTCTGATTTTTCTCAAAGTTATATTTCTGTGCATATAAAAAAAAAACATTACTGATGAAGTTAAATTAAACAGAGGATGCTTCTTCTTTTTCGTATCGATTCTACACAATTCAGGATGAGCTTGGCACAAGTCCATAGCCAAGCTTGCAATTTTCCCCCACAGAGTTAAATCAAGTAGCCGTGAGATTGCCATAACCTTTTCGAGTCCGGACAGTGTCGTCAAGCACCACTGGAGGATGTCAGTGGATCTGGCTTGCCCATGGAAACTCATTTCTTAGCACGTTTTATTTTTATTGCTATTATTATCATTACTTTTTACAGATTATTGATATACAGTACAAGGCATGCTAAACTGTGCCCAGGAACCTTTTCCTTTCATCTGTCTTTAAAAAAAAAAAAATTAATGGTAAATCACCACTATCTGTTATGTCATTATAGATCATTTGCTAAATTGATTAGCATGGCAGTGACAAAGAATAGGGTTGGCCAGTGTGAAATCAATTTAATTACAGCTATTCAATTAAGGTGAGTGTTACACACACACACACAGTCCAGAAATAAAATGATCAGATTTGATCAATTTCCATGAAAATGGCCAAGTATTCATTGCCCGTGAATAATTAATGTTCTCAAGTTAATCAGATCAAACCTAAAAAAAGAAAAAAAAATCCATGGGCCGGGGTAAAAAAAAATCCATAACGTTAAATTACTTTTTTTTGGCCTAGCTATAATTGTATTACTGTGAGTCATCCCGCATTGAGTTTTCCATTAGCTTATTTGTTTGCAGTGTGAAATCAAACCAAAACCAAATAACAATGAACCAAATGTATTAATCTGTGCTGCAATTTGTGCAAAATAAGTAAAACGTTGGAAAGGACACCATTTGTCGTTATCAGTGTTGAGCCTAACATGTGGTTCTCTCCATATACAGGTATTAACCATGGACCTGTGATCGCAGGTGTCATCGGAGCCCAAAAACCCCAATACGACATCTGGGGCAACACAGTGAATGTAGCAAGCAGAATGGACAGCACAGGAGTGCTTGGGAAAATACAGGTTCGTTCAATGCTTCTAGCTAGAGTACTTAGTCTGTATTTGCCATTAAAAATTCATTAAGTGTTTTATGGTCTCTTTTGTCTTCCAAGGTGACGGAGGAGACGAGTCGCATCTTGCTAACCCTCGGCTACATGTGCTCATGTCGAGGAATCATCAACGTCAAAGGAAAAGGGGAGCTCAAGACCTATTTCGTCCATACAGAGATGACCAGGTCGCTTTCGCAGGGGAACGTCATGCCGTTAGCCGACGAGCTCACCAAAGTCAATTAAGATCTCCACATACCAAGAGACTCGCCTTGTAAATAAGACACTCGCCTTGTCCTTTAGATGCACGGGATCTTGAATATATCAAGTGATAGCATTCAGGTAGTATCTCATAAGCAGGGTTTGTGCACAGGGTACACCATGTGAGGATGGTAGCAATTCAATTATTTTGTAAGAAAACAAAATACAGCCAAAAAAGTGTTTTGATGTACAATGCCATTGTTTATTTTTTTTCCATTTTGTAAAAAAAATAAAAGATTTTTTTTTTTTGTAAAAAAAAAATCATTAAACTTTGTATGTACTTCTGATGATCTCTTTATTTAAGCAGGGAATGAAATTGAAAAAAATCAAGAGGTGTGCCCATCCAATCAGGGTCAACAATTCCTTTTTTTTAAATCTTTTCAATATCCCATAGTGTTTTACCCAATAATTTACTTTACTACTTTACTACTATTTTGTTGAGGAATGGTTAGAAAAAAGCCTGCACCTTATACTTATAGTTTCCATCTATCTATTCTTTTATTTGTACCAATTTTTTGTCAGAGTCTCCTGAGTCAATCCCAGCCAATTTCAGGTCTTCAATCCAATCACACTCACATTCCCACGTCTGGACAATTTAGAGTAGCCAGGTGATGGAATCCATATTTCTAGATTCTGGGAGGAAACCAAAGCACCAGGAGGAAACCCATGCAAGCAAGTAGAGAACATTCAAGCTCCATAAAGAAAGTCCATTTGGATGCAAGATGTACAGTGGCCAGAAAGTGCAAAACAAAAGTACACTTTCAGAAAACAAAAATACATTTTAAGAAAACAAAAATACATTTTATGAAAACAAAAAATACATCTTAAGAAAACAAAAATACATTTTCGAAAAACAAAATTACATTTTATGAAAAAAAAAACTCAGCCTCATCGTCTAACATAAATATATCAGCTAGAAAACAAGTCATTCATTTCCTACATTTGTTCACTTCCGGTCAGAACAGACTGAGTGACCCATGTCATCACTTCCGGCATTTGTTACATTCCCTTTCCGTAAGAAAAGAAGTTTTCTAAAAAAGTATTTTTATTTTGCACTTCCCGGCCACCGTAAAGATGCGATCCCAGAACCTTCTTAATGTAAAGCGACAGTGCTAACCACTGTGCCACCGTACCAACTATCCCTTTTTTCTTTTTATATTTAAGAAAGATTTGTCTCTTGAAGTCTAATATTCACTCACTTACTCACATTGCTGAACTGCTTAATCCTGCTATGGTCTCGAAAAGCTGTAGCCTCTCTCATCCGACACTGGGCGATGGTGGGGTACACCCTGAACAGCTCACCAGACCATCACAAGGCCAACACACACAACCAATTACACTGCTGGCATTAAGTTTTATCTGATGAGCTGCCATCCATGATGAGATATTTGTCAGACATGCAAAGATTCAGGCAGAAACATGGGTGTGTAAGGGAGGAACAGAGAGGATATGTTGAATGTTATCTGCATAGAAGTGGTATGACAACGCATGTAAGGATATGACCTCACAGAGAGACTGAGTATTGAGGGATAACGAAAAAGGATTAAGTACTGAGCCCTGGGGGACACCAGTGGGGAGTCTGGGTAGCAGAAGTGGATCTTTTTCATGTAATCTGATATGACCATTTTTTTAGTTAGGAAGCAAAGCCATGAATTCCAAGACACATAGGAATAGTCAAGAAAGTCTTGAGGTTCACTGTGTAACTGAAAGACAAGTGTGGTAAACTACTAACAACAGAGAGGAAAAAGATGCATTATGAACTGAGCACTTCCAAGAGCTGCTCTTCAAACCAGCACTAGAATAGTTGCCAGAAATTCAGGGAGCAGAAAAAAACCTTGCTATCAACTTCAACAAAGAAGATATTATTGCTACTGTCAAGATCCTCTAAAACAACAAGGCTCCTGAATGTGACTATCTTAGCATTGAACTATTTATAGCAGATCCTGAAGTAGCAGCAGCTCAACTGCAGGCAATGTTTAAAGAGATAAGAAAGAAAATAAGTAAGAAGGGCAATGTAATCAAGAAACCCCAAGAAAGAAGTATGGCATGACTACAACCGCTGATGAAGCATTACCCTTCTCTCAGTACCAAGCAAAATCCTAGGCAAAATAGTGGTTTATCAGATCTCGGATGCTGTTAACCAAGCATTAATGAAACAGAAATCAGGTTTCGGGAACAACACAGCACAGCATGGCAAAGGCAGCTGTACATATTCTTCATAGGCTTAAAAAAGGTATTTAACAGTATGGGAGCCTATGAAAAATTCTCAGATTCCTATTGCATCAATGTTCCAACAGTAAAACAGATTATTTACCTAGGCAGAATTAAAGAGTGGTGAGTGAAGCAGATCTCAGTGCACATATTGGTAGGGGAATCAGAGATGATGAGGAAAAGACAGTCAGAAATGGTGTCAAGGACAGGAATACTGAAGGGCACGCATTTTGGAAATAAATGAAAATGGCAGCAGTAGATACATATTTGAAGAAGAGGGATGAACACAGAGTAATGTGTATATAAGAGTGAAGGAAGGTGCACTATGTCCTAGATAGGAAATACAACCTCAGGGAGATTAGTAACTGTAAGATGGTGGCAGGGGATAGTGGACCTGGACAGCATCAGATGGTCGTCTCATGGTAGGGTGACTTTAGAAGTGATGAAGTAGAGGAGAGTTAAAGTGACCCAAAGATCAGGTGGTAGAAAGCTAATGGAGGAAGACAGAGAGAAGGTAAAACAGGTGTTACGTAGCATTGAGAGGATGCTTGATAATAGAAGATGTGATGAGAAAGAAAGCCAGAAAGGTACTTGGTGTCATCTGGACAGGGAAAGGAGGACAAAGAGACTTGATGAAATGAGAAAGTTCAGGAACTTGGACACTTAAAGAAAGTAGACAATAGTACAAAGAGATGTGAATAGTTGTATTATAAACTGCATTTAAAGAGAGGAAAAAGGACTTATTACAACTGGGAAGGCAGAAGGATCGAACAGGAAAAGATGCAACACAAGCTAGGATGATAAGTAATACAAATGGTAATGTGTTGACAAGTGAGGAGAGCGTGTTTGGAAGGTGGAAAGAGTATTTTGAGAAACTGATGAAAGAATGAGAAAGAGAGAGACAGAAAGTTGAAGGATATGGAGAAAGTGTGAAGGATTGGTGGGGATGCAGTGAGAGGAGCGATGAAAAGGATGAAGAGTGATAATATACCATTGACGTCATGGAAATGTTTAGGTGAGATAGCAGTGGAGTTTTTAACCACACTGTTTAACAACATTTTGGAAGGTGTGAGGATGCCTGAGAAGTGTAGAAACATTCTTGTATCAATTTTCAAGAACTAGGGGGATTTGCAAAGCTGCAGTAACTACAGAGGCATGAGGCTGATGAAACACGCCATGAAGTTATGAAAAAGAGTAGTGGAATACAGATTGAGAGGAGAGGTGGTGATCTGTGAACACCAATGTGGTTTCATGCCATATTTGCTTTGAGAATGTTGGTGGAGAAGTACAGGAAAGGTCAGAAGGAGTTGCGCTGTGTGCTTGTGGACATTGAGAAAGCATACAACAGGCTACCAAGAGAGGAGTTGTGGTACTGTATGAGGAAGGCAGGAGTGGCAGCAAAGTATTGTATGTGGGAGTGATAAGGATGTGCATTATGACACTGTGACAATAGTGAGGTGTGTGGTAGGGTTAGGGTTAGGGTTAGGGTTAGGACTGGTTCAAGGTGGAGGTGGACAAGAGTCTCCATGAACTATAATGTTTGCGGATGACATTGTGATCTGTAGTGAGAGCAGGAAACAGGTCAAGATGAATACAGGTAGAGGTAATAACTTCTAGGAGAAAAGAGAAATAAAAAGGCAGCAGGAGTAAAACAGAGTACACGTGCATGAATATGGGTGAGAACGATGGAACAGTGTGGCTGCAAGGGTTAGACATGATGAAGGCAGATGAATTTAAATACTATCCAAGGTAATGGAGAGTGTCGGAGAGAAGGACAAAGCAAGATGGAGAAGGGTAATTTGCTGTGGTGACCCCTATCAGGAGCAGCTAAATGACGAAGGAGTAAAGTTGGAAGAGGAAGAAGACTTACCTGAGCAGCAGCATCAGGCAGGACAGAGGAGCCGAGTGTGACATCAAGAAGAACGATGAAAGACATCTAGAAATCTTAGTATCAGCACCAAGCTGAACTTCGACAGAAACTATGTCATGTCGCTTCTCTAGTTGGGTCAGATCGCTGGTTAAAGAACACCTGAAACACTGCCAAGCTGTTTCCAATCTTCTAATCAAATTAAATCATTAATAATGACTTCTTCCATCAGTCTAACAGGGACAGCATGTTGACTCACCAAGAGGAGTTTGATATGGATTCACATCCTTAGAAAGAACAATGATGCTATCATTAATGATGCTATCACTATGCTATCACTGGCACTTTAATAGACCCTTGAGAGCAAGCGAAGAAGTGGAAGACTAAAGTGGACATGGAGACAGTTGAGATGGAAACAAAGCAGCTTGGTCGTTTCTGAGCAACCATTGAGAGGCTGGCTAAGAAAAGACAACAATGGAGGGATGCCATTGGTGCACTAAGCTCCAAGCACCACTCACTATAGCATCACAAACCTTCTTCTAGCTAAATTGGGGGTGAAAAACAAACAAACATGACCCTGGCAAATATGTGTAAATGGCCACCTGGAAAAAACTCACCACCTAGGGAGAATCCAGTATGTTATAGTGTGCAGCCTGGTGTTTGTATTTATCTAGATAACCTAGCTTTTCTTTACTGTATTAATCCCACAAGGGAAATTATTGCCTTTGCATTTAACCCATCTAAATTATCACACACTCGGAGCAGTGGGTTGCCACACATTGGGGCACCTGGAGAGCAGTTGGTGGTTAGGGGCCTTGCTCAAGGGCCCTTCAGCTATGAAGGTGGAGTAAGTGAAGGTGCAGCTCACTCCCCTGCCCACACACATTTTTCCTGCTGGTTCAGGAATCAAACCAGCGACCCTTTGTTCCCAAAGTTGCCATTACGCAACTGCAACCTAGATTTACCTAGAAAAAGTTTTTGTTTGTTTGTTTATTTTAACCTTTACAGAGTTTGTTAAGCTAACTCATGGCTTCTTATGGTGTTCTCCTGGAAAATAGTTGGACAAGGTTAGCTCATTCAGTTATTCGCAGAACGAATCTGGCTCCCGAAGAGTCACGGGAAACTGCCACTTAGCCTAATGCACGTATTTGGATGTTTTTGGAGGAAACCAAAGTACCCGAAGGAAACCCACACAAACATTGAACGAACATGTAAAAATTCCATACCGAAACGCCCCAGCCGAGCCTTGGACTCGAACTCAGGACCTTTGAGTCGCAAGGTGGACATGAAATCCATCATGCCAAAATGCCACTTTTTAAAAAAAAATAAAATAAAAAAAGCCTTCCTGAAATATATTTATGACTTCTGAAAACTAAAAAAAGTTTTTTTTTTTATTTAAATAATTCACAACAATACCTGGAAAAACTGAACCATGATTCATCACATATGCCAACTTTCCAGTTTATTGGGTACACCTACCATGCAGAATAACTAAATGAACCTTTTCAGTTACATAATTTTTTTTTTAACTTGATTATTTTGTTCTGCACTGGAGACTGGATGAGACATGTGTAGGTACCCTATAAACGGTGTGCTCAATATTAGATTATTACGCATCATTACCAGCAGACAGGATTTCTGAACAAATAAGAAGTTCTACATGTCTAGATGAAGAATGTGATGTAGCCCATCTGTGTGGTGCTGTGCAGCTTTGTGAGTTTGCTAATAAGCAGCTTTGCACACCTGATCATGGCTGCTAATTAACCCTCTTTTGCACGTACTCACATTCGAGCTGAGGCAGCTGCCGACAGGAGGCCCCGAGGTTTGTCAAGTAAGAGAAAAATGCATGCTGGGAAAAGACATGTTTCAAAGTGTGCTTCGGTACACAGAGTTCTGGCAGTAATTCAGTGCAGAGGCATACAACTGATCCGGCAAATGTGTTTGTTTATTAGGGATTTATTTGTGCAGGAAAGTCAGAAGTATAAGATGCGTATATCTCCAGTATGTCACCTTTACAGGCTTTCAAATTTTAAATAAACTTTCACAGTTCTGACTGGTCAGGAGGTATATAGATATTAATAATCTTTATCAGCAACTCTGACGAAACTTCAGCCTGGGGGTGGGTGATGAAATGACCTCGAATCAAAATCATGATACAAATAAAAATCGATAGGCTTTGGACATTGTTAGTCTATAGCAGGGGTCACCAACACGGTGTCCGCGGGCACCAGGTCGCCCCCAAGGACCACATAAGTCGCCCGCAGGCCTGTTCTAAAAATAGCACAACTCACTAGT